>JAJOZX010000407.1:130000-567500 GCA_023014485.1 Bathynomus jamesi
GAAAAACAGTGTAATCTCCCTCAGTATTTGTTTAACATAGTTAAAGGCCTCGTTTATAGTGCGGCGAATGTAATTACGAAGATAACTTTCCTAAACGTTTTCGCGATGGACCTCTCACAATTAAAAAAAGATGGGGAGCTCCATATTACTAAAGCAGACAAGGCTAACACCATAGTTATTATGGACAAAGTGGACTACATCGGAAAGATGAACGAGCTTCTCCAGGACCCCGCCACATACAGCAAACTTAGGAAGAACCCGCAGGATGACGTCATCAAATCATTTAATAGTGGCTTGAAACGCACTCAAAGATCATAAGGACTTAATTCCGCTTTTCATGTCCACTTCACCTTCTCTGCCCTACCTTTACGGTCTTATTAAAACCCACAAACCTGGCAACCCTATGCGCCCTATTATTAGCTCGGTGGGCTCTATTACTTATAAACTCTCCAAGTGGCTTGTCAAAGTCTTGTCCCCCATTCTCGGAACTATCTCTGATTCACATGTAAAAAATTCCATGGATCTTACTGAAAAATTGAATAATGCACGTACTGAAACTAACGATAGATTGATCAGTTTTGACGTTTGTTCATTGTTTACAAAAGTGCCGATTGATGATATGCTTGACTTTCTCTCCCAAGAACTACATAAGTATGACCTGCCACTACCTTCACACATTGTTTTGGAACTTATTAAGCTTTGCATCAAAGACTGTAAATTCACTTTCAATAACGAGTATATCAACAAGTGTTTGGGATGGCCATGGGCAACCCCTTATCGCCCCTCCTCTCCAATATTTATATGGAGTTTTTCGAAATTACTTACATTCCGAGAATCCTGGGGGTTGGCATCCCTTGGTTGCGGTACGTCGACGATATTTTGTGTATCTGGCCCATGAATCGTGACCTGGATAACTTCCTCCTTCAGTTAAATGATCAAGTCCCCTCCATTAAGTTTACTTTAGAAGTGGAACAAGACAATTCAATCCCATTTTTGGATGTGCGTGTACATAGGGAAAGCCCAGGTTTTAAGTTTAGTATCTATCGGAAAACAAACAATTTGTCCTACGTACACTTTTACTCGGGACATTAAACCCCCACTAAGAAGGTCATTTTTTCATCAATGTTTCTCCGCGCCCTTAGGATCGCCAGTCCCGAATACATCTATGCCGAATTGGAAAAAATCAACGGTATTGGAAGTGATCTGTGTTATCCATCTGCGTTCATGGAATCTTGTCTCAACAAAGCAAAACGAACTTTCTATCGTGTCAATAATAACACTCGTACTTTGTCAAAAAATATTTTAGTACTTCCATTTTTCCCGGGCTTTTTAGGCATTGCTAATGTACTTAAACTTTTGGATATTAATGTAGTATTTTCATATAACAATATTGTGAAAAATATCATAGTAAAAAATAGCCCTACCAATAATTCAGGCATTATCTATAAAATTGGGTGTAAACAATGTGATTCCTTTTACATAGGTCAGACGGGAAAGGATTTGCACACGTATAAAACAGCATCAATATTCCGTTAGAACAGGACAGTTGTCCAGTGCTCTTTTTATCCATTTGTCAGAGTTATCCCACTGTATTGATTGGAATAATGCTTCAGTGTTATTTCACTCTAGCAACATTGTTAACAGAAATATTCTTGAGTCTGCCATTATCCAACTTTCAAATAACTTCAACATAAGCAAAGGTCTTTTTCAACTCGATCCTGTTGTTTTGAATTCCTTCAAAACAGATTTAGATAAAAAGGGTAGGACGCTAAATCTTTGGTAAACTTGTATGCCACTTTATTAACTTTTAAGCTTCATTTTATTTTTATATATATCGAAACTTGACTATAAAAGGGAAAGTGTTAAAACCCGGGCAGATTTCCAGTATAAATTTGTATTTTTATAATTCATTTGATCTTGTGCTAAAAATCGATATTTTTCCTTACAAATCTGTATGCCTCTGTTAATTTTTACTTCTCCGTTTATTGCATATATATGTGTATATATATATATAGATATATATATATATATATATATATATATATATATATATATATATATATATATATCTTTGTGTTTATGTATGTTATTTATTTATTTCTGTAACCTATATATAGGCCGTAACCTTTTATGTACTTACTTCAGTGTTCCTGAGGATGTCATTAGACGAAAGCGCTTGAGCACCTTTTTGTGTTTCCTTTCGTTCGTGGTTTTATTCATCATAAATATTTTTCACGTGTTTACTTTCGTGAAATAATTTTCATATATATATATATATATATATATATATGTAAATTACTGTCAAGATAAAATAGTTATCCATAAAAAATTAGTTTTCTATAATTACGTTTTCTATGGTTGAATTCAATCATTAAAGAAAACCCGGATTTATGGGTAGGGTAACTAAGTTATTTGTTTCGTCTCCGAAAACTTTAAGTTTAATGAAGTTCAAGCTAATGTTATATTTGTTTCTAATCGTAAAACAATACACACATCTATCAATAAACACATCTATCAATAAACACTATCAATAAACCCATCTATATACATCTATCTTAAAAATTTATAAAATCTATGGTAAAACCTATTACACAAACTTATTGGGGACATATTATTGAAGACATTTTAACCTATTGAATTTAGACAGACAAACCGTAAGAGGCTCTTCTTAGTTTGAGAATACTGGGGCAGTACCAGTTAATGCTCACTAACCCTGGCACAATTCTCACAGTACCACTTAATTCTCACAGTACGAAATTATTATATAAAGTAAGAAAAACCTATCAGGGTTGAAGTGAATAAAAGCACACATGAATAAAAGCACACATGAATAAAAGCACATAGTAAACACTGCATAAATAAACACAAATAAAATACAAATTTTTTCTACTTACGTTCAGAGGAGGACTCGAAGATGGAATCGTCGAGCCTCTCCAGAATAATAGAGCAATCTAGCAGAAAGTCCATTGAAACTGGCAAAACACTTGAAAAATAATTGAACAACCGACACAAAGCAAAATTATATGTTAGCTAATTCTACTTTATAAAAAACAATCCAATGTAAACTAAGGTAATGCAATACGCAGGCGCAATACTCTAAGCACGCGCACATCATTCACGCAATATATTGTATAGAATAGTTTCATTAAAACTGTTGTAGTAGCGGTCAAAATCTTCACGCTCAATATCACTCATGCTGGTGTAGTTAAAGTAATGTTTTGGGGGAGGCAGTCGTACGTAGTTTAAAGTTTCGTTAGTGAGGAATGTGTAAGGGAAATACCCTTTTGAAACTTCAGCGGCTACGCCCATGACCTTGGTAGCTTGGCTAATTTACAAGGTGTGAACAGCAGGGTGTCTTTAAATTGAACATTACCTCTTATCTGCATTTGTATTAGTTTGTTGCCTCTTTTCAAGGGCTAACCTGTAAATATCTCCGATAACTCATGTTCAAGCAACTCCTCATAAAGGAACGGTGTGTAAAATTTTGCTCCGTTGTGAGCAAGAATATACAGTAATTTTTTTTAAATTTGTTCGCTAACTTGACAATATAGGATACAAAGAGTTTCACAGGGCTGTCTTTTGCAATCGTTTTAAAACCGTTTGTCCGTTTACCATTTCTGTGACACTCATCACACTCGACAGCCATGCACTCATCACAGATAGTCTGACTTAGGAGTAAATGTGGAATGACCTCTTTGGTTTCAGCGTTCGTGTATATTTCTATATCGTAGTACACGGTTATACAAGAGCTATTTTAGGCTTAGCATCTTTCATACAACATACATGCTTCATCCCATCCGCCTTATATTTTTCATGACATGTAGAACAGTGAATTTTATCGCATTTACGCACAAACCTACCCCAATTATCCATCATATGAAACATGCCACATTCACAGATTCTCATTTTCCTGCAAGTGCCAAATGATTTATGGAGCTCAAAGCATTTATTATTGAAAAATGTACGTCTACACACATTACATTCCCTCTTCTCAGCTTCAACAACACGACTTTCATATTTGGGGCGTTTACACTGCTCACATACCATGTAGCACTCCTTACAATGTTTCACAATATCACCCGCAAACTCGAGACATACCTTACACAAATCATAATGCCTCCCATATTTTCGACTTTTATCATAACTAGCGTAGAGTGTCCTTATATTACGGATGGGGAGATACGTTGTCCCTGACAATCCTAAAATGAGTAGAGGTCTTGTACGATCCCTCACATAGCTTTTAAAAACATACACAGCCCTACGACGATCATCCATTCAAAATACAACTACATAAACATTCACTTCCTGTTCTACCCTTCTTAGCCCTTCAGGGCCCATATTACACTCAAACTCAAGCTTACAATCTGAAGCCAGTTTACGGGCACGCTGCACAACCGTAGGTAGCCAGATATTATACGCGATTGTATTTAGTACAGTGAACATACGAGCTAAGACTATTGCTATAAAGCCGCAACCACGATCGACGTTTACATGTTTTCTGTAAATAGCCTGAGAATTAAAACTAAGAGTGGCACTATGTCTCACAACCCGGAATGCTCTGTCAATAGCTACCATGAAGTTGTCCATATTCAAGGCTGTCCTACTTTGAGAGGCCTGCATTATACGACCCAAGATATATTCTGTCTACTGCTCCCAAGCGTCTGAACGGTATCACTACCCAAAAATCATCTACAGCCCGGTCATCTGCCCGGAACCTGTAGGACAACCTCGTCAGGACTTCACGTTCGTCACGGTTCTGAAGGGCAAACTCCACAATACGTTCAACTACGCGTCGCAGTCCAACACCGTAGGTATACAGAGATCCAGGGTTAACCCTGACCACGTACAAGGAAGGGGTGGGGGTAGCGGTGCGCACCAACTCGAATGTTATACCTTCCTCCACAGCACGAGAAGCTGCTGCTGCTGCTGGTGTGGAGGAAGTACCCGGAATTGAACAGGAATAAGCGAGTATATTTGAGGAAGGTACTATTGTGGGGATTGTATCGTAAGTCGTAGAGAGTTGGGGCTCTATTACTGGGGGTCTAACAACCGGCGCAATCCTGGCACGCTTTACACCTGACGTGGAGGGTTCTTCATCATGGTTCCGCTTTGAATTGTCGCGTGTTACAGGTATCGTTGGTGAGGGTTCGCCAGCGGGGTTGAATTCTGACATAGCTACACGGCCATCGGGGTCATCTGTAATATCGATGATGGGGGTGGGGCTGTACATCGTCGTCATTCACGGTTCTGTGGAAGAAGAAAAACAAGAATATAAGGAGCAGCACTTAAATTTTGTTATATTTTGTAAATATTTTGTAAATATTCAGGTTCACAAGCCCCTCCGCATGTATTATATCTGGCCCTACAGGATGTGGTAAAACTGTGTTTATGCTTAAAATCATTAAAGATAAGGTGGAGATGTTCTCAGAATTTGTGCATAAAGTAATATGGTGCTATTCGACGTATCAGTCAGTGTTCAACGAATACCAAGATGAAATTTTGTTCCACAAGGGTGTATATGACGTTAATTCGTTAAAAGGTAATGAGCCTACAGTTATTGTAATTGAAGATCTCATGTTGGAAAGGGATAAAACATTTGCCGAGACAGTTACAGTGTTCTCCCACCATCTTAACATAAGCGTATTCTTCATCAATCAGAATCTATTTCTCAAAAATAGATACATGTGCGATGTGTCGTTAAATACACAATATCTAGTCTTATTCGCACAACGTAGAGATGTGTCACAAATTGGGGTATTAACCAATCAAATGTTCCCCGATCAGCGTAAAGAGTTCTTGGAGGTTTATAAAGAAGCCACAAGTCAGCGTTACGGATATTTGCTTTGTGACCTTCACCCGCGAAACACGTTTAGGGTGCTTCAAAGAACGAATATATTCCCAGACGAGCCTGAAACGGTGTATATTCCCTGGGGACTGTAACAGATTTTGTTAATAATATCGACTCCGACTTTTTAAAATGCATCTGTGAAACCTGTCTTAATGTTATAAAATGTTATGTGCCAATAAAACCCCCTCAAAAGGCTCGCTTCCGTCGTTAGAAGAACATAATACGTGCACTCGCTCGTAAAAGTCAAGCTGTGGGTAAGAAAAGGCGAATTATTGTACAAAGAGGAGGATCATTCCTCCCCATCTTATTTTCAGTTTTGGGTCCTTTACTGACTATATTAATATAATGAAGAAAGTGGTAGTGATTCCACACGAGGTGTATGCTTCATTGCAAAGTTCAAAGATTCCAGACACGGTTCTAGAACCCCGTAAAAGTAGGCTCAAAAGAATGGAAAGCGATTTGTTAGCCCTATTAAGTAGTGAAAAGTCACCTGATGAGAAAAGGATCTTGTACCAAGAGGCTCTGCAGAAATTTCTTCATGAGTACGAAGATTATAAGAATCCGACAGAGCTCCCCTTGGTTATTAGGCACAGCGCTAGCAACGCTGAGCATGGCGACATAAGACCAGGGCCCGGCATTAGAGACGACCAGCCAAAGAATAAAGGAACGCAACACATCGAGCATTTATTAAAAAGCAGTTTCCCACATACACTGAGGAATAAAGGCTTAAGTCTTTATAATCTATTGAGTGAGGACCCCATCATTCATACAGTGGACCGATACAGGCGAGGTCATTGTTGAAGGAACAAGGGTACAGGGTTCCAATATCGTCGACATTGTCCATGATCTGGTGAGAAAGTGGGATTGGCCTTCACCAACAGGATGGAAGCATATTAAAGCAAGACTACAACAAATAAATGTCCTCAAAACATTGATAGGAAATCTGAATACGTTAAAAGACTTGGAGCAAGTCTCGCACGTGTCACAACTGAGTACGCCATCACCCCCAACAGT
This sequence comes from Bathynomus jamesi, assembly GCA_023014485.1. Classification (NCBI taxonomy): domain Eukaryota; kingdom Metazoa; phylum Arthropoda; class Malacostraca; order Isopoda; family Cirolanidae; genus Bathynomus; species Bathynomus jamesi. Next base: position 136,863 of record JAJOZX010000407.1, read on the forward strand.
AGCATCTCTGAAGAGGAGAAAGAATAGAACAAACGGCCAACTTTATCCACGTGTCTCTAAAATAGGCAAATGGCTAACATATTAAGAAAACGCTTTTATGACATTTCTAACCCCACCTCCTATGGCGGCGTTAATGGACTGTACGGAGGTGTTTACAATGATGAAGTAGAGAAAAAAGATGTTGAGAGGTTTTTGCGGGAGCAGGATATATATATACACACACTTCACAAAATGGTGAGAAAAAGGTTTCAAACGTCCAAGACAACTGCGGCTTCGATTGACTCTATTTGGCAAGCAGATTTAACAGACATGCAAAAATATTCAATGTATAACGACGGCTACCGCTACATCCTATAAATAACAGATGTATTATCTAGATATCTGTGGCTAATTCCTCTGAAAAATAATTCGCCTGAAACAGTTGCTAAAGCTACCAAAACGTTGATGTTGAAAGAAGATGGTTCCTAGCTATTTTTGTACTGATATGGGGAAAGAATTTATAGGCCGCGCTTTTCAGAACATACTGACACAGTTTAATATCAGCTACTACACTAGCAGTTCTATACACAAGGTCTCTTTAGCTGAAAGAGTTCAACGTACCATAAAGGAACGCATGCATCGCTATTTTACACATAAAAACACATACAGATATATAAACGTTCTGGGGTCATTGGCATCGTCATACAACCGTTCAACACCACCGTACGATTGGTACACCACCTAATGGGTACGCGCAAAAAGGTGAGAAGAGATGGAGCACCGCCACCGCAATCTACACGTTTCAAAATCAATGATTATGTAAGGGAAATAAATTCGCGAAGAGATTTGAGCAAGGATGGACAAGTGAGATTTTTAAGGTTAGTGCTATGATGTATTACGTTGAAGATTTGAATGGGGAAGAAATCGCAGGAGGCTTTTACCGCGAGGAGTTGCAGAAAGTGACATTTAATTTAGAAAAAAGTGTATTTAAAATTGAAAAAATTTTAGGCAGCAAAGGTTCAGGAAAGAGAAAAATATACCTGGTAAAATAGCTAGGTTACCCAGAAAGCTTCAACACCTATATAAAAGCTGCTGCAATAATGAAGCTTAACCCTTTAAGAACGAGCCCGCAGCATATGCAGTCACTCTTGTTACCAGAACGTATAGGTTTTATTGTTATTCAAAACTAAATACGGTATTTTAGTAACTAATCACTGAAATGATACACATTTTGGGTTCCTTTCCCGACAACTAAATGACATCTATATGTAAACATGTAAAAACATTTATAGAAACGAGGCATTGTAGTACAATTTATATTATTATTTCTGGTGGACCTTAAGGTACCATCCGTTGTTAAAGGGTTAAATCGTATGCATATGGCGCCTAGCCACTTCTATGTCACACTACATCCCCTTCTTCTTTGTCTGTACACCCTAACACCACCCTGGCCAACTTTGTAACAGAACTCCATGGGCTCATTGAGTTGGAACGTGATTCGTACGAAGTTGGTGTTTGTGAATTCCAGCTAGCCACCAAATTTTTAACTCTTCAAAATGAGCAGATCATATTTCTGATCCTTAGAAGAGTCGATGAGTGCGAAAAATTAGGCATAACCTTAGACAACACTATGCGATTAGTCCTGTTCGGTGAGGTACAGTACTATATTAAAAATGTAACACTAGGAATCTGTAATTATGACAAAGCCACGGACAGTGTGACGGGGTTAAACAAGAGTCTTGAAAAGTCGTACCTGACAAAAGATTTAATATTTGAAGTCCTAAACATAGACACGCCTGCACGCACGTTGAAGTTAAAATCAACGCTTAGTAGAAGTATTAAAGACAAAGAGCTGTCCACAATTGTTGTCGAGGGTCGATATGGTGCAGCCCTCCAAAGAGATACCCTTCACGAGGCACAACATGACTTGTCCAGCTTAATGTATCAGTTGAAATTGGAGAAATTTGGTGAAAGCTATCCATACCCAGACATGTGCTATATTTACAGCAATATTGTGGAGCATCAATTTGTTGGGGACACCCAAGCGCGCCTGCTGCGAATTGTACACATTCCCAACCATAGAGGGAAGAGTTTGAGCATTACATATGACAAACCCCATTATGTGAATGTTGCGACTAATCTATTAACCAATATCTAAATATATATAAGAACGATTGAGGAAAAAAACTTCCCATTCGGTGATGGGAGATTAACAGTGAAGCTACACTTTCATCGCATTCAGTTATAATGACCCGAAGGCCTTTCACAGTCTATCGAGGGTGAGATATCAGCGTGGGAGTGGGCTTGGCTCCATTTTTTCAACCATACTAGGTACGGCTGTCCCATTGTTGAAGACGGGTGCTAGATATCTCGGGAGGAAGGCATTACAATCAGCTTTTAACTCGGTAGAAGACATAATGGGTGGAAATAAACCTAAAGAAGCTCTAAAAAAAATTAAAAACGTACACGAGACGAAACCGTCAAAGATCTACAGATCTACAGAAGCTAAGGCTAACAAAGACCCTAAGATCCACTCTAAGGTTAGCCCGAGAGAAAGGAAAGAGTAGGGGGTTAAGAGAAGAGAAGAGAATAAGGGGTTAAGTAAGGAGGAACACCTATCACTCGTGGGTTAACATTCATTCAGAAAAAGAGAAAAAAAGACTCACCATCATCATCCGCCGGCCACTGCCGACAAGTCAGAAGAATAGTCGGAGAGAATAGGAGAGGGGTGAAAGATGAAAAGAAGTAAAATAAGAACGCTTACAAACCATGCAAACACAGTCTTAACTCACTGTCATACCATGCAAACTACAAACATGCAAGAAAGAGAGTTACAGACATGCAAAGTAAGGAGAAAAAAAAAAAAAGTAGGTAAAGTTAAACAAAAAGTGGGTTAGTTTACGCTACGAGCTACATCTACGTTCGTGTTAGTCTAATTTTTTTTTTTTTTTTTTTTTTTATTGCTGGCATCACACGCTGGCATGTCACAAGCTGGCATTAATCGTCAACAGACTCATCCTCGACCACCACCCCAGAGCTCCTGTTGCTAACTTGTTTTTTATTTTAAACAACGTTAATATTTTTAAAATGTCTAAACGGTTCTTAAACATATTAACGCTGGTAGATGAACGACTGACGCGGGAAGATTATTCCATTTATCAATTACTTTAAACGTAAAGAAGTTTTTAGCGATATTAGTAATGAAACGTCTGCCACGCAACTTAAATCCGTTATTACGAGTATTACTATTATCGAAAGTGAACAATTTGTCAAAATTTACGTTATCGATGTTATTAACGATTTTGAAAACTTCAATAAGCTCCCCCCTTAATCTCCTAGTTTCGAGTGAATACAGGTCTAACTCTTTAATCCTATCTTCATAAGGCTTGTTGCGCAATGACGGAATTAGTTTCGTGGCACGACGCTGAACCCTTTCTAACCTATCAATATCCTCACGCAAGTACGGGCACCAAAACTGAAACGGCATATTCTAAATGAGGCCTGACTAGGGACTTGTAAAGGGGCAATATAATATCCTTCGATTTAAATTCGAAATTACGCGCTATGAAGCCTAACATCCTATTAGCTTTTGCGCAAGACTCCAGGCACTGGTTCCTAACCTTTAAATCCTTAGATACGCGTACGCCTAAATCTACTTCCTCGTCAACGCTCGCTAACTCCCTATCATCCATCGTGTACGTGTAATTATTGTTGCGAGAACCTATATGCAAAACTTTACATTTGTCTACGTTAAATTGCATCTGCCACTTATCTGTCCACTCCATAATCCTATTTACATCGTCTTGGAGCCTATTCTATCGTCCTCGTTAACAACCTTACCGCCTATTTTAGTATCGTCCGCGAATTTTGACACGTTACTAGTCAATCCTACATCTATGTCGTTAATGTAAATTACGAATAGCAATGGGCCTAACACTGAACCCTGTGGGACACCGCTACCTACATCTAACCACCCGATTCACTACCATTAACTACGACCCTCTGTCTCCTAGCACGAAGCCATTCTTCTAACCAGTTAGCTACCTGACCGCGTATACCGTGCGCTTTGACCTTCGCAATTAGTCTCCTATGCGGAACTGTATCGAACGCCTTTTTAAAATCTAAATAAATAACGTCAGCTGCTCTATGCCTATCGTATTCGCGCACTATTTCGTTATAAAATTCTAACAAATTAGTTAAACAAGACCTATGGCGTCGAAACCCATGCTGACTACTATTAATCAAATCTCTACTTTCTAAGTGATCGATGATACGATCCCTAACTACGGATTCCAAAAGTTTACCGACAATTGACGTTAAGCTAATGGGCCTATAATTGCTAGCTACTGCGCGGTCGCCTTTTTTAAAAATAGGCGTGACGTTAGCTAATTTGAAGTCTTCAGGAATAATCCCCGTTTCGAGTGACTGATTAAAAATCTTCGTTAAGGGGCCTACGATAACGTCTTTCAAATCTTTCAAATGTCTGGGATAAAAAGCGTCAGGGCCTGGAGCCTTGCTAACTTTTAGCCTATCGATATAATGCGCAATCTCACCCTCGTAAACAGTTATTTCATCCAAAATAGTCTCGCTACTAAATGGAACGATATCGTCCACGTCGGGGACATTATTTACGTCTTCTACGGTAAAAACTGTCGCAAAAAAGTTATTGAAAATACCCGCCATCGCCTGAGCGTCAGAAGCCAAAGCGCCATTAACATCCACTAGAGGGCCTATGTTATCTTTTACGGCTTACGATTATTACGTATTCAAAAAACTTTTTTGGATTATGTTTACTATCCGCAGCTATAAGTATCTCTAAATTACGCTTGGCATTCCTAACTGATCTTTTAACCTGACGTCTAAGCTCGATATATCTATTAAAGTTAGCTGCCGTGCCATTGCGCTTATTAAGTCTATACGCTCTATTACGCTCGTTTATGAACTCGCCTATTTCCCTAGTCCACCACTTCGGCCTACCATGATTTCTAGCGCGCTTGGGCCTACGAGGAATAAACTCCCTTTCAATATTCCTAAAACTTTCTTTAAACGCCACCCAACGCAAATTTGTGTCATTACCCATAAATAAGTTATCCCAGTCCACTACTCTCATCCTATCCGCAAAACTATCAAAATTAGCCCTACGAAAATCAGGGACTTCTATTACGTTACTATCCTAGTGTTTTCTATCTAACTTAAACCTAAGAATTTGATGATCACTACATCCTAAACTCTCGCCTACTTCTAAACCTTCGACTATATTCTCGCCGTTCGTCATCACCAAATCTAAAATATTATCACCGCGCGTTGGTTCGGTAACTATCTGTCGTAAAAAGTTATCGTCCATAAACTCAACCAATCTCAAACCCTCCTCATTACCAGTAAAATTCTCGTAATTAACATTAGGGCAGTTAAAGTCTCCGACAATTATACTATTCCGATTGTCAATAAAATTACCAAGAAGTGAGTAAAATCTAGTATCTGTATCGAGGGGTTGAACGGGAGGTCTATAAACAACAACAAAATTAAAACTAATACTACGCGCCCTAACTTCAACACATATCGCATTAATTGCTGCCGGAAAATCTAACTTAACCTCGATAGCCCTAAGGGAATTACGAATGTACAGCAAAACGCCTCCACCAAACCTATGTAACCTATCATTAGTAAAGAGTTTAAAACCCGGTATATCAAGTTCCCCCAACAAGTCCCGAGTCACGGTATTTAACCAAGTTTCAGTGATAGCAACTATATCATAGTTGCCGGAATAAATTATCGCCTTAAATTCATTTAATTTATTTCTAATACTACGCGCGTTACAATAAAAGACGTTTAAGTTATTTTTTACCACGGGCCCGCGTTTTAAACTATTTATCACGTCGGGCCCGCGTTCCCCGGACCCACAACGTTTAAAGAAGGCTTCGACCTATACAGCTTTCGCACGTTTTCGTCTATTAACCTACCTAGCCTAGCATTACCTATTTCATTAAAATGCACCCCATCTTTTATAAAAAGGCTAGGATCACTGAATTCGGACCACAGCTTTACGAAGGGTACATTTTCCTCAGCACAAATCTCTTCTAATTTATTATTCAAAAATATTGTTTTTGACGTAATCCTAAGACCCAACCCGTGCCTAGGGGTAATACCTAGAACTAAAGACCTATCTGACCTCGCCTTCAGGGACCTAATTAACCCCCTATATCTCTCCAAAAGGTCAGGCACTCTCGTATCGGGCCTATACGAGTCGTTGCCTCCTACCATCGTCACCAACATTGAGTGACGGGAGGCAACGTCAATCCTATCCACTTCGTCTCTAACTCTGTCAACCCTGGCCCCTGGGAGACAGACCCTCCTCCTCTTGGTTGGATGCCGTTCAACGAACTCTTTGTCCATGTGGCGCACTAAAGAGTCCCCAATTAAAATAGTTTCCCCCTCATTCACGTCCCTTTCCAAATGGGCGAAAGGGTTCGAAACCTCGATAGGGGGGGATTCCTATCACCTAACGTACGCGGCCTAGCTCCACCCTTAACTCTCTAAATCCCTCCTATCTACTACTCTCGGACTAACCTTAACCCTTCCTCAACTCTATCCAACCTTCCCGACAAGCTACCTAAACTAGAAACTAGGTTACGCACCTCACCCTTCAAATTACTAACGTCTTCAACGTTGGTATTGGTTCGGCTTCCGTCAACAGTAGCCCTACCCCTGCCCTCATCAAGCGTTGCAAGTCTTTCCGTTACCTCACGTACACTGCGTTTTATGTCAACTAATTCCTCCATGAACTCAAAAAAACAAACTGATCTCGGTAATCGCCATAGGACCGCCGTTATAATCCTTAAATTCCGAATACCACCGGTTTACCCTACACCTACCACACGACGCTTTCTGCGACGGCATCGCGCAGCTAAAAATTAGTTTAAACCGTCACAGGTATAAGTTAAATTAAGCCGGCACGCTATGAAAACTTCTAAGTCGCTAAAAACCACTAAAATTCAATTACTTAACTATAAAAACGTGAATTTAAACGCAAGTATATACAATTCAAAACTATCCAAAACTAAAATTCTCAGCAATATACAAAAGTAGATACAATATCAGAGAGCTCAGGAATGCGTCCGTTCAGTACAGAGTCTGGCTGACGAATCCCTACAGAGTCTGGCTGACGAATCCCTACAGAGTCTGGCTGACGAATCCCTACATGTTGGTGGAAAGAAGAAGAAGAGGGCTGTCCGGAAGAAGGGGTCACCAACACGTGGTGCAAAACGTAAAAGGACACCAAAAAAAGAAGTGTTCTAAGCGTATGAAGCCTATAGCTGATCTTTTTTTAACTGATATAAGCTGAGGACACAACTCTCATGAATCATAGTCTGATTACTAATTGTCGAGAGAGGTGACACTAGCGACTTTATTACAATTATCCCATTAAACCCAATTAGTTCGGCGAGTGCCCCTATAGCATTCGTGATACCCAGCTCAGGCCCATACTTTTTTGATCCAAGCTGCATGCACATGTACGCTAAGCTGCATATAGCCCATTCAGATGAAATGGACTGCGATGATAGTTACCCTGCATACCCTGAAACCAACTTTCTACACTCCATATTCAGCCAGTGTGAGGTGTATTTAAATCAGGTTAACATCTCGGCAGGAACGGGTTATTATCACCTACGAGCCTATCTGGAAAATGTCCTCAACTTTTCAAAAGAAGCGAAGGACACCTTTTTAACTGCCGAGCGCTATTATCAGACTAAAGACGAAAGTAGTATAAATGATAAATTTAAAAATTCTAAAAAGAAAGATATACGAGTGTTTTGGACGTCTTTATACAGGCTTCACATTCCAGGAGAAACTGCTTATGAACGGCATCGACATGAAGCTAAAACTCAACCGCACAAATCCTGAGATCTGCATAAATCTGGGATCTGATCAAGAAGAGGACGCAAAACCCGTTGTGATTCACATTATGAAAACATATCTGCGTGTACGGCGATGAAATTAAGTTCCCCCGAAATATTTAGAAATTGATAAAAATTTAATGCACGCAACAGTAAAATACCCAATTAGCAGAGTACAGATCAAACTATACACGGTGCCCGCCGGGTTGGCCTCGAAGCAGCTAGAAAACTTGGCCCTGGGAGTTCTACTTAAAAGGATATTAACTGCAATGCAGGATCACGCTTCGACAAATGGAAAATATAAAAAGAGCGCCTTTAAATTCGAGAATTTCGGCCTTAAAAATATAACTCTATACGTCAATGGCGTTGCGGGACTATGGTTACGGACTACTCATCAGGCGCGGTGTTCCCGCTCTGCGTGAGAGTTTATAGTAATCTGGCCCATATTGCTGATGGCTGTGACGAGCTTGGGTTTGGTGAAACGCAGAAAGAATTTCTCGAACAATTTAACCTTTACTCATTTGATATTACCCCTGACTTATCTGCTGGTGTAAATACACACTTAAGTCCACAACAAAGTGGGAACATTTAAGTCAGATTGGAATTCGCCAATCCTATAGACGCGCCTATTAGCGTGCTATTATACCTCGAATCACAAGTTCTAATAGAAATTGACCGCTACCGGAACGTGGTCACAGACTTTTAAAATGGACGTGAATACACTCCAGAGAGTAATGAAAAGCGACCGAAGCACACGCTCCAAATTTATCGGTGTGTTTGCGAAGAATCAAACAATGAAATTGCCAACTACGAGAGATTGGTGTAGTCTTATCGTCAATACGGACATTGTGGGGGGGTGAGGGGATTCATTGGTTTGCAATCTATTTTAAAAATAGGAAAAGAATGTACTATTTTGATTCACTCAGCACTCAGCCCTGGAGTGACCCTGTGGTTGTACAATTTATTGAACAGCTACATGTCCCTGAAATTGTCTGGAATCCTTACTGTTTCCAAGGACATTTTAGTAATACTTGTGGCATGTATTGCTTTTCATTTCTCCTGCACATGTCAGGTGGGAAGAGATTTATAATTTTTTTTAAATTATTCGATTTGTGCGACACTGAGATGAATGACGAAATGGTGTGCAGACAGATAAAAACAAGGTTCTCATTTGTACGCACTCGTATTGTGTAAAGTTTTACGTATGATATATATATTTGTATCTATATTGTGTGAAGTTTTACTTGTGTATATATAAATATATAATTATAACTCCAAAATGTTTCCAGTAATGTTAGTCTTATTTAATGGACGCTAGTTCTGTAAGCCGTAGTGTACTAAAACATGCCTTCTATCATTTAATAAATTGAATGAAAATACAATGTGTTTTGTTCTTAACCACAAAAAATCTTACATTAGTTCCTCGATGACCTGGCATTCGTTGGACCGGATGTGCGCCAATACCTCGACCTCGGTATTCATGTCAATGGGTTGGCTGCGCGGTAAAGCCTTCAAATCGTCGTCATTTATTTGCCTTTCATCAAAGTTATCCCGAAAAGTAGCTATTACACGATCAAGTTCCTCAACGCTCCTTTAAGGAGAAATTAACATGATTAGTCCAATACTGAATCTTTTTTATTTAAAGTTAAATTAAATTAAAGTTTAATTAAAGAGTTACAATAAAAGAAAATGCCGATTAGGATGTCTAGCAAATTATAATCACAAAGCAGATATCCTGACAGGTTTCAAAAGTAAGATTAGTTGGGTATGCTAGGTATCATCTGCAGGCATCGGGTAACGAGCCCGGTTGTTAACACATACATCGATATATATATATATATATATATATTATATATATATATATGGAAGAGAGAGTTACAATAAGAGAAAATGGCGATTAGTTTGCCCGAGCCAAATAATAATCACAAAGCAGATATCTTAATAGGGCTCAAAATAAGATTAGCTGGATGTGCTACGCATCATAATCCAACACCAGGTCTCGAACCCGGGACCGCAGGCAATTCTTTAAAGTGTTTGGCAATTTTTAAACCCTACCTGTAGAACTTTCTATAAATTTTTAAGTAAGAAGCGTGGCATAAAATTTCACTTTCAAATGATACATTCATCGTATAATAAATCCTCTGTCAAAATGAAGTTATCAGGAAGGAAGATTAGCTGGGTGTGCTACGCTGCGTCTGCCGGTACCGGGTCTCGAGCCCGGGTCCGCACGCAATTCTTAAAGTTTCAGTAATTCTAAAACCCTACCTGTAGAACTTTCTATACATTTTTGAGTTATCAAGATACAAGCGTATAATAAAATTTCACTTTCAAATGATACATTCATCGTATAATAAATCCACTGTTTAAATGACATTATCAGGAATGAAGATTAGCTGTGTGTGCTACGCATCGTCTGCCGGCACCGGGTCTCGACTCCTGGGCAGAAATCCTTTCACCTCGTTTTATTAAGAATTTTTATAAATTATAACACTTGCACTGAATGAAGCGATAAATATATATACCCCGGCCTCCCGCTTAAATCACAAACTATTTTTTCAAAACGCATTTATTATGGCTTTTTATAAATTAACTAACACTGGCACTGAATGAAACATTATATATACATAGCCCGGCCTTCCGCTTAAATGACAAACTATTTTTTCACAACGCATTTATTATGGCTTTTTATAAATTAACTAACACCGGCACTGAATGAACCGAAGTATAAAGCCCGAATCACAAATTAAATTAATTACTTACATTTTAATGTCGTCTTCAATGGTCGATTCTTTCTCGCCGTCACAAATTTCTGCAATGGATTGCGTTGAAAGTAGGGCGTTCCGGGCTGCCGCTGCGAGAAGGTGGAGCTCAGCTGCTACATAGAAATCCACGTCTTCAAACACTTGCGGGAAGATGTCAAGCTGCTGTGAATGACTCATGATGAGATATTTCTGTAGTACTCGTAAATACTCCCTTTTATAGACAGGGCCTGATTGTAAACACCCACAATAGCTTCCTATTGGCCGTCGGTGAAATTTGGGTGAACTTAACGTGTGAGTGCTGCCATCCACCAACCAGAGGTCATGGGGCTCCGCCCATTGGGTTGTAATTAGCTGTCCAGTGAAATCTGGGGTGTGGCAGATATAACATATTCATTCCATAGATTTCTTCCAGAAGCGTAGAGAGAGAGAGAGAGAGACGCTATGTTTGGAAAATAAAACTTTTTCTGGGGAGCCAATGAGGTGGGTGGGGTAAAAGGAAATTTGAAGGTATAATGAACACCCTTTTATTACCTTACCTACGCTAATATATATATATATATATATGAGGGAATTACATTCGCCAAAAAACAAGAAAATAGTTTTTAAAAAAATTAACTGGCCGTGACATCTGTTTACAACCTTACCTGTAATATATACGCACGTATATATATATATATATATATATATATATAGGGAATTTAGCGGCATTGGAAATTAAAATTGGAAATCGAGAACAGATCGCATCACTTTAAACTTTATTGTATCCAGAGATCGCTAATGATAAATATCCATTTATTGACTCAACTGTGGCAATATATATATATATATATATATATATATATATATATATATATATATATGACGAGATTTACACCCATCTAAAATAACTTTTAAAAGAATTAACTGGCCGTGACGGTGAAATCGTATCGGTTTAAAGTTTATGGCCAAAGTTTATTACCTGTGATAATATATATATATGTGTGTGTGTGTGTGTGTGTGTGTGTGTGCCAAAAAGTAGCCAGCCATAAAACTTTAGAATGAGACATGCGATTGTGTACGCTTCTTGTACTAATTAGTAATTTTTTATAGTTTTCGGAATTTTTAGAACTTTTTTCCGGAACTGTACATATATAGGCTTTCCTTTGGCTAGCCTTTCTTAGCTTCCACACGAATTGTTCATTCTGACAAAGGTCAAGTGTGTCACTCCAGCTTTGACCCACTGCTTAACGCGAAATCCAGCAGCCCAGCGTCTTAACCACTACGATACCCAGGATTCCCATTTATCTACCAACCATTTGTGTGGAAGGATGAACGATTGCTGCGCACCGTTGCCGTCAACGGGTCTCGAACCCGGTGCATATAATCTGTGAACGTGCATATAGTTGTGTGTATAATAATAAGGGCTTTATAAGCGTATAGTCGGGAGTGTTCGTGCGTTTGTGTGCCTTTCTTCGCTGTCCAAACGTTGTATACACTGTGCCAATTGACTGATAATGCCTGGAGGCACTGGCTTCTACGCCAACTGGCGGATTAGGATCTTATAAGACAGCGGGCGCTCGGATAAACTCTCAATATGCGCTTGGCAGGAGCCAGGCGAACACACCTCTCTCCTCCTTTCTCTCTTAGGTTAGATATACCCCTTTGTGGGGTGAGGCCGTCCCAACTTCTCCCCCAAAGAGGTAAGGTGGACTCCCCCAGCTTGCTGGTGAGTTCCTCTCCCCCCTTTCTTTTTTTTGGCACCCTGGGGTTGGCACTGGGGTCTTCCAACAAGGGGAAGGGGTTGGCACTGCGATTGGCACTGGCATTTATTGCAACATTGCATCATTGCATTTCACGCTAACATTTTGCGGTCATACTACTGGAGTCTAAGCCTCCGAATAGATGTTTTATATTGTAGGGACGCTACTTTGGTAGAAATGTCGGTATTTTTAGGTAAATCGATGAATTTCTAACTTATCTCGCTCGAGAAAGTTTTATAGTTTTATATAGAAGTAGTGATGTGCCCTTTTGCAATAAATGTAGTAGAAGGTGCTGGCCTGGTCTAATTTCAAAGCTCTGGGAGTTCTCAGATGATGGAAAACTTCATGAGATCTCTTGGGAATCAAAAACTCCGAAAAGTCATATTAATCTTCATGGAAGCTACTTAATTACAGTGGAACTTTAGTTTTAAATATTGTATCATACATCAAACTTCGCAATAAAAATAAATGAATTTCGCAAATGAAAATTATGCATATTATGCATTATTATCCTCCATTATGCATGGAGAATTCTTAAATTGTCGGTCTCTCCAGTTGGAGGTACCCTCTGGACCAGTTCTCCACTGTTCGTTTAAGAGTTTCCTCCTACATTTATCCCTCCCCCGACTTTAGAGATTGTTTTGTGCTTCACATAGCGTGATCAATCATCGAGCAACTCATCTTTTATCACGTGCCTCATAAACAACTCTGAGTGAGAGACTCTTGAATTCGCCGTAGTGGCAACAATAGGTGATCACCAACGAAACACTTTCATTCTCCATAAGGGACAACTATATACAGAGACCTTTCACTGATATTCCTCGCCTGAAAGAGATTTTCTCTGCTTTCGTGGTGGTACCACACCGCGAAGTATGAACAACTAAATATATCACTTGCCGCATAAACATTTTTCACATTCGGGGGCTATTGAAAACTTTGCCTAAGCAAATTTTTTGTTGTATAATTCTTAAAATGGCTCAAGTTTTTCTACCTTAAAAGGTACAGTACCGTACTGTAAAAAACAAAAACCTTAGATTAAATTAGAAAATTAATTGTATGCTTAATAAGGCTTGTTTTATTTACAAAGCTCACCCATCTTAGAGGCTTTAACATCCTAACCTGGAATTCAAAATTATCATAACACCTACGAGAAAAACGGGAGCCATAAAAAATTAAGAATAATTACTGTGGGAGAGAATTTTTTCCCTTTCCAAGAAATGCGCAACGATCTGCTATTTTTATCTTTTCTACTTCCTTCTTGGGCTAGCATAGAGTGGATCTTAGGGTCTTTGTTAGCCTGTAACTGTAACTCTGTAACTGCATACCTCCTCCGTTTAGAAGAACACAGTACCCGACGTAAAGATTAATCGATATTTTCAATATTTCATCTACTCACCCAATCAATTCTGGAACAGTCTTCCTCAATCCATCTTTCTTCCTGTTTATGACGCATCTGGAAAACCCTGGACCTTGATTTTGTCTCTAATCTTCCTCTATCGGGTTTGGAGGTTGCGGGCATTTGTCCTTGGCCCATCTTTCCTGCATAACAAAAAATTCGAACATTCGTCGTAGAAGGTTTGACTCAATAATAAAATAAATTTTTCAATTTACAATGACATGAAATAATTGTGAAGCTCTACTGTTTATTTTATTTAATTTGGCCATTAAGCTTTAGGCTTTACTGGGCTCTTATTAAAAATAAGCAGCTAGTTGTTATTAATTTAATAATAATAAATAAGTAAATAAGTATTATTAATAATTAAAACATGTATTGCAATATTAATGGACATTAATCCTAGATTTTTGTTAGTATGCCATTATTAATCGGGATTTCAACTTTGTTTTAAACAAATTTACATTTACAATATTTTTTATATCGGCATGCAAGTCATTCCATAGTTTCAATCCAATGAAAATGGGTAGTTTTTGAGATGAAGACAATCTAAATTGAGGTATAACAAGCTTTGATCTATTTCTGGTCTGATACGAGTGGATTTCTTGATGAGTTACAAAATATCTATTTACCCATTGCAAATTAATGATTTTGTTCTTACACTTGTAATTTCTTTTGACTCGGGGTTAGTGTCCGTCTCCGTCGAAGTATTTATTTTTTGGCTTTGCATATTTCATAACAAATGCTTCACCCCATCCACCTTGCCGTTCTCATTACACGTAGAGCATTGAACTTCATCGCATCTATGCGGGAACTGTCCCTCTTCATTCATCGTATTAAGCGTTCCACATTCAAAAAGCTTTATCTTTCTACACGTACCATTCAACTGATGAAGATTAAAACATTCAATATTGAAAAGCATGCGTTTACCGTTGTTACAATCTCTCTTCTCAGCTACTACCACTCGGATTGCGCAACTAGGACTTTTACACTGGGCGTATACGAAAGCCGAACCAACACTAACGTTGAAGACGTTAGTAATTTGAAAGGTGAGGTGCGTAACCTAGTTTCTAGTTTAGGTAGCTTATCGGGACGGTTGGATAGAGTTGAGGAAGCGGTTAAGGTTGGTCCGAGATTAGTAGATGGGGAGGGATTTAGAGAAGTTAAGGGTGGAGCTAGGCCGCGTACGTTAGGTCAAAAGAATCCCCCCACTATCGAGGTTTCGAACCCTTCCGCCCATTTGGAAAGGGACGTGAATGAGGGGGAAACTATTTTAATTGGGGACTCTTTAGTGCGCCACATGGACAAAGAGTTCGTTGAACGGCATCCAACCAAGAGAAGGAGGGTCTGTCTCCCAGGGGCCAGGGTTGACAGAGTTAGAGACGAAGTGGATAGGATTGACGTTGCCTCCCGTCACTCAATGTTGGTGACGATGGTAGGAGGCAACCACTTGAATAGGCCCGATACGAGAGTGCCTGACCTTTTGGAGAGATATAGGGGGTTAATTAGGTCCCTGAAGGCGAGGTCAGATAGGTCTTTAGTTCTAGGAATTACCCCTAGGCACGGGTTGGGTCTTAGGATTACGTCAAAAACAATATTTTTGAATAATAAATTACAAGAGATTTCTGCTGAAGAAAATGTACCCTTCGTAAAGCAGTGGTCCGAATTCAGTGATCCTAGCCTTTTTATAAAAGATGCGGGTGCATTTTAATGAAACAGCTAATGATAGGCTAGGTAGGTTAATAGACGAAAACGTGCGAAAGCTGTATAGGTCGAAGCTTTCTTTAAACGTTGTGGGTTCGGGGAACGCGGGCCCGACGTGAAAAATAGTTTAAAACGCAGACCCGTGGTAAAAAATAACTTAAACGTCTTTTATTGTAACGCGCGTAGTATTAGAAATAAATTAAACTAATTTAAGGCGATAATTTATTCCGGCAACTACGATATAGTTGCTATCGCTGAAACGTGGTTAAATATCGTGACTCGGGACTTGTTGGGAGAACTTGATATACCGGGTTTTAAACTCTTTACTAATGATAGGTTACATAGGTTTGGTGGCGGCGTTTTGCTGTACATTCGTAATTCCCTTAGGGCTATCGAGGTTAAGACAGATTTTCCGGCAGCAATTAATGCGATATGCGTTGAAGTTAGGGCGCGTAGTATTAGTTTTAATTTTGTTGTTGTTTATAGACCTCCCGTTCAACCCTTCGATACCGATACTAGATTTTACTCACTTCTTGGTAACTTTATTGACAATCGGAATAGTATAATTGTCGAGACTTTAACTACCCTAATGTTAATTACGAGACTTTTACTGGTAATGAGGAGGGGTTGAGATTGATTGAATTTATGGAGGATAATTTTTTACGACAGATGGTTACCGAACCAACGCGCGAACCAACGCGCGGTGACAATATTTTAGATTTGGTGATGACGAACGGCGAAAATATAGTCGAAGGCTTAGAAATAGGCGAGAGTTTAGGATGTAGCGATCATCAAATTCTTAGGTTTAAGTTATTGAGAGAAAACACTATGGATAGTAACGTAATAGAAGTCCCTGATTTTCGTAGGGCTAATTTTGATAGTTTTGCGGATAGGATGAGAGTAGTGGACTGGAATAACTTATTTATGGGTAATGACACAAATTTGAATTGGGAGGCGTTTAAAGAAAGTATTATGAATATTGAAAGGGAGTTTATTCCTCGTAGGCCGAAGCGCTAGAAATCATGGTAGGCCTAAGTGGTGGACTAGGGAAATAGGCGAGTTCAGAAACGAGCGTAATAGAGCGTATATACTTAATAAGCGCAATGGCACGTCACTTAACTTTAATAGATATATCGAGATTAAACGTCAGTTTAAAAGATCAGTTAGGAATGCTAAGCGTAATTTAGAGATACTTATAGCTGCGGATTGTGAACATAATCCAAAAAAGTTTTTTGAATACGTCAATAATCGTAAGCCGATAAAAGATAACATAAGCCCTCTAGTGGATGTCAACGGCGCTTTGGCTTCTGACGCTCAGGCGATGGCGTGTATTTTCAATAACTTTTTGCGACAGTTTTTACCGTAGAAGACGTAAATAATGTTCCCGAAGTCGACGATATCGTTCTATTTAGTAGCGAGACTTTAGTAGCGAGACTATTTTGGATGAAATAACTGTTTACGAGGGTGAGATTTCGCATTATATCGATATGTTAAAAGTTAGCAAGGTTCCAGGCCCTGACGCTTTTTATCCCAGACATTTGAAAGATTTGAAAGACGTTATCGTAGGCCCCATAACGAAGACTTTTAATCAGTCACTCGAAATGGGGATTATTCCTGAAGACTTCAAATTAGCCAACGTCACGCCTATTTTTAAAAAAGGCGACCGGACGGTAGCCAGCAATTATAAGCCCATTAGCTTAACGTCAATTGTCGGTAAACTTTTGGAATCCGTAGTTAGGGATCGTATAATCGAACACTTAGAAAGTCGAGATTTGATTAATAGTAGTCAGCATGGGTTTCGACGCCATAGATCTTGTTTAACTAATTTGTTAGAATTTTATAACGAAAGAGTGCGCCAATACGATAGGCATAGAGCGGCTGACGTTATTTATTTAGATTTTAAAAAGGCGTTCGATACAGTTCCGCATAGAAGATTAATTGCGAAGGTTAAAGCGCACGGTAGACGCGGTCAGGTAGCTAACTGGTTAGAGCATGGGTCGGGGAACGTTTTTGGGTATTACCCAAAAATCTATTTGAGTAAAATGAAATTACCCCCAGACTTCAAAGTAAACAAAAACAAGCCAATTGCTCTTAAAATTGTTGCATATGGTGTCTCTCATACCGCACGAATTACCCCCAAAATGTTTAAATGTACCCCATTTGGGGTAATTTACCCCTGTTCGCCGACCACTGGGTTAGAGGAATGGCTTCGTGCTAGAAGACAAAGGGTAGTTGTTAATGGTAGTGAGTCGGGGTGGTTGAATGTAGGTAGCGGTGTCCCACAGGGTTCAGTGTTAGGCCCATTGCTATTCGTAATTTACCTTAACGACATAGATGTATGATTGACTAGTAACGTGTCAAAATTCGCAGATGATACTAAAATAGGCGGTAAGGTTGTTAACGAGGACGATAGAAATAGGCTCCAAGACGATAGAAATAGGCTCCAAGACGATGTAAATAGGATTATGGCGTGGACGGATAAATGGCAGATGCAATTTAACGGAGACAAATGTAAAGTTTTGCATGTAGGGTCTCGTAACAATAATTACACTTACACGATGGATTTTAGAGAGTTAGCGAGCGTTACAAGGAAAAGAATTACCTCAAAAGGCCTTGCGGCCCATACCGAGGAGGTACCAATGGCAACGGGTGCCAGGGAAAATTTTCTATACACTCAAATAGTTGGCAAGATTTGGTCTAACCTTTTCTTGAACTGATCCACAGAGGAACTGTTCACAACTTCTGAAGGTAACCTGTTCCACGTGTCACAGATCTTATATGTAAAGTAATTCCCACACACACTAGTCCTAAACCGTTTCAAATCCAACTTCCAACCATTGTTGCGAGTTGGGTTATCATTTAAACTAAACATGCTTCTAAAATCGACATCTTTGAACCCACGTCACGTAAGCGTCGATTGTAGCCCATATGCCTAACGGAAGGGATTAACTTTGTGGCATTCTTCAGCCAGTTTTCAATTCACCTACCTACTTCCCCACCAATACCCAGCGCGCGCACTTTGGCCATTAGCCGGCGGTGAGGTACCTTATCAAAGGCTTTCTAATCAATCGCCCTACTCTTATCATTCTCACTCAACATGACGTGGAAAAACTCGAGCATGTTTGTGAGACACGACCTATGCCGTCTAAACCCATGTTGGAGTCGCCAATTAGATTGTAGGAATCCAAATGGTCAACAATCCTACCCGCTATTATCCCCTCAAATTATTTACCTACAACTGAAGTGAAATGGTGTTATTTATAGAGGTTCCAAAGCCTCTCTTCCCACGCATAAGGTAGCAGTAGGGTCCTAATCGTAAGAGTAGAGAAAGACTTAATACTAAAAGTTCTTTTTTTTTTTTTTTTGCAGTTAGAGGAGAACATCCTTAACCTAAGCTAAAAGGACAGAGTAGGGATGGGAAGGGGTCCTAGTAACCCACGGGACAGGTTTGTGCAACAGACTTCACCCGCCCTCCCGAAAGAGAGAGAACCTAAAGGAATTGGCAGCCAATTTCTCTAGAATTCCACGACTCGGGACCGGAGAGCTGTTACACCCCAAGTATAAAGTTTACAACACCCAAAAGGAACGAACATGCGTTGGCGACGAAGTAGATTTAGGCGTACGCGTATCAAAGGATTTAAAAGTTAGGAACCAGTGCCTGGAGTCTTGCGCAAAAGCTAATGGGATGTTACGCTTCATATCGCGTAATTTCGAATTTAAATCGAAGGATATTATATTGCCCATTTACAAGTCCCTAGTGAGGCCTCATTTAGAATATGCCGTTCAGTTTTGGTGCCCGTATTTGCGCAAGGATATTGATAGGTTAGAAAGGGTTCAGCGTCGTGCCACGAAACTAATTCTGTCATTGCGCAACAAGCCTTATGAAGATAGGATTAAAGAGTTAGACTTTCATTCACTCGAAACTAGGAGATTAAGGGGGGAGCTTATTGAAGTTTTCAAAATCGTTAATAAAATCGATAACGTAAATTTTGACAAATTGTTCACTTTCGATAATAGCAATACTCGTAATAACGGATTTAAGTTGCGTGGCAGACGTTTCATGACTAATATCGCTAAAAACTTCTTTACGTTTAAAGTAATTTATAAATGGAATAATGTTCCCGCGCTCGTCGTGAACTGTACCAGCGTTAATGTGTTTAAAAACCGTCTTGACAGACATTTTAAAAATATTAACGTTGTTTAAAATTAAAAAAAAAAATTAGCAACAGGAGCTCTGGGGGTGGTGGTCGAGGATGAGTCTGTTGACGATTAATGCCAGCTTATGACATGCGAGCGTGTGATGCCAGCAATAAAATTATTAAAAAAAAAAAAAAAAATTAGACTTACACGAACGTAGATATAGCTCGCAGCGTAAACTAACCCACTTTTTGTTTAACTTTACCTGCTTTTTTTTAATTCTCTCCTTACTTGCATATTTGTAATCTCTCTTTACTTGCATGTCTGTAGTTTGCATGGTATGACAGTGAGTTAAGACTGTTTGCATGGTTTGTAAGCGTTCTTATTTTACTTCTTTACATCTTTCACCCCTCTCCTATTCTCCCACTATTTTTCTGACTTGTCGGCAGTGGCCGGCGGATGATGATGGTGGGTCTTTTTTCTTTTTGAATGAATGTTCTACAGAAGCAAAGGCTAACAAAGACCCTAAGATCCACTCTAAGGTTAGCCCGAGAGAAAGGAAAGAGTAGGGGGTTAAGAGAAGAGAATAAGGGGTTAATTAAGTAGCACACCTATCACTCATGGGTTAACATTCATTCAGAAAAAGAGAAAGAAAGGCTCACCATCATCATCAGTCGGCCACTGCCGACAAGTCAGAAAAATAGTGGGAGAGAATAGGAGAGGGGTGAAAGATGAAAAGTAGTAAAATAGGAACGCTTACAAACCATGCAAACACAGTCTTAAATCACTATCATACCATGCAAACTACAGAGATGCAAGTATGAGGAAAAAAAAAAGAAGTAGGTAAAGTAAAACAAAAAGTGGGTTAGTTTACGGTACGAGCTACATCTACGATCGTGTTAGTCTAATTTTCTTTTTGCTGGCCTCACACACTGGCATGTCACAAGCTGGCCTTATTGTCAACAGACTCATCCTCGATCACCACCCATAGAGCCCCTGGTGCTAATTGTTTTATTATTAAACAACGTTAATAATTTTAACGAGGGAGAGGGAAAAGGGGATTGTTTTATTATTATATTAAACAACGTTAATATTTTTAAAATGCCTATCTAAACGGTTCTTAAACATATTAACGCTGGTAGAGTTCACGACTGACGCGGGAAGATTATTCCATTTATCAGTTACTTTAAACGTAAAGAAGTTTTTAGCGATATTAGTGATGAAACGTCTGCCACGCAACTTAAATCCGTTATTACGAGTATTATTATTATCGAAAGTGAACAATTTGTCAAAATTTACGTTATCGATGTTATTAACGATTTTGAAACCTTCAATGAGCTCCCTCCTTAATCTCCTAGTTTCGAGTGAATACAGGTCTAACTCTTTAATCCTATCTTCATAAGGCTTGTTGCGCAATGACGGAATCAGTTTCGTGGCACGACGCTGGACCCTTTCTAACCTATCAATATCCTCACGCAAGTACGGGCACCAAAACTGAATATCATATTCTAAATGAGGCCTGACTAGGGACTTGTAAAGGGGGAATATAATATCCTTCGAAATTACGCGCTATGAAGCCTAACATCCTATTAGCTTTTGCGCAAGACTCCAGGCACTGGTTCCTAACCTTTAAATCCTTAGATACGCGAGTGATAGGTGTTGCTACTTACTTAACCCCTTATTCTCTTCTTTTAACCCCCTACTCTTTCCTTTCTCTCGGGCTAACCTTAGAGTGAATCTTAGGGTCTTATTTAGCCTTAGCTTCTGTAGATCTATAGAACAGTTCTTACACTTTTTTACAAATCATCCATAAACTCAAGGCATCCCTTACACAAATCATGATGACGACCATACTTACGACTTTGATCATATTTCATGTAAAAATCTCTAATATGTCTAATAGGAAGGTAGGTAGGTTCCTATCAAACCTAAAATAAGCAAAGATCTTGTACGATCTGTCACACGACAAAACCAAGTGCCAACCTCACTCGGACCTCCAGCCCTACATTACGTTGAAGACCGTATGCCACAATACGACGAACCACATTGCGAAGTCCTTGTTCGAAACCATCAGCATAAGCAAGCTTTGAACTAATCGTGACTCTATACCTGTTCCTAAGCCGTACGGGGGTGTTGCTCACGTTGTGTAGCGGTTTGATTGATACACCCAAGTCTGAAGGACAAGTTCTTGTTGCGTGAGATGTAGATGGACCAAAAACAGAGGAAGATGAGAAAAAAGAAGCAGTGATTGGGCCGGTGCGTAAGATGTGGAAGGTTGTGGTGACGCCGAACGAGTTAAATTTTCCAAAGTGTGTAGTTTAGGTGATAAAGGGGCCGGTGTTGTTGTTGGTGACATTGTGTCCTCAGAGCTGAGCTATACGAATCCATTCTTGTTCGTTTTGAGGGCATACCTGATATGGAGGGTTTTCCAGTCAACCCCCACTATCAGTCGTTTAACTCACGCGGAGTTTGATGGGTCCTGGCTGGTTCCTCGACTGGTTGTATCTCCAAGACGAAATTTGAAGGTTCCAGTGAGACGTCTCGAGTTTTTTCTGAATCCTCAGCAAGTTCTACAACTTCTTCAACTTCTTGCTGGTTGGGAGGACCATTCATCGTTCTGGGAAAAAGATGGTTTTGGCAAGTGTTTTTATTCTCAAGGTTATTGGAGGTAAAGATGCATTGTTATCAATACCAGTACACAGCATTATATGGTGCTATTCAGCCCATCAGCTTAGTTTTGATGATTACAAAGATGTCTTATTCTTGAAAGAGATTTATGATGGTGCACTAAAGAGTGATAAACATACGGTGATTGCGATTGATGATATGTTAGAATTGAATAAAACGATTGCTGAGACGTTTTCACTATTTTCCTGCTATCTTAACATAAGCGCGTTTTTCATTAACCAAAACCCATTTTTCAAGAAAAAGCTTATGCGAGATTTTTCTTCAAATACAAAGTATCTTTTCTTATTCGCTCAATCTCCTAATGTATCGCAAATTGCTATATTAATAGACCAAATGTTTCTGGGTCAATGTAAGACTTTTTCGAAGTTTATAAAGCAGCAACAAGTATACGATATGGGTATTTTCTCTGTGACCTTCACCCGCGTAACACCTTTAGGGTATTTCTAAGAAGAGATATTTCCCAACGAGGTTGAAGCAATATATATTCCAGAATGACCAACTGTGTAAATTCTTAACAACACGGAACAACATAAATACATACATACCACATCAAGAAGGATACTCAAACACATCCCCAGACATAACGTTCTGTTCTCCCTCACTAGCAACAAGTACACACTGGAGAACAGAAAAACAACTCTCATCAGACCACCTGACCATCATTACAACGCGTTTTACACTCTGCCCCAATAGCCTTAGGGCAACATTAGGAAATACAACCCAAATTACACTAGAGAAATAGCCTACCTCATAAGGCAACGTAACAACCTCAAACATAACACACACATTACACACACAAGCCATAAAACAGCAGATACAACAGCTTAACACAGAAATAAGCAACAAACTTAAAGACAAACAAACATTTAGGGAATTCATAACAACACTAAACCACTCCACAGATACATCCAGGCTATACAAGACTATAAACAGCATTACCCACTCTAACAGCAGCATTCACACCTCACACGCGGCTATCTTTCTCAGCCAAAATAATATCCCAACATATACACAACAAGCTAACACGCAGAAACACGCAGACAGACAAACAGCCAGACACAAGAAAACCTACAGACTCGACACGACCATTACACCCTTCAATACAGACCAGACCACCAACATCATCAAAAACATTATGAATTCGAAGGCTACTGGACCAGACAACATATCTAACATACACCTTAAACACTTGGGCCCACAGGGAATACTAGCTCTCACAAATATCAGCACATATTCATACCAACACTATTATTCCTAACATATGGAAGCAAGGCAAAATCATTACATTACTCAAAACAAGAATCAACAGAACCAGGTTCCAATAGACCCATTACTTTACTATGCACACCTTCCAAAGTAACAAAGACTAATCTTACAAATCATCAACCCACACATACCACTATCGCCTACTCAACATGGATTCAGACCTCACCACTGAACGACGACATTACTCACTAACCTCACGCAGCACATCATGGATGGCATCAACTCCAGACGACCAGCTCAACGTACACTATTAGCAACAATAGACATTAGTAAAGCATTTGATGCTATCCCACGCTTCCCTCTCATAAACAAAATACTCAACACAAACATGCACAATAACACCAAAAGGTGGCTGAGCAACTATCTCTCAGGAAGATACTCACAAGTCACATTTAATGGCAAGTCATCCAAAAACAAGCTATTTCCGAACGGGGTCCCTCAAGGCTCTGTTCTCTCACCAACACTGTTTAACTTAAACTTGCATGACATTCCAACACCCATAGATAACAAGCTTACCTTATTATATGCAGATGACATCTTTCTAACATCCACTCACAACAACATCGACATCGCTACAAATAACCTACAAAACATGCATAAACAGTAGGGCGGAGTGAAAAACTCATCTTTCGAATTTTCAAATTGGCTAGTGTGGAAAATGTGTGGAGTAGTGAGCAAATAAGCTGGTATAAATTTAAAATCATAACATTAATATCTTCAGGTGCCACAATGACCTTCAATATTAAAAAAAATTGAAAAAAGCAGATTTTAACCAATAATTACAGAAGAGTCCACGATGCACAATAGACAAGAATTTATTCACACTTGTATAAAAATAGCTCAGTCAACCTTTAAAAAAAGTTTCTATTCTCTAAAAACAGTTTTCTATAGTCAGCTCACTCAGCTGTCACGTGAGTACCTCGGTTCAGTGTAGCTGTCGCTCTCGTAGCAGGTGGGTGTTCTGTTGTTGGCGTTACTCAGATAGTCTAAACTATATTTCTTATATATTTTGCATTTCTGTATTGTGTTGCCCTAAGTTTGCCATGTACTATTAACTGAAATTAACGTATAATTGATGTTAGCTCTTTCTTTTTCAGATTTGTATACTTTCAAAATGTCTCGAGTTTGTGCAAAATCAACCAGGGCCTCAACTGAGTGCCCCATGTTTGGTATGGGGGAAGATTTGTGGCACAGGAATCTTCCTACATACGAAGGAGTTTTTAAATATTACTTGTTTGTAAGAAACGATTTGAAACAGAATACTAATAAAGATCCTTCAATATCTCAAATATTAGAACAAGTTGTTGATAAATTGAAAACAATTTGGGAAAGTGCTTCCGTCCCAATTCTGTCAGACAGGCGAATTGAAACAATGTTCAGAAGCTACCACGAAAAGTATCGTGTCATTATGAAGCCATACCAAAGCAGAAAAAATTCTGAAGCTTACAAAGCAAAGATTGATATGTTCAAAAAAGAAGCACACACGAAACTTTTTGACATTGCAGCGTGCAAGTGCAAAGTACTAACACAATGTTCTTGTCCCAAAGAAAAAACGGTTCCAAAGGAAGAAGTGACGTTCCTCTTAGATCAAAGGAGTGAAAGAAAACTGTTTATTGATAGAGTAGATATTACACTCTCAAAGAAAAAAGCATCTACGTTGCTAAGAAAGCAAAAAGAAGCTGTGAGGCTCACCAAAGAATCTTCACAGGAGAAATTGCAGGATACAAATGTTGAATTATCATCATCGACATCAAATAGTGACAGTGAATCAGGCGAAATATCAGACGATACATTTCCAGAGCCAGTTAGCTCGAAGAGAAAGCTCGAACAACCTGAAGAACAATTATTCAAGAAAAGGAAAACTACAAATCTACCTTCAGTGGCTACTGCTTGTGACAGGACTGCAGTTTCAGATCGAGCTGCAGCATTCATTGTTAGTGCAGTATTGCAAGATATTGGAGAAGTTTCTATTGACATACATCTGAAGTAGTGGATAGGAGTAAAATCAGAAGAGAAAGACAAAAGAAGAGATCAGAAATTATGAAAGATCAAAATCAGGTCCCAATCAGAGGAATCTATTTTGATGGTCGAAAAGATTCTACACTCTTCCAAGAAAAAAAAGAGTCCAAAATATATCAGAAGAAGGTAACAGAAGAACATATCACTTTAGTGAGAGAACCTGGCTCAGATTATTTGGGCCATTATTCTGTGAATTCTGGATCAGCTGAAGAAATATGTAAAGGAATGTTTGAGTATATTGGAAATAATGACATGAACCTGGAAAACCTTGTTGCCATTGGATGCGATGGTGCAGCAGTCAACACTGGAGAAAAGGGAGGCGTTATAAGGCTTATAGAATTGAAGCTGAAGAAGCCAGTTCAACATTTAGTGTGCCAGCTCCATGCCAATGAATTGCCATTACGCCATTTAGTTGCAAAGCTGGATGGAAAAACATCTGGCCCCCGCGGATTCACCGGTCCTATTGGCAGGGAATTAGAGAACTGTGAGAGTCTTCCTATTGTCGAGTTTGAAAGGATTGATGCTGAGGAACCAACTGTAGACTGTGAAGATCTTAGCACCGACCAAAAATATCTAATTGATATTCATCAGGCCATAACAAAGGGATATTGCTCTCCAGATCTTGCTCATCGTAGTCCAGGCAAAATGGCACATTCACGATGGCTGACTACAGCAAATCGTTTGCTTCGTCTATACGTTTCAACTGTAAGTCCATCTGAGAACCTCATGAACATTGCTTCTTTTATAATGAAGGTCTACATCCCAATGTGGTTTTCTATTAAGCAAAGTACGTCTTTTGTCAATGGCTCAAAACATGTTTTCAAACTATTGAACTAACAAGAACATTGAATGACGAAGTAAAGGATATTGTAAACCCTGTCATACAAAGAAATGCATTTTTTGCAAATCCAGAAAATATTCTAGCATCAATGATTCATGATGACCGCAGCGCCATAAGAGAATTAGCGTGGAGGCGAATAAAGAAAGCAAGGCAAACAAACAAGGAAAAAGTTGTGAGGCGTTTCACAGTACCTGTTATTCAATTTGAAGCTACTGATTATACTGATTTAATTAATTGGCAAAAATGCATTGTCACTGAACCACCTGTGACAAGACACCTGACAGAAAATGAGATTGAAGAATTCATAGAAAACAAGAGTACCCCTCCATTCGAGAAATTCCCTTGTCATACACAAGTAGTAGAAAGAATGGTAAAATTAGTGACTGAAGCATCATCAAAAGTATTTGGATTGAACGCGCGAGATGGCTTCATAAGATCAACACTTCAGTCACGTAAAAAAATGCCATCATTCGAAAGTAAAGCTGAATATAAAGTTTAAATAAAACGTTAATAGAAAAAAACATGCGCAAGGATGGGTGGTTGGGAGGGCATGGGTGGAGCTCGACACGCAGCCACCTCCTCGTGGTGAGTTCTGGATTATTTAGATCATTAATCAAAAGAAAATTGATCTAAATAAACTAAGAGCTGCGTAATTCAGTAACTATTTTGGTAATTGGAACACTTAATATATAATAATAACAAGTAAGTTTCAGTTATTGTACTAATGCAGAATATAAGAAAATCATTATATTTCACTTTTTCGACGGCTTTGTGGCACCTGAAGATATAATTTCGCAGGACTAATATTTATGCACAGTCATTATCTATAGCACCCACATATTTTCCGCACTAGCCATATTTGAATTTCGAAAAAATGTTTAAAAACCTCATTTTCGATCCGCCATAATAAACAGTATAAAATAATGGCTCACACACAATAAACTCAAAGTAGCGTCCACAAAATCAACCATCACCTTGCTAATAAGCCACAAAAGAACACCAGAGATCTCCACAGCTTACACTAAACAACACCTACATTCTGCACACTCACAGGGCCAAGATACTTGGTCACATACAACACATTATCTTTTGCAAACCGCATTTAGAACATTAAAAACAAATGTACGTCAAGACTTAACACGCTTAGGATACTAACAGGCGCAAACTTTGGACACCAGCAGGAACCAACATCACTCATGCAAACAATATATTCGCTCAGTTATGGACTATGCTGGACCATGCTGGGTACCCACTATCTCAAACACACCATAGACACCTTGCAGACAATACAAAACAACGCACTTCGTGTCATTACACGACACACCACAAACAATTGAACACATTATGACAGACTGTACCGCTCTAGCACAGCATACAACACAACATCAGGGTGGTCTGATCTGCTAACCAACAACAACAACCATGTAAATAAATATCTCTAGTTTATAAAATCATTCCAACGGTTACCTCCTTATCTTCAGCGACTGTTGGTAAAAATCAATGACCCTAACTATTTAAAATGTAACTGTGAAGTCTCTCTTAATGTTATAAAATACAACGTCCCAATGACTGCGTCGCAGAAGGGACGTTTACGTCGTTACAAAACATAGCATGAACAATCGCTCGTAAAAGAAAATCTGTGTTAAAAAATTGTGTACAAAAAAGTGGGTCATTCCTGCCTATCCTACAGTAGTTTCAGTTTTAGGGCCTTAATTTCTAGTTCTATATAATGAAGAAGGTTGTAGTGTTACCTCATAAGGTGTACGTGTCGCTATAAAATATAAAGAAGGATGAAACATCTCAAGACCACAGTAGAAATAGACTTAAAAGAAATGAGAGTGAGTTGCTAAATATATTAAATAAACAAATATAACCTGATGAGAAAATAATTTTATACCAAGAAGCGCTTTAGAAATTTCTTAAGCGTATGAAGACTATAAGAAACCTATGGAACGTCTTCCTAATACATTGATGAATAAAGGTGTCTTTTTAATCTATTGAGTGGTGATCCAGTTATATACTGGTCTAACACAGGTGAAGTTTCAATGGTACCGGGTTCGAACATTACTGACATCATCAGGATTTGGTGGGAAAGTGGGAGAGACCGCCCCTATCAGGTTGAAAGTCTATTAAAACAAGGTTGCAATAAATGAACATTCCAAAAACATTAATTGGTAATCAAAACAGAATAGAAGCTCTGAAACAGGGTTGGAGCAATTACAGTTCTCGAGGTCAATTACAAATACAGCTAGAATTACATCCCTTGTCTCATCAAATACAATTACAATTCCTCTGAAGCCTAAATTGTCAATTGCAATTAATATTACATTTAAAATTTAACATGGCAGTTAACTACCAAAAACATAGAGGCTAAAAAATCTACCAAGTATAACCATGTCTAGGTGTTAAAACCAGAATACTAAATTCACACGCCTCGTATCAAACTTTGTTGTCTGCTACTGAGTGTTAACTCTTGACATTTGACAGTGACAGTCTTCTACGAGTTTAAAGTTAGACTCAAATATTGTCTCTCGCTTTCGCGTATTGGTACCTAACTGACTAGCTGGGTAATGACTAATGGACTGAAATCCATTAACGCCCTACATACTGTATATAGTAGTTCGACTTTTGTTTCGTGGCCCCTTGATCTTGCAGAAAATTAGAAAAAGGAGCCACTAAAAAACAGGGCACTAATGAGTTAATAAGAAGTGAGTGGATGAGATGGGAACGACATGCCACAGAAAAGTTGCCACTGTTGCTAGATCCCCAACTTGCAAAATTGAAGACCTGACAAGTTGGCAATTACAAATACAAATTGCAATTACACTTCGTGACGTTTTCGATAATTACAATTTCAATTACAAAATTTGGCAGTTAATTACATTCAGCTTCAATTACCACAACCCTACTCTGGAACAACGAAATCAAACCCAACACCAGAGTACCCCTCCAATAGGTGCGTCCTGATTAGGACATTTGAAAAAGAGGAAACTCGTCAACACTCAGCCCTATTCACGCGCTTCTAAGTGCGTCAATTGTTGACGTATTGATAACCATTATTACGATATTCTTAACCCCGTGTCTTAGGGCCGGGTAGAGAGACTTTACAGAGGTACTTTTGCCTGCATATGTAATGTTCCTCGCCTCACAGGCGACTCCGTACATGTGGCAACGCCGCAGCGATAGTCAAGGTACCTCAACTGGAGGAAGGTGGGTTGGAGGGGGGACAACCTAGTCGAACAACATATAACATTGACCTATAGGTAAGATGCCGTTCAAAAATTACCTAACGTTATTTTTGCTAAAACCTGACACCCAACCTGTAACATTCCGTAACATGTGGGGTGGGGGAAGTGTTACAAAACATCTTAGGGGGTGCCTGCTCTAGCGTTACAGAACGTTCCTCGGCCATCTGGGGTGTCAAGTTTTAGCAAATATAGCGTTACATAATTTTTGAACGGCCTCTAATTATAATGTAATATCTGCGTTCATAAAGATAAACGATTAATATGATTGTGAACAGCGTTGAACTCCTTGTTTACTAGTCTTATACCGTAATAAGGTTCCATTATGATTACTACAGTACAAATCTATATGAACAGATACTACAATATAACTTTTTATATGCTAGTGAATTTGAACCAAAAATAGACATTGCACAACTATCCTCCACACTCCCTCATTCCTTTTCCGCACCCACCATTCTCGCATATATTAAATCATTATGTAACAATACTAATAAAGCTGTTTTAGAGTCCGTGTGCAGTTTTAAACCTTTACCAACTTACGAATATACACGATTATATATATATATATTGAAATTAGTAGTATGACCGAAAAATGTTCGAGTGCATATGCAATTGGAATGTTGATCAATTGTTGAAAGGGGGGAAGGGGATTGGCACCTGGGGGTGACACCAAAAATAAGAAAAAGAAAAAAGGGGGCAAGGGGAACCCCCCCAGCTGCCACAAGCTGGGTGAATCCCAACCAAACCTAGCCGAGGAGGAGAGGAGGTTGATTTCCCGGACCCAATCAGGAGGATTGGAGGTTGACCTCCTCCGAAAAGGGTTTCCCAAGTTTAGGAACGTGAGAGAGAGAGAGCATGTTCTTGCTGGCATGTCGCATCGCATAATGAGAGCTCAGGGCAGCAGCATCTGGCTTAGAACTCGAAATCCGCCAGTTGGCTTAATCAGTCAATTGGCATGGAAGTAGTAATCAGCCATTTGACTTAGAAGGCCTAATCTGGCTTGGCAGGTATAGATGGCTTGTTTAGGTATATATATATATATATATATATATATATATTAATAACTTTTGAGTTGCCAGATTGCGCTATTTATTTAATTAAAGATGTTCTTGACAGTATCAGCTGGCTTAGAAGTCTTAATCCGCTATTCGGCTTAGAAGGCTTAACCTGCCATTTAGTATAGTGTATATATATATATATATATATATATATATATATATATATATATATATATATATATATATACACATGTATCGAAACACACTTGCGTTTATATATTCCTATCACCCCAGTTATTCCTTAATATCTTATATATATATATATATATACACGCCGGAAAGCATTTGTTTCAATCGGATAATAAAACACAACTCCATCATTCTGTTTATTTAAACGAATTATTGGAAATAATTTAACATACATGAAATATATAGAAAATAAATATACAATCAAAAATAGTTCAGAAGAAATGTATACATACTTTAAACGATATGTGTGTATACATATATATATATATATATATATATATATATATATATATATATATACACATATATATATATTCTTGAATAATAATATTAGTAAAGGAGAAATCTATATACACATTTATATTAAATAATAATAATAAAATTTTAACATACATGAATTATAGAGAAAATAAATGTACATTAAAAAATTACAATATAAACATCAAAAATAGTAAAGAAGAAATCAATATAAACATTTATATTAAATAATAATAATAAAATTTTAAAATACATGAAATATATAGAAAATAAATATACTACAAAATAATATACGTCAAAATACATGCTCTTTATGTTCGACTGCGCTTAACTAAAATACTAAACGCGCACGTGATCGAGTCTACAGTTACATCATTGTTGCTTTGCACTGTACAATAAATATGATTTAATATTATTTCACCACTCAAGGTATTCGGATGCCTATACTCAATGTAAAGGGCCTTCATTTCGTTCAATACTATTTTTGCGCCACTTTACAATTGGTTGGCAAGTTATCACTCTCTTTAAACACGGATAGAATACACTGAAAAGCACGCATAAAAAGGGCATCGTTCGCCACGACATCATTATGTAATTTACGTTTATAAACATTCCTTTCCAATCGAGGGTTTATTTCCAAGCCGAGCTTTTCAACCGTGAACTCTTCTTCACAATGCATATCGGCAGTTGAAATAATCTTCTAAGTCGTGACCACAGCTACTTGTTATATAAAGAAATAATTCTTCAGGGTGAACGGTGTAGGTGAGCTCAGCCCTTTACCGCTCAAGTCCTTTGTACCAAAGTTCAACATATTTCAAAGTCTAAACCTTTTAAATAAGCATCCAGTTTCAGACCATTCTCGCCATGTTCATTCCTACACTCGGTAAATCCGTCGAGCAGAGCGGTGTATGCGTATTCAAAAACAGTATCAAAATAAAGCATATCCGTAACACGTGCGTCTAATATAAGCTTTGCTTGCGGAAACCGACAATTTCAAACATTCTGTCGAGGATGAAGCGGTTACGCCTAGGGACAAGGACGTTATCAGATGCATTCTTCCACATCACTCGTATATCAATGCATAGCTGGTCGCTATTTGTACATAACGTACAAATAATGGCATACGAGGAGCCATCACTACTCTGTTCTCTTCTTGTACCTACACCTGCAGGTATTTTATAACGATCCTCGCCCCACTTCTCAACTATCAAGAAGACTCTATTCATCTCCTCAACACTTAAATAAATAACATTCCGTTTACCAGAGTTTATTTGTCTACATTCGTTTCAAGTACATAGTTAACGGCGCCGGTTTTACGCCTGAACACACGTGACGACTTCGTCACGGACACATCGTATACTGCATTGAAAATGCTGCTCAACGGAAGCTCAATCGTTTTCTATTGTGAGGAGTGTACGTCCAGTCGGTTCAAGCTCTGAGATGACTATGAGCAGCCGGTGCGCGGTTTGGCCGGAGACAGGTATGGAGAAACGAGTCACACGGTTGAGTCATACCAAGCGTTAATATTTCGTGTGCGGATTTGTTCCAGCATGAGTCGCATGAATACTTGTGCCCCTTTATACTGGGCAGCGTTTAGAGAATTTTTCCACCTGCGATACATGAAGTAATATCGGCTTTAATGTTTTATCACTCCCATTCCCCGGGATGCCCCACAAACATTTTCGTTCATGGGTATTTTCACGAACTACGCACATTTTATTAACATTCCGGCGCTCTATTTGAGAGAAACATTTGCCCATATTTATCCTTTTGGCTTAGCAAGCGATTCTCTTCTCTAAATTCTATTAAAAACTCACACATGCCTTCAGCCACAACCTCACTGCAAACCTCGTCATGATCTATATGAATGTAATGATAAAAATACTTCAGATTGTCCATTATAACAAGATTTACATTCGCAGACGCAGGGTACGAATACTCGGTATGATGCAGCGTGACATAGTACCGCTTGTCACATCATTCATCAACAAGATTCACTAACCGTAGCCGTTGCTTCTCTTTTGCGCGTGTTGTTTCTTTCACTTCATGGTATATGTACGCTTTTACGCAGTTTAGTCCTACAACCTAGTCCATGACATCGTTTGTGCCATGAAATCCTGCATTCCTCTCGCCAGAATATTCATACAGTATTTGAACCTCTTGCCCATCACGCTTCGCACGGTTCATTGTAGCCTTTAAAGTCTCAGAGGGAGATAAGAATAGGGAATCTTTCAGTATCCACCACATCTGTAGACTTTATCGAATACCACTTCACTATTTTTTGTATACGCAAGAATTCTTCAAATACACGTGAGATCCAGGGCTTGCAGAGGTCAACTGAGCACGCAGGGGTAGAGGCTTAGAATTTTTCCTGCACACACACACACACACACACACTAAGGAGAAAATGAAACGCTAATTGAAACATGGTTTATTTAATAAACACATCATCGAATTATTCAAGGTGTATATATATATATATATATATATATATAGCCGAGGTACCCGGCGTTGCCCGGGATAAATTTCACGTTGCTGTTGCATGTCGTTCACGGTCAGCTTCAAGGTGTGATTGTCTTTCCTGGGGTGTTTCTTTTGCTCTGGTAGCTGCTACACTTTCTCGGACAGCTTCAAGACATGATTGTCTTTCTTGCAGTGTTCCTCTTGCTCTGGTAGCTGCTACACTTTCTCGGACAGCTTCAAGACGTGATTGTCTTTCTTGGAGGTTTTCTCTTGCTCTGGCTGTTGCATGTTGTTCACGGTCAACTTCAAGGCGTGATTGTCTTTCTTGTGAGCTTTCCTGCTTCCGGGCTTCTTTATTTTTTCCGGGCTGCTGATGTAGATCTGCCCAAACTTGCCCGTTTCTTTGGTGGCATGGTAAAGTTGTTGGGATTTTCAAAAACTGCAAAAAAACTGCCACATTAACGTCTTGTAACTATTCGCACAAAGAAATAGACAGGCTGACCGACTCTATGTTGATATTCTTCATCCCATAAGAGGTTCCCGTGTCAAATTTGGTAGCTCTAGGTCAAACAGTTTGAAGTCGTCCTAAAAAATAATTATATGTGAAGCTCAAGATTTTCATGACTGTGTTCTTTTCTATAGTTTAATCGCGGTGCTGGGGCCTTCGGGCCCAGTAATTTTAATTATTTAATTTATTAACATTCTTCATCCCATAAGAGGTTCCCGTGCCAAATTTGGTAGCTCTAGGTCAAACGGTTTGCGCTTGCATAAAGGACAGACAAACAGACAAGCGAAAATATATATATATTATATATATATATATATATATATATATATATATATATATATATATATATATTCAAATACGCGTAATGAATACATAAACATATCGTTAAAAGTAAATAGACACATATATATCGTCTGCCAAAAAAAAGGGTTCACTCTAAAAATAGCCATGAAAACATTTATTAACCAATCATAATGAATCTCATACAGAGCAAAACTATATAAACAATATATATATGTACACCAATTTTCAGGTTATTATATTCAAAATTAGTGATTTAATGAGGATTGTTTATGTTCAACAAGTTTTGTTGAACATCGTTCCAGTTTTGAATTCTGGGAGTCCACAAAGGCGGTAAAACTTTGGTAATAAAATTTTTATTCTCATTTTAGTTATAAAATACATCATAAGAGTTATAAAATATAGGAAATGCCTCCATTAAAAAACCATGAAAATAAAAAAAGGATTTTGAATTTCGAAACAGAAATTAAATCCTAAGTTTACAAAAGAAATCACATTAACATTTTACTCTTGGAATTCCTATTAAAAAAAATTTTCAATGTGTTTCCCTTCGGTTTCAACAATTTTCTTCAATCTTGGACAAAATTCATCAGTGGTTCGATCGATTTGCTCCTGTGGTATCTCTTCCCACTTCTCCACAAGAAACTAACGCAAACGATCAACATTTCTCACCCTGCTCCTGTAAACTCTCTGACCAAATTTTTCCAGATTCTAGAGTCAACAGGGTTCAAGTCAGGACTGTTAGGTGGCCAATTTTGGGATTCAAGTAATTCTGGGACATTATTTTTTAAGTATTCCCCAGTTGCTTTTGCTGTATGGGACGTTGCTCCGTCTTGCTGAAAAAGATAATAACCACCGTTGGCTAGATTTTGCATTTCGGGAAGCACGTTTCACAGCAGAGTATTTCGATAGTACTCGGCATTGACTTTTACACCAGGCTCAATAAAATGAATGGATGTTTTTCCTATCTTTACTCTGCCAACTGACGGCATGACATTAGCTGAAAAATGACTTCTGGTTACAAAAAGTCTGCTATCAGGTATTTCATTCTCACATTGGACGTGCGAGTAAACTCTATCATTTTGACTGTTCTGATGTGACTGTTCCACAGTGAATCTCTCTTTATCAGTGAAAAAAGAATTTGAAAGTTTATCACATGGCGGCATCTCCTATATTTTATAAACCTTATGAT
Organism: Bathynomus jamesi; assembly: GCA_023014485.1. Lineage (NCBI taxonomy): Eukaryota > Metazoa > Arthropoda > Malacostraca > Isopoda > Cirolanidae > Bathynomus > Bathynomus jamesi. Next base: position 172,502 of record JAJOZX010000407.1, read on the forward strand.
GTATTTTATAACTAAAATGAGAATAAAAGTTTTATTACCAAAGTTTTACCGCCTTTGTGAACTCCCAGAATTCAAAACTGGAGCGATGTTCTCCAACAAAATTTGTTGAACATAAACAATCCTCATTAAATCATTAAATTTGAACATAATAATCTGAAAATTAGTGTACTGTTTACGTAGTTTTGCTCTGTATGAGTTTCATTATTGGTTAATAAATGTTGATTTCATGGCTGTTTTTAGAGTGAACCTTTTTTTTGGCAGACGGATATATATATATATATAACAGGGTGTCCCGTAAGTCTAGAACCATAGGGCAAAATAAGTAGTTCATGTATTTCCGTTTATTCAGGTGCCCATGATGTCTTTGAGTAAGGAAGAACGCATCCAGGTAATTCTGCTCGTAGGAAATCAGAATCAGAGGGAGGTCGCTGAGGAATTTAACAGATTGCATCCGGATCGCGCGCCGGTAACACACAACTGTCAGCAAACTTGTAGCGGACATCCACCGACGATGACACAGCCGCTACCATCCTCGCTCATTTCACAAGCAGTCCCCAAAAGTCTCTTCGGCGTTTTTATTGCCGTTTTTATCATTTTGCCCTTTGGCTCCAAACTTACGGGACACCCTGTATACACATATATATATATATATATATATATATACTGTATATATATATCACTCAAGCGTTAGGGTATCCAAAGGGTACGGTATCATAGGTACCAGGCACCTGGTAACGTTTCCTATGTGTGTTACTACACACTTTCGTACCCCTAAGTTCCTTCACATACCCCAGCTTCTGCGCCCGAAAATTGTGAGTCCCTAGAATCAGTTCGGGCGGTTGGTCGCCCTCATCTTCCAAGCACACTAGTTCGTTCAACGAGTCAAAGTTAACGATCCGTCGGTTTGCCTGGTTAAGCGTGATGTCCTTCGCCTTCACGATACATTTCATCTCATCCCCCACCCTCAATTATTTTTATTCAAAATACTTAGAATTTGTTCCATTTTTTTTCTCATTTCTTGTCTCTTCCATGGTTATTTTTGGTTCACACACACCACACACTTTCGTGACAACGGCACGTGTTATGATTAACTATGTCCAAACCATTACCCTCCTTGAAATACACTGATGATGGTCTTGTAACTCCCTCTTCAATACTGAAACATACAATTGATGTCCATCATTTTCGTGGTCGCGTCAATAATAAATTTGTAGAACCCTCCCTTAAGGAGTGGTTCGGTAAAATTGACGATTCGTTTAGGGGTTGTCAGGCTTCAGATGCCGATAAAATCGGTTTTACTTTTGATACTTGTGACCCAAATCCTGGTGACGCTGTGCGCGTCCGTACTTTTCTTATTAATTGGTCAAATGGACTAGTATATCATTTCTCTTGGATAGAATTTAAACGTTTCTGGTATGTAATATATAAAAGTCTGCATAAAATCACGGAGTACTGTGGCAGGCAGGGATCCGTCAAATGGTTCGTTGACGTTAAAAGTATGAAAGATAGAAAAGAACGCAAGTGATGCAGTTTCCTTCATTCCCTTGTTCATGAGTCATGTCGCTCCCCTTCACTGTTGCGCGAAGACGCATCTCCCGATAATGTTGTTTCTGTAGAGAATCGGAGTGATTCCGCTGACCCTTCTGGTGTGAGTAAAAAGGCGTTTAATGTACCTTATTCTGCCCACCTTTCCCAATCTACTTCCTCTTTGAGTTCTGTACATTCGGAATCTCCAAAAAGTTATTATTTTATTCCCAAAATCGATTTCAAACTCCGTTCGCCAAAGGAGACCCTTGTAGGTCGTTTTGACCCTAAATGTCTGTATAACACTGTGTAACACTGATTCTGTTTATATAGAATTTTTTGTTTTTATATGCATTTGTGGGCGCTGAGTCCAAATCTGACCTTGGTTTGTGTGTATCATCAATGGTTTCAGAGATAATCCATTTTTCGTGTTTTACCAGTATAATGTTATTATGGGCGCAGCAATATCAGAATAATCAGGAATTGTTGAGAACAATTCGGATGTTCGTTGCCAGTTTCTTGCTCTAGAAATTGCCCGAAACTTCCACTGTGCTATATAAAGAAGAGCGCAGGGTCTGAGAAGTCAGTAAGTGTGAGCACACAAAGAAAGCAGGTTGTTTGTCTGATGGTTACCAGCACTGAGGTACTGTGTTTCTGTGCTTCTCTGTGCTGACGATTTGAGTGTTATCGATCCTTTTTCATTGCGAACATTATTTCAGTGTTGTGAATACATCTTTTATCTGGAATCTGTAATCTGTTGCAGATTTAATAACTCTTCTCTTTATATCTGCAGGTTATGATTAACGTAGTACAGTTTGGTAAAGAGAATGGCAACTAGAGCTTGTAAACACTCGCCGGATATATTCTGCTACGTTTGTGGGTATTACATAGGCCCCAAGCAAGTATCGCACAAGATTGTGAAAGGCACCAAGTTCTGGATCGCGTATCGGCTCTATTTTGGTATGCCTATGGGTGACCAAGATAAGCCCTGGGCACCCCATGTGATCTGTGGAAGCTGCCGCTCCACACTTGAATGGTGGCTGCGGGGAGTACGCAAGGCAATGCCCTTTGCGGTACCCAGAATATGGAGAGAACCAAAGAGCCACCACGACGATTGCTACTACTGCATGGTAGATGTTTCTAAGCAAAGGAAAGTTAAAGGAAGGCAGACTCTTCAGTACCCAAGCATAGCGTCGTCCATAGAGCCTGTACCACATGGCGAAGGTCTTCCCTTCCAATACCACGTCCACCGGAACAGGTATCTATCCATTACTTTACCTTCTGTATTTACAGACTGTGGGTCATTATGTGTCGATTTTTCTTAGTGCTGATGCTCTTCTACATATATAGCTATGCCTATATTTTGTTTCTTTGCTTTGCAGGTTGAAAATGAGGATGCAGCTAGCTCATCTGAGATGTCGGCTGGTGAGGACAGTCATGATGAAGAATATACAGTAACTTTCAGTACAAACCCTCACTTTCCAAATCAGAGGGAATTGGACGACTTAATTAGAGATTTGGGTCTGCCGAAATCAGGGTCTGAGCTTCTGACCTCCAGACTCAAAGAGTGGAATTTGCTTGGAGAAGACTGGAAGAGCACTGTATACCGAAAGCGGCATGAAGAGTTTGCAAGATTCTACGATGTCAATGGCTCTCTCTGTTATTGCAGCGAGGTTAATGGTCTATTCACAGCTACTGGGTTAACACATATACCCTCAGAGTGGCGCCTGTTTTTTGACAGTTCAACTCGGAGTTTTAAAGCTGTTCTACTCCATAATGGGAACAAATATCCATCTATACCAGTTGCACATTCTGTTCAAATGAAAGAGGACTATGAAAATGTCAAACAACTGCTCACTCAAATCAGGTATGAACAATATAACTGGGACGTGTGTGGTGATTTCAAAATGATTGGTTTCCTGTTAGGTTTACAAGGAGGGTTTACGAAATATTCATGTTTTCTTTGCCTGTGGGATAACAGGGCTTCAACTGAGCACTATAAAACAGTTCAGTGGCCTTCACGTGAAGGAATGCAACCAGGAAAGTACAATGTACTCAGGGAACCTCTTGTGAAGCCTGACATAGTTCTGCTACCACCTCTCCATATTAAGTTGGGTCTAATTAAGCAGTTTGTAACTGCGTTAGATTTTGGAGGGGAAGTTTTCCAACAAATTCGGGTCATGTTCCCTAAACTCTCTGAGGCCAAAGTCAAGGCTGGCATCTTTGTAGTCATAAGTCAAGGCGCTGTTGAATTCAAAGAACCTTGAAGCCAAGATGACTCCGATCGAAAAAGAGGCTTGGTGTGCTTTCCGTGATGTAGTTCGTCGGTTTTAAGGCAACCATAAAGCACCAAACTATAAGGAGTTAGTGTCAAACTTGATTAAGTGCTATGGCAAAATGGCGAAAGATTCCATCAAGATATTCAAACGATGGAGAAAAGGTACCAGGGCCATTGGGATGCTTCCGTGATGGGAGACTACGTATGGTCGCTGATCAGAAAGGATAAGAATGTTCATACGCGGAAGTCGCGTTCTTAAGTGCATTTTTAAGGAACGCACACTGCACAACGAGGTTTGTTATTCTCTTATCGGTTCTCCTCATGATATATATTATATCCTTTGCACCATTTTGGGTTTCTCAAACAATTTTGGCTCAATAAACATTAATTTCCAATAGTGTTTTTATTTTCAGAAAATATTTATGTTTGCTATGGCAAAATGGCGAAAGATTCCATCAAGATATTCAAACGATGGAGAAAAGGTACCAGGGCCATTGGGATGCTTCCGTGATGGGAGACTACGTATGGTCGCTGATCAGAAAGGATAAGAATGTTCATACGCGGAAGTCGCGTTCTTCAGTGCATTTTTAAGGAACGCACACTGCATAACGAGGTTTGTTATTCTCTTATCGGTTCTCCTCATGATATATATTATATCCTTTGCACCATTTTGGGTTTCTCAAACAATTTTGGCTCAATAAACATTAATTTCCAATAGTGTTTTTATTTTCAGAAAATATTTATGTTAGCCTTCTTTATATACTTTGCCATATGAAAAGTGTGATAACCTATATTTCTGAAACGGTTGATGATAGAGCAAAACCAATATCATTTTTGGAATCAGCGCCCCGAAATCATTAAGAAACGACAGAAAAATCACAATAAACAGAAAATCTTTCAAATTTTGTTACCCAGTGTAGTGGATAAATGGCCGTACTCTCTCTTTAGAGAGCCGCCATCCATTTCACACATTCGGGATGCCGATGGTAACCTCATTCACGTCCTTGCGGAAATCACACTTCCCATACTGTTCAGTAACTGTCTCTTCTAATAGGTTTCTTATTAGTCCCTCCAGATTATTGTCGTCCCTGTTATGATTTAGTTTTTGGCCCAGAATTCCTACGACCCAACGGATTCTATTTAGATTTTTTGTCTCGATGCTTCGTCAGTAAATGGGATAAAACACGTTATTTCCCGCTTTGGTGCAATGCACCCGAGCAGGACTTTTCTTGTGACGATGAAACTTCACCCTTAGAAAATTTGGGTAATACTGACCGAACCTTCTCTAACTCAGTTGTCTCTGAACCGTTTGTTTCGGCTTGTTCTTCAAATGAATTTCCTTCGAGGCTAGAACTCGCAGCCTCTCATGAGGATTATTTTTGTGATGCATCTTGTGACAGGGTTTGTGATGCTAATGTTGAAAACAGTAACGAAAACAATGAATTTGTTGGTTTATGCAATTATAAAGGTACTGCTGTTGAAAGTCTTCATAATGAAACTTTTGTTGAAAGGCTTTCTGATGAAAGTTTTATTGAAAATAAGTGTAATACCTACGTTAATGATGGTTTTGATGTAGCTGGGAATGTGACCAATCGTTTATTAGATGTGAATTCAGACTACTTGGATGATTGCTGTATAACTGATGTTGAAAATCAGAATTTATTTTATTCTCACCATGGTCAGGACAACCATGTTGGTCCCGATGGCCATGATTTGTACAATGGTTTAGACACTGCTCCTCAAATTGTTAGTAATTTTAGTCATTCGGACATTGATTCAACTGATTCGGTTAGTTCACTTGATATAGTTCATTCAGTGAACACTGGTCAAGAAGACCTTGTTTTTGGTTTAGATGGATCAGATAACCATGCATGTCCCAAAGAGGACGCGAAATTTGTTACTGATGTTGTTTTTGATTCAGATGGAGATCTACAGATCTACAGAAGCTAAGGCTAACAAAGACCCTAAGATCCCCTCTAAGGCTAGCCCGAGAGAAAGGAAAGAGTAGGGGGTTAAGAGAAGAGAATAAGGGGTTAAGTAAGGAGCAACACCTATCACTCCTGGGTTAACATTCATTCAGAAAAAGAGGAAAAAAGTCTCACCATCATCATCCGCCGGCCACTGCCGACAAGTCAGAAAAATAGTCGGAGAAAATAGGAGAGGGGTGAAAGATGAAAAGAAGTAAAATAAGAACGCTTACAAACCATGCAAACACAGTCTTAACTCACTGTCATACCATGCAAGCAAACTACAAACATGCAAGTAAAGAGAGTTACAGAAAAAAAAAAAAAAAAAAGTAGGTACAGTTAAACAAAAAGTGGGTTAGTTTACACTACTGTACGAGCTACATCTACGTTCGTGTTAGTCTCATTTTTTTTTTTTTTTTAATAATTTTATTGCTGGCATCACACGCTGGCATGTCACAAGCTGGCATTCATCGTCAACAGACTCATCCTCGAGCACCACCACCAGAGCTCCTGTTGTTAACTTTCTTTTTTAATTTTAAACAAAGTTAATATTTTTAAAATGTCTGTCAAGACGGTTCTTAAACATATTAACGCTGGTAGAATGAACGACTGACGCGGGAAGATTATTCCATTTATCGATTACTTTAAACGTAAAGAAGTTTTTAGCGATACTAGGGACTTGTAAAGGGGCAATATAATATCCTTCGATTTAAATTCGAAATTACGCGCTATGAAACCTAACATCCTATTAGCTTTTGCGCAAGACTCCAGGCACTGGTTCCTAACCTTTAACTCTTTAGTTACGCCTACGCCTAAATCTACTTCCTCGTCAACGCTCGCTAACTCCCTATCATCCATCGTGTACGCGTAATTATTGTTGCGAGAACCTATATGCAAAACTTTACATTTATCTACGTTAAATTGCATCTGCCACTTATCCGTCCACTCCATAATCCTATCTACATCTTCTTGGATCCTATTTCTATCGTCCTCGTTAACAACCTTACCGCCTATTTTAGTATCGTCCGCGAATTTTGACACGTTACTAGTCAATCCTACATCTATGTCGTTAATGTAAATTACGAATAACAATGGGCCTAACACTGAACCCTGTGGGACACCGCTACCTACATCTAACCACCCCGATTCACTACCATTAACTACGACCCTCTGCCTCCTAGCACGAAGCCATTCTTCTAACCAGTTAGCTACCTGACCGCGTATATCGTGCGCTTTAACCTTCGCAATTAGTCTCCTATGCGGAACTGTATCGAACGCCTTTTTAAAATCTAAATAAATAACGTCAGCTGCCCTATGCCTATCGTATTCGCGCACTACTTCGTTATAAAATTCTAACAAATTAGTTAAACAAGACCTATGGCGTCGAAACCCGTGCTGACTACTATTAATCAAATCTCTACTTTCTAAGTGATCGATGATACGATCCCTAACTACTAACTACGGATTCCAAAAGTTTACCGACAATTGACGTTAAGCTAATGGGCCTATATTTGCTAGCTACCGCGCGGTCGCCTTTTTTAAAAATAGGCGTGACGTTAGCTAATTTGAAGTCTTCAGGAATAATCGCCGTTTCGAGTGACTGATTAAAAATCTTCGTTAAGGGGCCTACGATAACGTCTTCCAAATCTTTCAAATGTCTGGGATAAAAAGCGTCAGGGCCTGGAGCCTTGCCAACTTTTAGCCTATCGATATAATGCGCAATCTCAGCCTCGTAAACAGTTATTTCATCTAAAATAGTCTCGCTACTAAATGGAACGATATCGTCAACGTCGGGGACATTATTTACGTCTTCAACGGTAAAAACTGTCGCAAAAAAGTTATTGAAAATACCCGCCATCGCCTGAGCGTCAGAAGCCAACGCGCCATTTACATCCACTAGAGGGCCTATGTTATCTTTTACCGGCTTACGATTATTTACGTATTCAAAAAACTTTTTGGGATTATGTTTACTATCCACAGCTATAAGTATCTCTAAATTACGCTTAGCATTCCTAACTGATCTTTTAACCTGACGTCTAAGCTCGATATATCTATTAAAGTTAGCTGCCGTGCCATTGCGCTTACTAAGTCTATACTCTCTATTACGCTCTATTATAAACTCTCCTATTTCCCTACTCCACCACTTCGGCCTACCACGATTTCTAACGCGCTTGGGCCTACGAGGAATAAACTCCCTTTCAATATTCCTAAAACTTTCTTTAAACGCCACCCAACGCAAATTTGTGTCATTACCCATAAATAAGTTATCCATGTATGTCCTAAGGAAGAAGCGAATCTTATTACTAATATTGTTTTAGATGGTCAGGATGACTATGTTTCTGATAACTTTTCTCCACAGGACCCTAATTGTTTTGAGTTTACTTCGGCCATGCCGCCTCGTTTAAGTGGTCATAAAGATGAACCTGTTTTTAATTTTTTGGTCATGATGACCGTCATCTTGTTTCAGATGATGCTTTTTCTGCTTCAGTAGCAGTTGGGGCAGATGCCCTGCAAGGTCTACAGATCTGAAGATTTACAGAAGCTAAGGCTAACAAAGACCCTAAGATCCACTCTTCGGTAAGCCCCAGAGAAAGGAAAGAGTAGGGGGTTAAAAGAAGAGAATAAGGGGTTAAGTAAATAGCAAAACCTATCATTCGTGGGTTAACATTAATTCAGTAAAAGAGAAAGAAAGACTTACCATCATCAGTCGCCGGTCACTGCCGACAAGTCGGAAAAATAGTCGAAGAGAACAAGAAAGGAGTGAAAGATGAAAAGAAGTAAAATAAGAACGCTTACAAACCATGCAAACACAGTCTCAACTCAAACACTATCATACCATGCAAACTACAGATATGCAAGTAGAGAGAGTTACTGACATGACAAGTAAGAAGAGGATAAGAAAAAAAAGTATAAAGAGTATAACAAAAAGTGGGTTAGTTTACGTTACAAGCTACATCTAAGTTCGTGTTGTCTAATTTTTTTTTTTGCTGGCATATCACACGCTGGCATGTCACAAGCTGGCATTAATCGTCAACAGAATCATCCTCGAACACCACCCCAAGAACTGCTGTTCTTAATTATTTTTTTAATTTTAAACGTCAATATTTTTAAAATTCCTGTCTAAACGGTTTTGAAAAATATTAACGCTGGTAGAGTTCACGACGGACGCGGGAAGATTACCGTATTTTACGCCTCATAAGACGCTACTTTTTTCCTGAAAAACGTCTCCAAAAATCACTTCAGGGCTCATATGTTATTGTTTTGTTTAATGTTCTTTTAATAAAGTCATGGGAATATATTTTTTGTGAGGCTGATAAATCTTCGAAATATTTTTTTCCTAAATATTCTTTGCTAAATATAGGGTGCGTCTTACCACTTCTAGCGTCTTATGAGGCGTAAAATACGGCATTCCATTTATCAATTACTTTAAACATATAAAGGTTTTTAGCGATATTAATAATGAAACGTCTGCCACGCAACTTAAATCCGTTATTACGAGTATTGCTATTATCGAAAGTGAACAATTTGTCAAAATTTACGTTATCGATTTTATTAACGATTTTGAAAACTTCAATAAGCTCCCCCCTTAATCTCCTAGTTTCGAGTGAATGCAAGTCTAACTCTTTAATTCTATCTTCGTGAGACTCGTTGCGCAATGACGGAATTGGTTTCGTGGCGCAACGCTGAACCCTTTCCAACCTATCAATATCCTCACACAAATACGGGCACCAAAACTGAATGGCATATTCTAAATGAGGCCTGACTAGGGACTTGTAAAGGGGTAATATAATATTCGATTTAAATTCGAAATTACGCGCTATGAAGCCTAACATCCTATTACCTTTTGCGCAAGACTCCAGGCACTGGTTCCTAACATTTAAATCCTTAGATACACGTACGCCTAAATCTACTTCCTCGTTAACGCTCGATAACTGTATATCGTCCATCGTGTACGTGTAATTGTTGTTACGAGAACCTATATGCAAAACTTTACATTTGTCTACGTTAAATTGCATCTGCCACTTATCCTTCCACTCCATAATCCTATTTACATCGTCTTGGAGCCTATTTCTATCATCCACGTTAACAACTTTACCGGCAATTTTAGTATCGTCCGCAAATTATGACACGTTACTGGTCAAGCCTACATCTATATCGTTAATGTAAATTACGAATAGCAATGGGCCTAACACTGAACCCTGAGGGACACCGCTACAACCACCCTGATTCACTACCGTTAACAACGACCCTCTGTTTCCTAGCACGAAGCCATTCCTCTAACCAGTTAGCTACCTGACCGCGTATACCGTGCGCTTTAACCTTCGCAATTAATCTTCTATGCAGAACTGTATCGAACGCTTTTTTAAAGTCTAAATAAATAACGTCAGCCGCTCTATGCCTATCGTATTCGCTCACCATTTCGTTATAAAATTTTTATAAATCAGTTAAACAAGATCTATGGCGTCGAAACCTATGCTGACTACTATTAATCAAATCGCGACTTTCTAAGTGATCGATGATACGATCCTTAACTACGGATTCCAAAAGTTTACCGACAATTGACGTTAAGCTAATAGGCCTATAATTGCTAGCTACTGTGCGTGCTGTCGCCTTTTTTAAAGTGGGCGTAACGTTAGCTAATTTGAAGTCTTCAGGAATAATCCCCGCTTCCACGTCGGGGACATTATTTACGTCTTCTACGGTAAAAACTGTCGCAAAAAAGTTGTTAAAAATACCCGCCATCGCCTGAGCGTCGGAAGCCAAACCGCCGTTAGCGTCCAATAGAAGGCCTATGTTATCTTTTATCGGCTTACGATTAATGACATAGTCAAAAAACTTTTTCGGATTATGTTTACTATTCGCAGCTATAAGTATCTGAAAATTACGCTTACCATTCCTAACAAATCTTTTAACCTGGGTTGGGGACTGTTCGCCGCCGCACGATTTCCTTAATCCTTGCATCCATGTCACGTAATTTTTTTAGCTTCAGTGTCGGGCGATGGCCAGCAATAAGTTGTTCCATATACAAGTCACGACCTTTTTGTACTTTGACTTACGACTCAATAAACTTCCATATAGTGGGATGATGAGCTCCAAGTTCAAAGGCAAGTTTTCGGTGTGCAGCTTCGGCGTGATTATTTGTCCTATCTTCGTCATTGATAGTTGTCTCGTATACACTCCACATGTCATGGTGGAACAAGGGGACTCTTCTGCTGGTGCCACTCCTATTGTAGAGTCCAATATAATTAAATTCAAACCAGTTCAGTATTGGTTGCAATTCTTGTGGCAATTCATTGGCAAGTTCTTCTACATGGGCATCAATGTCAGCAATTGGCACAAAAGCAAGAGCAATTACCATTTTTGCTTTTAATGCAAAGTCAGAATCGGTATTGTACAGTATTGCTGGGTGGCTCCAATTGCAGCAATATGTCTTTGCATGCTCTGCGCCAAATGAAAGAAACAGCCTTTGATCCTAGCTTCAGGAAAACATTCTCTCATAGCAATGATAGTTGCCTGCTCAAAATCACAGTGGATACACTGTGGACTGACATTTGGCAATAATGACTTAATCATTTCAAACATGCGTGTATACGTGCAAGCTGTTTATTTGGTAGAAGTGCATAAAATATTGGATGAACCCCACCATGCTTTTTGGCTAAAATGCAATATACTTGTGAAAATAAAATAGGGGATATATTGAACGTACCGTCTGCATACCATATCGAAGATACTAGATGCTGCAGCCAGATCTCCCTGCCAAATATGATTATTCGATCTCTTCCTGGGCCGCTATCTGCTAAGAGGAAGTTTTCTTCTCTCCCGTTCTCAGGCTTATATATTTTGTATTGATCAGGGATAATTAAATGTTCAAGGTCAATTGGATTCGGAGGTGTAGCACTTACAGTATATCATTTCGTCTCCGTCGAATTAGTTTCTTCATGCTGCATGTTGTGGGCAAAGATGCCTAGACCGACTAAGGTACATTAGCAACACACTGGTTAATAAGAACGCTGGGTACTTCCATTGATTCTTCTGCTCGATGTTTCAAAGTAGTCTTTAGTTTAGCTACTTCAATATTTGCAGCAGAAGCAGAATGCGTGTGGTTATTTATTTTATTAATTACTATGCCATTTCTCGTGTGAATTCGTCCATTATAACGACTCCTCTGTTCACATCGCCAAAATTTAACACTCATCGGTTTTGGAGGATTTGTCAAACATTTAAATATAACCATTGTCAAAAAACTTTTCTTTTCCTCTTTTGCTCAAAATAATTGTAGCCATTGGGTAGGGCGAGTCTCGAATGACGATTCTTAATTAAGCTTTAGTCCTCCATGTCATGTCTGAATAGAATTATCTTACATCTGGCAACAGTAAATGTACCATCTGAGGCCGCACTAACGAAGGTTAGGTTAAATGGCCTTACGCATGCAGTCTAGCATAGGCTACGTATGTAAGCTAACGAAGGGTTAACGAGGGCTGAAAAGATAATATGTAATAAATTGAGATGCGTTAAGATTTAATAAGATCAAATACAAATGTGGATTTTGACAAAGGCAGAAAAGATAATACATATAATAAAATGGGATGTGATAAGATTAAATAAAAAAATGGAACTAAAATTTTTTAGCTTAAAATTTATTTAAAGTTAATTAGTTGTAACTTGTTAAACAAGTACCCGGTGGCGAACCGTCCTCGGCGGCGAACCGGCGGTGGCGAACCTCCGGCGGCGAAAGGACGGCGGCGAATGGTCCCATTCCGTTTAAACCTCACGTCTAAGCTCGATATATCTATTAAAGTTAGCGGGTCTTTTCCGTTTGGGGGCTAGCAACGAATTTTAATGAAAATCGGTATACTAATGTAGTTTTGGTCACTAATTTAAAAAATAACACTTTTTTTTTTGAGAAATGAAAAACAAACATGTCAGAGCACTTTAAATAACTAATGTGTTTTTAACTAAATATCATGACTTAACCTAACTAATCGTCAAGGGCGTTCAGTTGACCTAATCTAGCATTCAATTGACCTAACCGGGCATTCATTATACCTAACCGGGCCTTCAAGTGACCTAACTGGGCATTAATTCTTGATTTTTTTCTGCTACTTTTACAGGTCTGCCGGGACCCTTCAAAAAACGTATTCTTCGTAAAGTTGCACATTTTACCGTTTGACCGACGCTTTTGGCAACGAAAGAACTGGGTATTTTTATCAAAGGAACACACTTTCCCACACTTGCAGCACTTTTTCATAAACAGTAGCAGTTTGTGACTGGCTAAATTTAACACAATCCTCTTTAATTAGTTTAAGCTAGTTAAAACACATATTAATTATTTAAAGTACTCTAACATGTTTGTTTTTCATTTCTCCAAAAAAAGAAAGTTATTTTTTAAATCAATAACCAAAACTACATTAGTATACCGATTTTCATTAAAATTCGCTGCTAACCCCCAAATGGAAAAGACCCAAGTCAGCTACGGTGCCATTGCGCTTATTAAGTCTATACGCTCTGTTACGCTTGTTTATGAACTCGCCTATTTCCCTAGTCCACCACGTGGACCTACCATGATTTCTAGCGCGCTTTGGCCTATGAGGAATAAACTCCCTTTCGATATTCAAAAAACTTTCTTTAAACGCCTCCCAGTGAAAATTTGCGTCATTACCCATAAATAAATTATCTCAGTCCACTACTCTCACCCTGTCCGGAAAACTATCAAAATTAGCCCTACGAAAATCGGGGACTTCTATTACGTTACTATCCTTACTATTTTCTATCAATAGTTTAAGCCTATAAAAATTTGATAATTACTTCATCCCAAACTCTCACCTACTTTTAAACCTTGAACTATATTTTCGTCGTTCGTCATCAGCACGTCTAAAATGTTGTCACCGCACGTTGGTTTGGTAACCATCTGTCGTAAAAAATTATCTTCCATGAACTGAGATGATGAAGGCAGTTTGTTTTTTGCTGTTTAAGTTCTGATATACATTTTTTAATAGCATGTTTATGTCATCTTCCGTTGTATGTCCACCTCGAAACCCAAATTGTGCTTCAATTAAAATATCGTATTTGATTACGAATTTTGTAAGTACATTATATACGATTTTTTTCAAATAATTTACTTAAAGTTGGCACTACGGAAATTTTGGAGTTTAACTAACTTTTTGGTTTGTTAAATTTTTCCGAACGAAAGGTAAACTTTTTATCACTACCCTATGCATGGTACAAAAGATAAGGACGAGTGTAACTGAAATATTTCTTTGTACGTATACTTATGAACGCAAATGTGTATATACACAGTATATACAGGGTGTCTCAAAAGTCACTATCTATTTCGGTGACATTAGATGTTTTTTTTAAAAATGCTATGCTGGCATAAAGATATGTACTTCTGGTGCAAATTTGTGTATTTAAAAAAGTTAATTGGTTTATTTCGAATTTTGTCTAATTTATAAATTTATCTTGACATGCTTGAACAATTCCTCGAACCTCAACTTCTTACAGATGGCATTCTTGACACAGTAGTTTTTCAGCAGGATGGAGCACCGTGCCATTATGCAATAATTGTACGTGATTATCTTGACAGACGCTTCCCCGGTCGCTGGATTGGTCGTGGAGGAACACAACCATGGGCAGCACGTTCACCCGATTTAACACCATTAGATTTTTTCGCCTGGGGTTTCATTAAGTCTAAGGTGTACACTGGTAGAAGAATTAGTGATGTAGCCGAACTTCGAAATCGTATTACCGATGCAGTTCAGAAAATAACACCTCAAATGCTGGAAAGTGTGTTCCGGGAAACAACTTATCGCTTTGAGCTCTGTAGAGACACTGATGGTCGCCATGTGGAGACAGATAAATAAATAGCACTAATTTTTTGTGGCACTTACTTTGAAATAAATATATTTTTCATGTCTTAAACCAGTTTTTCGTAATTCCCATTATTTTTCAAAATAGATAGTGACTTTTGAGACACCCTGTACAGTATAATATATATATAATATATGTGTATATATATATACCGGGTGTCCGAGAATTATCTGTACAATTTTTGGCTGTTATTAAAAGTCAACCATGAAGTGTAGAAATTCCAGTGTTGTCCCATTTTACAGAGAATCTCATTAAGTTTTTTCTGATACCACGTTTTGACAACGTTTTTAGAAATGTACGTGGGTCACAGACATTGATGATTTAAAAGCAAGAATCACAGCTGCTATTGAGCGAATTGATGTGGATATGCTGCAGCGTACATGCCAACATTTGGAGTATCGATTGGATGTTTTGTGAATCACTAGTGGTGCACATATCGAATGTTTGTAACAACGTTACTTTAATAAAAGAAACTTTTGAAAATACAGATTCTAAATAATCTTGTTTAAGAATTTTACGTGTGTTATCAAGAATTTTATTAAAAGATGAAATTGTACAGATAATGTTCGGACACACTGGAATTTCTAAAAAACTTGTCACAACTTGGTATCAGAAAAAACTTAATGAGATTCTCTGTAAAATGGGACAACACTGGAATTTCTACACTTCATGGTTGACTTTTAGTAACAGCCAAAAATTGTACAGATAATTCTCGGACACACTGTGTATATATATATATATATATAAGGGAATGAACTCAGAATGGTTCCCTGAGTTTTTTATGATACACACAGACCGTGCATGGGACAAGGAACTCTTCTGGGATAATTAAATCCACTATAGTCCGAATAAGTAATGGTAAATGACAAATACCATAGTTTTTCTTTTTCATGATGCAAGCCCGACGTGGGCAACGGGTCCCTCGCAAAGAGGTCCCATAAATATAGCTTCCCAGAAGAGTTTCTTGTTCCATGCACGGTCTGTGTGTATCATAAAAAACTCAGGGAACCATTCTGAGTTCATTCCCATCATGAAACGGACATGTTATGTGCCTTGAAAAGTGGACGCTCAATTCTGCCAGTTGAGGTTTAAGTTTTGGTTTTGGCTAAAAATATAATAGTTACACCCTTTTTCTTTGATTTATTCAATCCGACGTGAATGCAACGAGTCTTTTACTTATATTGAGGTTCTAAATGTAGTGGGGCTAGGCTGCTTTAAACCCTAGATCCATGTCCCAAAGCTGGATCCTGTCTGCTTTGCAGATAGCTGGTGAGGGAAGCTATATTTATGGGACCTCTTTGTGAGGGACCCGTTGCCCACGTCGGGCTTGCATCATGAAAAAGAAAAACTATGGTATTTGTCATTTACCATTACTTATTCGGACTATAGTGGATTTAATTATCCCAGAAGAGTTCCTTGTTCCATGCACGGTCTGTGTGTATCATATATATATATATATATGCGTTATCGGGACAACAGGCACCGACAAAGATAAAAAGAGGTAAATTCTCGGAGGACCGCAAGGCAACGAAACCGCCACCTCCATTAGAAAACAAATCGGAACCACCTGTATGCGAAAAAGAAAGAGAAAAAATAAAAATAATCCTAGCCCACATACAGGGCCTTAAATCAAACCATTCCACGAACAAAGTTTTATACCTGAAAGGACTCGTGCAAGAAGCCGGAGCAGACTTTGCATGCCTCACGGAAACTCATCTAAAGGACTGCCAGGCGAACTGTGAAAATTGTGAGTCCTGTATTGACAAAAAGGAAATACAAATTGGCAACTATAACATCCTCCGAGCCGACAGAACAGTGAGACGTAAAGGAGGATGTGCTGTTTACACACACGCGAAAGGCACATAGCAGAAATGGCTATAAGTACCTCAAACAACTACGTAGAATGTGTAGCAGCAAAAATTGAAAAATTAAATATGGTACTAATTGTAATGTACAGACACCCAAACACGCCAACCTCAAAATTTTCAGATTCCATTACAGAGGTAAGAAACTTGATGAAAGATCTACACTCTCCAACCCCAAATATTTTTCACTGTGGTGATTCTAATTTCCCATTCATGAAATATAAAAGGATAGGAAAAAGTATATGTATATATATACCAAGACAAGGGGGACACATGAGAAGACCAGGGGCAGATAAAAATGCTACTAGCTCTAGCTGATGAATTTATGTTAACGCAAGAAATAACAGAAAACACAAGAAAAAACAACTGCCTAGATTTGGTATTCACAAACAATAGTAATCTAATTGATAATGTAGAAATATCCCCAACTATGATATCGGACCACAACATCATTGAAATAACAACTAATATAAAGGCAACAGGAAAGGAAAGAACACGCACAACAGAAAGAAGCAAATTCGAATTTTTTAATTTTCACTCCAAAGCTATAAAGTGGGAAGATGTGACATCCAACATGGAAGTAATAGATTGGAAAACCATTTTCGAGGCCAAGACAACGAAGGAGATGCTAATGACGTCAGAGGAGAAGACGGTAGAAATTGTGGAAAAACATGTCCCAAAGATACAACAAAGAGGAAAGAGAAGCAGGTTCGAAAGACAAAAGAGGGCATTGTTTTGAAAGAGAAAAAGAGTGACTGCAAAATTAAATAATTGTAAAGATAATAACATCAGAAAAATATTAAATGATAAACTGCAAAGTACGTATCGATGTCGTCATACAGGAACTAATCGAGAAGCATACAGAAAAAGAAGACGACGACGCTAGACAAGCGATAAAGGCTAACTCAAAGTACTTCTATAATTTCGCAAAAAGAAAGTCGAAAAACCATGCGACTATCGGACCCTCAAAAAATGAGAACAGTGCTTTATCTGATGATCTAACAGAAGTATCTGAAATATTAAGAGCTCAGTACGCATCATCTTTCAGTATCCCAAAAACTGACAAATTGATATGCGATAGAAACGCGTTCTTTGAAGAAGAACCACAAGGTAAAAGTATAATGGATTTCGATTTTACGACGGATGATATTACACAAGCCAAAGGGAAACTAAAAACACACACAGATGCAGGACCGTATAATTGGAATGCCACACTGATCAAAAACTGCAAGAATGCAATCGCTGAGCCCCTGTACTGGATATGGAGACGATCACTAGACACGGGAGAAATACCGGGCATCCTGAAGAGCGCGAACATAGTCCCAATATATAAAGGAGGAGATCGATCCGAGGCCAAAAACTATAGGCCAGTGTCGTTTACATCCCATCTCACTAAAATATTTGAAAGAATAGTTAGACAGAAAATCTATGACTTTTTGGAAACTCGGAAAAAATTCAATGATAACCAACACGGGTTTCGGTCAGGCAGATCATGCCTATCACAACTAATGGAACATTACAACAACATTATTGATTCACTTGAAAGTAATGAAAACTATGATGTACTATACACAGACTTTGCTAAAGCGTTCGACAAGTGTGACCACTGAATCATAATACATAAACTGAAATATATGGGAATAACAGGAAAAGTTGGGAAATAGATATATAATTTCCTTAGTGAGCGGCGGCAAGTCGTTACAGTACAAGAATTATCTTCATCAGAATCAGAGGTCCTCAGTTCAATACCACAAGGAATAGTATTAGCTCCACTACTCTTCATAATCATGCTAAATGACATAGATGAGGACGTTACCAGAGACAGCACAGTAACATCCTTTGCGGATGACACAAAGATCAGTAGAAAAATAAGAAACCCAGGAGATATAGGATCTCTACAAACAGACATAAACAGAATCTACAAGTGGACGGAAGACAACAATATGAAGTTTAATACCAAGAAATTTCAGTTATTACGGTACGAAAAAAGAGAAGACCTAAAATCCATGGAATATTATACACTAAATGGACAGGAAATTCAGAGAAATTCCAGAGCAAAAGATTTAGGGGTTGTAATGACAGATGATGCGAAATTTGAAACACAAAATAAGATAGCAGTAAACAGAGCAAAGAGAATAACGGGTCAGATATTGAGAACCTTTAAACGAAGGGATGGCAATGTAATGATTCCTCTACTGAAAACCCTGATAATACCTAAATTGGAATACTGCTCGGTCCTAACATGCCCATAAAAAACCGAAGACATTAGACAGCTGGAAGGGATCCAGAGAAGCTTCACAGCCAAGATCAATGGGTGAAAAGAACTAAATTACTGGGAAAGGTTACGCGAACTACTGCAGACCTATATTCACTGGAAAGGAGAAGAGAGAGATACACCATTATTTACACATGGAAAATAATGGAGAAACTAGTCCCTAATCTTACTCTGAACCCTCTAACTCCCCAAACAACGGTGGGAAGTAGAAACCGTAAACTGTGTCGTATTTCCAATTTGAAGGCGAGACAGGGAACATCCTTAACCCTGAAAGAAAATAGTTTTGTAGTGAGAGGACCAAAACTGTTTAATCAGTTGCCCAAAGACCTAAGAAACACGAAGGGATTTGCAGTGGAAATCTTCAAAAGAAGACTAGACGCCTGGCTCAGAACAATCCCCGATGAGTCGGGCGTACCTGGCTATGTGAGGTGGAGAGAGCAAGAATCCAACTCACTACTTCACCAGGCCAACTCGAGAGGAGGGGCGACAAGCTTGACCTTCGCGAAATGAGAAATCATCGCGCGAAACCTTTGTAAAGTTGTAAGAGAAGGTAAGGTGTATATATATATATATATATATATATATATATATATATATATATATGCGCCTCGGTGGTGTAGTGGTTAGCGTCGCTGAATCCATTGGCCCCGGGATCGAGACCCGGTGACGGCATCCGGCGGACAGCAAAACCCAGCTGTTCGTTCTTCCACACAATGAAAGAAAGTGGTTGGTAGATAAATGGGTACTCTGAGTGGCCTAGTGGTTAAGACAATGGGCTGCTGATGGGACGTAGTTCGGATTCCATGTTAAATTGTAGGGCTTAGGTGGAGTGAAAAGCTTGACCTTCGTCAGAATGAACACTTCGGCCGGAAGCAAACCAAAGTTTATATATATATAAATATATATATGTGTGTGTGTGTGTGTGTGTGTGCGTGCGCGCATGTGTAAACGTTAACAAATTTTCATTTTTTCTTTCCTATTTCTTTTATGCATCTTTTTATGCATATTTTTTCCATGCGACGCGAATTTCGGACAATTTCTATGAAATTGCCGCACTGAATACGTACAATACATGCAGAGTCCTAAAATTATTTTATTTTCGCCCTCCTTGGCACTCTGATGATCATACTCCGTTTGGAGTGCAAAAAGTGTCAAAACTCCTTAATTTCCTCTTGCGTCTGGATTTTTTTATTATTCACATGGAATAGAAGATTTTTTATTAAATGAGAAACTGAAAGCGAAAGGAAAAACAAAGTTTTATATATATATATATATATATATATATATATATATATATATATATCCCTTTGCTTTGTCCAGAGCTATAGGGTACGTCCCTCTGTGGCCAATGGGGGAATGCATCTTCCTTCGATGTAAGGGTTTTCTCTGCCCTCGTGGACCATTAGACCCGTTTGGGACCCGGCTGATCTCCTACTCTCCTACTTATATTTCTTTCTCTTCCTTTCCCGAACTCTTTCTGGCTTTTTTTTCCCTGCATTTGGCTTTGTTTTGGACCTTGATTTGACTCTTTCCTTGGACTTTGGGTGAGGGAGGCGGTTGTCTTCACCCTTGTCGCTCTTAAACCAAACCCAAGCCCTGTCCCTGTCATCTTTCACCGCGCGTTGGATGAGAGTGGCCGCCTTTTAAGCAAGGGTACTGGGAATGGGTGTATCTCCCCTGCGTGACATCTATTGGCGGTGGAACCGAGTGTGCCCACAATTCGCCTTTCCCTTGTAGGAGTCGGTGGTGGCTGGATGCGCGCGGGGGATGAAGTTTATTTTTGACTGCTATGGCTTCTTCTCTTCCTCGGCTTGCGACTTCTGCTTCTACTTCTCGGAGTACTCCTTCTCTCGACACTCGGGTGGTGGGCAACCAGGACCTCGAGTCCTCTACCACTGGAAGACCGCATCCTGATGGGGTTTACCGTTTACCCCCCTCTAGAGGCGGAACACTTGCACTCTCCTTTTCCGTTGCCGACTGCAGCCTGTACCTTGAATATGCCCTCGGACATATACTCTCTGGAGCAGGGGCCTCGCCCCAGCCCCCCACCTCAGCCGCCTTCGGGCAAGTCAGGTTCCACCCAAGATTTGCCCCCAAAACCCGGCTTCTTGCTCTCCCCGTATGCCCCCTTCACCCATCGCCGGCCCGCCTCCCCACGAAGAGAGCCTCGCGGCGGACGGGGATGTCGGCAATCACGACCTGCTTATCGACCTTTGGATATCCCAGTCCACTTCGATTCCACAGCCTCCCTATCCCTTCCAAGTATCCACAAATTCCTAATGATACGGCATACCTCTGGGTCCCTCGCGTCAAACTCTGAACGGACGTTCCAGGCGATCCGAGCCCGCAGCAACTTCAGCCGCTACGATGTACGACCACAGAGGGATGGCTCCCTCCTCATAAAATCACGCTCAGCCGCAGAGACGAAAGCCCTACTCTCCCTTACTGAGGTCCTTGGATGCTCGGTGTCCGTTTCCCCACCCCGCACTATTTACGCCACCCGCCTATTGTCGATCATAGTGAACGAGCTCCTGGAGGTCCTCGCACCCCAGGGCGTCACTAAGATCCATCGCTTCACATCCCGACAGGGAGTTACCCCGTTCCTCACCCCGCGTCTACTTCTTACCTTCAATCCCTTAGTCCCTCCTGACCACCGCATGTCTTGAGAGTTTTCTGTCCGAAAACTCAGTTTGACGGCAGTTTGTCGGCAGCCGCACTAACTGTGTATTCGTTGCAGACAAATCGCTCACCCAGAAAAGTGTCCCAACACACCCAAATGCGCCAATTGTTCCTCAGGTTCGAGGAGGTTCGAGGCCTGTAGGTAGCGGACTTCCTTAACCTCCGAGAGGCACGAGACAGGGTGCGGAGTCTGGAGGTGGGGCCGGGGGTCTCTTATGCTGCAGCCCTCGGCTCAGTTCCCTCGACTCGCCGTCCGGATCCACCACTCAAACCCCTATCGACTACTCATCCCCCTTCCCGTTCGGGCCCCACGCCGGGACCGGCAGCCGCCTGTCTCCCTACCACGCCTACCCACCGTGAATCTCCAAAGCCACACACTTCCCAGACCTCTGGAATCGGGACTCTCGGTTCTTGTCTCCCAGGAACCCCGCTTTCACCGCACTCAGAGAATGCATCTAAATCTAGCGCCCGGGATAAATCAATGAGGCGGAGACGCCGGAGTGAGTCTCCAGACTCACCGACCATCCAACAAGCCTCTCTCTCTTCTCCAAAGTCTAAAAGAAGAACCCGAGTACCTACACCCTAAACCTCGCCTACGATGACCCTCTCATCCCCGCACTTACCTCTGCAGAAGTTGACAGTCGTTGCTGACGTGATATGCACAAGCCACCACCTAGTGGGAGACACGGGGCAGATCACCCCACATCCGAGTATCCAGTGGACGCGGCAATGGCACGTCCACATGGTGTGGCCAGAGTACCCTCGGTCGCACCCTCGATCCTCCTGGATCTGCCCTTAACCCCTGGTGCCATCTTCTCCACTCCACCACGGGAGCACCCTGGCTCACCCCCTTGTACACCCACTAACCCGGCCCCTCTCGTGCCTCCGGCTCTTCCCTCATCGGCCACCCAGAGTTTGTCCTCTCCCCCACCCGCCCGTTTTTACTGGTACCCTCTGTCGTCACCCCGGGTGTCCCGGGAAACCACAACCAAACAGGAAGGTGCCAATCTGGACAACGGAACCCTCCCCCGTTGCATGACCACTGAACCCTTTCTAGAGACTCCTCACCCTCTGAGCCCCCGACGGTCCCCTGGCCGCCGCGATCCACGTCTCCGGTCCCGTTCGGTCGACTTGGCCCCACAGTCCCCGAAGGGGTTGGCAGGTCAGCCGATTCTCTCCTTGGTTAACGGCAGGTGACCCGATAGGCCCCCGATTTAACCCCCGACATCATGGACCTAGATCTCCATCCACAGTCTAACTCCCTAGCGCCTTCACCCTCTCCACCTCTCCCTCCTCCAACAATGAACCCTCCTGAAAGCGACGATCCTATAGTGGAACTGTAGGGGAATCTTCGCAAATTACGAAGGCCTAAATTCCTTGCTTGCCTCTGCTCGTTCGGTATGTGTCTGTCTCCAGGAGCTAATCCTGGGGACCAGACCGATGCCCTGCCCTACCGGATATTCTAGCACTATCTCCGTCTCCTACCTGCACACGAAGGGGGGCTGCCATCCTCGTACACCGTACAGTCCCCTTTCACAATCTCCCTATTAGATCCTTGTTACAGGTGGTTGCTGCCAGGATTTTCCTGGACAAGCAATACACAGTCTGCTCGATCTACCTCCCCCTCACTCCCAAGTTTCCCGCGATGACCTGGTTGAGGTTGTTCAACAACTCCCCAGGCCCTTCGTACTCTTGGGCGATTTCAATAGTCGCTACCCCTTGTGGGGTGATACGACCTCCACTTTTGTGGCTCCGACCCTGATTACCCTCATGGCTGAACTCCTTCGAGTGCCTCAACGACGGCTGTCCCACACACTACCACGCCACCAGATGCACCCCGTCCTGTATAGATCTATCGTTCATCTCGACGGACAGCCTCCTGGACTTCACCTGGCAACTGCTTCGGGATGACCACGGTAGTGACCACTTCCCTGTTTGCCTCACACTAAATCAGCACGATCAGACCGTTCGGGTACCGAAGTAAGTGGATAACGGCCAGAGCTAACTGGCCACTTTTCCGGGACAACACTTCCACATCGTGACACGACAACTGGGCACAGGAGAAATGAGCGCCGACAAATGAGCGCCAAGACAATTAAGCGCAAGACAATTAAGCACAAGACAATTAAGCGCAAGACGAAAGAGCGCAAGACGAAAGAGCGCAAGACAAAAGAGCGCAAGACAAAAGAGCGCCAAGACAAAAGAGCGTCAAGACAAAAGAGCGCCAAGACAATTGAGCGCCAAGACAATTGAGCGCCAAGACAATTGAGCGCCAAGACAATTGAGCGAGAGCAAGCAAATAAAAACTGGATAAAAGAAACAAAATAAGCTTGAACAAATACTTATTAAGGATGTTAAAAAATAATATTTATTAAGGATGTTAAAAATAATGTAGTTAGGTTAGGTTAGGTTACTGTTTTGCGCAAAAACAAAAGAGCGCAAAACAATTGAGCGAGAGCAAGCAAATAAAAACTGGATAAAAGGTTAGGTTAGGTTAGGTTATTGTTTTGCGCAAAAACAAAAGAGCGCAAAACAATTGAGCGAGAGCAAGCAAATAAAAACTGGATAAAAGGTTAGGTTACGTTATTGTTTTGCACAAAAACAAACGAGCGCAAAGCAATTGAGCGAGATCAAGCAAATAAAAACTAGATAAAAGGTTAGGTTAGGTTAGGTTAGGTTATTGTTTTGCACAAAAACAAAAGAGCGCAAAGCAATTGAGCGAGAGCAAGCAAATAAAAACTTGATAAAAGAAACAAAATAAGCTTGAACAAATATTTATTAAGGATGTTAAAAAAACTATTTATTAAGGATGTTAAAAGTAATGTAGTTAGGTTAGGTTAGATTAGGTTAGGTTATTCTTTTGCGCTCTATTGTCTTGCGCTCATTTGTCTTGCGCTCAATTGTCGGCGCTCATTTGTCGGGGCTCATTTGTCGGCGCTCATTTGTCCTGCGCTCATAAGTCGGGGTAGCCTTCCACATGTGCGACGGCCCACTTTCCATCCTCCGATGAATACATTGCGTACTTTGAGGCGACTTTGGTCGCAGCTGCAAGCACCAGCATTCCACGATCTTCGGCCTACCTCCCAGCCCGACGAGTACCCTGGTGGAATCCAGAGTGCGCGGAGGCCACTCGTACCAAGAAGAGGGCTACCCGACGCTTTTATCGTACGCGAACCCCTACCCATCGCATGGAGATGCAGCGGGCCAGAGCCGTTGCTCGCCGTGCGATGAAAAAAGCGCGCCGAGCTCTCTGACGTACCTTTGTCTCAGGTATCACCACTCCCAACACCATCGGCTACCATCTGGAAGAAGGTACGGAGTGTCGAGAGACGACACGCCCCCTCCCGACCTCCGGTCCTCCGAACAAATGACGGGCTTCTCTATGAACCTAGGTCAGGAGCGAATCTTGTAGCATCTACCTTCGCTGCCGTCTCCTCCACAGACAGCCCCGACGCGCTGGCCCCTAACAAGAACTGCTCACCATCCCTCGATAACTCCTACAATCGGCTGTTCACCATGCGAGAGCTACAGACGGCACTAGCCTCTAGACGGTCTCCTTCCCCTGGCCGGGACGGCATCCCCTGCTGTTTAATCCAACACATCCATCCTACTATGCAACTGTTCCTCCTAGATCTCTACAACCGTATATGGATTGAGGGTGGAAGGAGGCCCACGTAGTACCAATCTCTAAACCAGGCAAAGCCCCCCTTGACCCGACTAATTATAGACAAATCGCATTAACATGCTGTGCCTATAAAATCTTCGGGAAAATGATCGCCGCGCGACTCTCCTTTCTCCTTGAAAACGCTGACTCCCTCCCGGCTACTCAGTCTGGCTTTAGACAGTTCCGCTCCACTACAGACCCCCTCCCGCTCCTCAGCCGAGATATACAGAACGCCTTCAATAGGGGACAGTTTGTTCTGTCCACATTCTTCGACATCCAGAAGAACTACGACACCACCCATCGACGTATAATCCTCACTGAGCTCCAAAATTTGGGTTTCGTCGGAGCCCTGCCGACCTTCATCAGGGGTTTCCTCTCCTCCCGGACCTTTCAAGTACGGGTGGGCTCAGTCCTCTCCGACACCCTTGAGCAAGAAGTCGGGGTCCCACAGGGAAGCATCCTCAGTGTCATATGCTTTTCACTGGTCATGAATACAGTAGCAAAATCCCTTCCACCCACCGTCCGTTCCTCCATCTACGCAGACAACCTTGCGATATGGTTCGCGGGGCGGGAACTGCCCGCCGTCCAACGACAGATCCAGCTCGCCATGCATCGGGTAGAGAGGTGGGCGACATCGTTCGGTTTCCGCCTCTCCACCTCTAAAACCAAAAGTATGGTCTTCAGTAGAAGAAGATCCACAGCCATACCTTCCTCCCCGGGGTCACGCTATACGGTGAGCTCCTCGAAGTGGTGCCCACTGCGCGGTTCCTGGCCATGACCTCGACCGACGGCTCAACTGGGTTCCCCACCTCAGGCACCTGAAACACACGCTCCACCGTCCCCTCGCTCTCCTAGACCACCCCTCTCAAACCACGTGGGGCACTGACCGACGCTCACTCCTCCGTCTTTACACCACCGTGGTCCAGTCAAAGCTGGACTATGGGAGTGTTGTATACGGATCTGCCTCCAGCACTTCCCTCAGAATCTTGGACCCGGTACTTAACAGGGGCCTCCGCCTCTCCACCGGTGCCTTCTGATCCTCCCCAGCTTCCAGCCTCCAAGCAGAATGTAACTACCTCCCTCTCACCCACCGACGGGGTCTGCTCCTAATGCGGACCTACCTTCGCGCGCAGAGGCTGCCCTCGTCACTTCTGTGCGCGGCGATATTAGAACCTCCGCCCCAGGGTCAGAGCTGGCACTTCACGGAAGCGGTCCGCTCTTTCCTGGATCTTTCCAACAAGCCCCCTCCTTTAGTCACCCCCATCTCGTATCATATCCATCCTCCCTGGCATTCCCCCGATCAAGTTTTGCAGGGACTCATGTGCCCTGCCGAAAGTTACTACGACCGTTACAATATACAGGTCGCTCTTCGAGGAACACGTAGCGCGACACCTGGACGCTGGCCCCATCTACACGGATGGTTCCCGATCAGAGGATGGTGCGGCTGCCTCAGCGGTGATCGTGGCCAAGCCGCTCTCTAGAGCCGTTCCCCTTCCCCGTGAGTCTCTGTCTTTTCAGCAGATCTTTTCGCCATTTTGGAAGGCCTCGACATTATAAGCACTCACTCCCCCAACTCCTATGTTATCTACTCAGATTCCTAAAGCACACTGCTCTCCATGGAAAAATTTAACCCCCTCACTCACTTGTCCGCACCATCCAACAAACCTTCCACTCCTTAACGACATCCCAGCACAAGACGGTCACCTTCTGCTGGGTCCCAGCACGTGTTGGTATCCAGGGTAATGAGGAGGCGGACCGTACGGCGAAGTCCGCTTGCTCGTTGCCAGTCTCCACCCGGTCCCTTCCTTTCACGGATTTTTTCCCGACTCTCCGCTCCTACTTCTGTCCCAGCTGGCAACGGGATTGAGACCAGGCTATAAATAATAAGCTCTAGCGGATAAAACCGCATCTTGGATATTTGGCTTCTTCATTCCATAGGTCCCGTCATAAAGAAGTGGTTCTAGCCCGTCTCCGCCTAGGGCACACACCACGCACACACGTTCACCTTATGGTTAAACTGCCAGCCCCGCTCTGCCCCACCTGCCTATCCCCATCACCGTCGTCCACCGCCTGATCGAATGCCCGAATCTGTCTGACCTCCGCCACAGCTGTTTCCCCTACCTGTCCCGCATCCCCATGTCCGAACGTCTCCAGTCCATACTCGCCGAAGGCCCCCACTTCTCAGCGGAAGCAATTTTCTCATAACTCACCTACTCTCAACTACTTCACCGCATCTAAACTCATACCCCCGTCCCACATATTCAATAACTGAACCTTCTCATCCC
The DNA here is from genome assembly GCA_023014485.1 of Bathynomus jamesi. NCBI lineage: Eukaryota > Metazoa > Arthropoda > Malacostraca > Isopoda > Cirolanidae > Bathynomus > Bathynomus jamesi. Next base: position 199,907 of record JAJOZX010000407.1, read on the forward strand.
CTCAGTCTCGTACTCCCATCCCAGTGACACTACCCACCCTCTGACTCGCCGAGATATGTAGATATGTACCACTCTAGATACGAATCGGCGGTTAAGCAACTAAAATAAAATATATATATATATATATATATATATATTATATATATATATATAGGGTGGGTAAAAATAAAGTGACACCTTAGAGGTAAACTGTCATATTAAAAAAAGTAAGGGGACCAGAGCTCCCAAACTTCATAGATGCTTACCACTAATTCGTCAAATATCAGTTGGATAGAGTAAAAGATATACTTTCTAACAAGATGGAGCCACTGCTCACAGAGCACGCCAAACTGCCACATTCCTTGCGAACGAAACACCGGATTTTATCGAACCCAATATGTGGCCGGCTTGTAGCCCCGATATTTCACCACTAGATTATGGTGTTTGGGAAGCCCTGAAATCCAAAGTTTACATCCCTGGTACCAATATAAGAGACATAGATGAACGATGCGAAAGAATTCTGCTCAGCTGGGAGAAGGTGTCTCAACGATATGTAAACAGGTGTATTGATTAATGGCGTCCACGTTTGGAGGCTGCATTGACCAGGAAGGGGGACACATCGAGCAGCTTCTCAATTAAGACGAACAACATGTTAAGGTAAGCATATATTAAGTTTGGGAGCTCTAGTCCCCTTACTTTTTTTAATATGACAGTTTACCTCTAAGAGGTCACCTTTTTTTTTACCCACTCTCTTCCGTGCGATGATTCCTCATTTCACGAAGGTCAAGCTTGTTGCCCCTCTTCTCGAGTTGGCCTGGAGAAGCAGCAAGTTGGTTTCTTGTACTCTCCACCTCACATAGCCAGTACGCCCGGCTCATCGGGGATTGTTCTGAGCCAGGCGTCTAATCTTCTTTTGAAGATGTCCACCGCAACACCATTCGTGTTTCTTAGGTCTTTGGGCAACTGATTAAACAGTTTTTTTTTCCTCTCACAACAAAACTATTTTCTTTCAGGGTTAAGGATGTTCCCTGTCTAGCCTTTAATTTGGGAACACGACACAGTCTTCCTTTTCTACTTTCCACTGTTGTTTTGGGAGTTACAGGGTTCAGAGTAAGATTAGGGAATAGTTTCTCCATTATTTTCCAAGTGTAAATGATGGTGTATCTCTCTCTTCTCCTTTTCAGTGAATATAGGTTTAATTCGCGGAACCTTTCCCAGTAATTTCGTTCTTACTCATTGATCTTGGCTGTGAAGCTCCTCTGAATGAATATAGGAGTATATAACTGTTTTTGTCCTTCCTTTCTCTTTCACTTTCTCATTTAATAAAAGATCTCTCTCATTATATATATATATATATATATATATATATATAAATTTTTTTTTTACAGAAAGACAGTGTCAATGTGGGGTCTCTTCTGTCTGCTACGCTGAGTAATCTAATTATGGAACTTTTCAAAAAAAGTTTCTTTCCGAAATCCTTACTCCAGAAGTTTCTTGGTACAGATATGTTGATGAGATTTTTGTTCTGTTTCCGGTGGAATTGGATCATAATAATGTACTGAGCAGACTAAACAGTGTTTTACCCTCTATCAAGTTTACGTTGAATTGGAACACAATTCAACTCTTTCGTTCCTCGACGTTTAAATTATAAAAACTCCAAATAACAGACCCGCCTTCATCGTTTTTAAAAAGGCCACCCAATGTAACGTTTATGTCCATTGGTTTTACTACCATACAATAGTTTATCGACAAAAAAGGTATTCTTGCGGGAATGTTTTTGCGAGCTCTTTCGATACGTAGCCCCTCTTATCTTCTCTCCGAATTTTATTACATCAAGAATGCCTTTACAAAATTGGGATATCCTCCCACTTTTATTGATAAAACCTCGCGAGCTGCCGAAAAAGGTTTATAATGTTACCACCAAAAATAAGACTTTTCGGGATGTTCTGGCGTTACCTTTTAGTGCGCAGCCACTGCGGGACGTCGTTCCTCCTCAAATTAACCTGGTATCAGAGACTTCTTGTTTGATTCGTACTCTCTTACAAAAAATCGATTAAGTAACCCTTCTTTCAATGCTGGTGTATTTTATAAGATTCCATGTAGAGTAGGGTGGCCCACTTTTCAATTTTTTTTTAAAAGTATAGGTTATCGTAGTTTTTCCCATTATTTGGCACTATACTAGCACATTGGTACCATTTTTACAAAAATTGATCAATATTTAGGGGTCTCGCATCGACCTTGAAATTACGAGTTGTTTTTTTTAAATGTGTACTTTTTAACTTTTTACTGAATCAAGATAAATCATTAAGTAGGGATGTTTTCTGAATCCTCTTGATGAGAGACGTCGTTTGGTGTGCCTTCCAATGTCGTACGACTAACGGTTTAAAAGTTGTGCCTGTATACAGGTAATACCAATGTGCTAGTATACTGTAGTGCCAAATAATGGGTAAGTTGTGAGTTTTCCTTTAGGCAGACTCCTGGCTCACATTGCTAAGGGGATTAATTCAACTAGTAGATACGTGAAATGCGCAGGACTAAAACTCACCAGCTCACCTCTTACATAGATGTTACCTACCTATTGAAACTCACAAGATTACGGCGCTTTCGCGCCCAATCTGCGACTTTCATTCTTCGACTTACTGCCGAACATACGCCTTAGGGGCTGCTGTAGGCACCGGGGAGGAGGTGTCTCCCGCGTGCCTAAGCGTTAGTTACGATATTGATGAAAAATTTTTGGCCAAATCATTAGGCCTATCAGCGTTACTTATAAGTCAACGCATAGGTGCTTGAGGAGCATGGGGCCGGGTTAGCGAGACCTCGGTCCTCCCATTTCATAGGTGCGTCTTAACACGGCCAAACTAAGATAGAAACCCGGGAAACTAAAATTTTAATAAACGGCCACACGCGGCTACTTTACGCGGCTACGTGCTAAGTCTAGAAAAATCTCGGTGTGTCCCGTTCCACGTTTGGACTTATTACCGAACCTACGACTCGGGGGACGCTATAACGGCAGGAGCTAAGGACTCTCCTGCGTGCCTATCCATAAGCTAAAAGATAGATGGAAATTTTTTCCCCCCAATCATTAGCCCGAAACTGGAATCATAGGCGAATCCCCGAGGTGAAATGGTCGGTCACGTGTCAAAACTCCACCTCCAACATCGGTGGGGGATGGGGGAACTTCTTAGCCCCGCACCCCCCCCCCAGAAATTCCTTTAAATTCTAATGCAAGAGGCGAACTAACCGGTTGCTTTCTGAGAGGCACATAGGTCCGATGCCTATAGACCACTCGAAAAATCAGTTTTAGTCTCACGACAGGCTATATATATACACACACATGCAACATGGTATCTGAAGGGAACAGTGTTGTAGGTGCCAGGCACCTGGTATCGTTTCCTGTCGGTGTTACGACACATCTTCGTACCTCTCATTTCCTTCACACATCCCAATTTCTGTGCCCGAAAGTTATGAGTTCCTACAACCAAGTGGGGTGATTGGTCACCCTCATTACCATCATCTTCTAAACTCACTAGATCTCGCAGCGAATCAAAGTTGACGATCTGGATGTTGGATTTACGTACAGATCCCGTCGCCCAAGAGAATACAAGAGATGCCATAGCTTGATACGTGCGAATGCTGTTGTGAAACTGGTACAGGTATGTTTGTGATACGTGATGTATCTGTAGCCAATTTGGTTCTGTTTTACCCTATTATGTACGTATTACCCACATTCACGATTTCCATTACTTCTTTATCGTTGGCATTTGCATAATCCCAAACTTCACCATAACTAGATGCACGTTCCCCTTGTCTGTATTCTGAGAAAACTTCCCACAAAGGCTATTTAGGCACAATTTTGCACTAAAGCACTTGCCAGGGTTCCTCACAATATGGCCACGTTCAAGTTGTATCCCTTCACGATCACGGTAGTGTTGAATATACGCTAATTTTTCATTTTTGGCCTCGACTCCTCTCGGGTAGCCTGAGGCTTCTAATTTGTCCTCCAAAAATGTATTTATATATGGCGTGAAAAGGTTGGGGAGCTTCTGAAACCTCCACACCTCATATATCTTCAGTATTCTGTACCCGTGGTGAAGGACTAGGGACAGCTCAGGACTTGTATATACGCCTCTGATATTCCTCTGACTGATTGTGTGATTACAGTTTCCGCAGTTCTCCTCTGCACACTTCACACACTGGGGGAACATGAGTTTGTGGTCTATAACAACGAGCAAAATTAGCATCCATAGGTTACGAGGAGAGGGGGAGCACAACTACGAAAGAAAGACCAACGTAGCTCTCACTCAAATTAGCTGAAAACTCTTCGATGGTAGGCTTGGTGTGGCCTACGAGTTTTTCAGGCGCACCGACGAGGTACGGATTGTTCTTCATCACGTAAGGGTATAATGAGCAGAAATCGTAGTAATGAATCTTCACCCCGTCCGAAGGTGGAAAGTATAGTTTGAAGGGGTTTGTACGTCCTCCAAACAAGCTTTCACCGCATTTGAGGGAATTTATCACCATTGTACTTTTGATAGCACTTACTTCTTCGCGATACTGCTCATCGGACTCCATCCAGGCATCATACTCGTGCTCACACAAAACATTGTGAGTGAAATGGGAACTTATAAGCTGGTTGAGGGTACAGGTCCATGCGAGGCTATCGGCGGGAGATTTCCGATGGGCATCCCCTGTGACGCCGCACACAGGATGCGAGCATCCATGCCACCAGCAGCCATTAAAGGAGTACACTGACTTCTCACCAGTGATAGGGTCCTCACTTAAGCCATCCACCCAAAAAACAGGGCATTAACCTTGATTGCCAATCCCCCGTGTTGCGAGCGTGCTTTATATATACGCCTGTCTGCTGCTGTATGCGAGTGAGCCAGTAAATAGCCTTATACCCATAACAGCGCGGGACGTTTCGGGGAATGATTGCAAGTGTGTCATTAGGCATGAAATTATTCTTGAATATGGTAAAACACAATGAGATCGTAGTTGCTGCTTGTAACGGATCACAGTTGAAACGCGTTATGTACAGTTGCCCGCATATGTAATGTTCCGGGATGGGACGATTCGTCACCGCCAACTCATCGCCGCCAACTCATCGCCGCCGACTCAACTCCGCCGACTCAACTCCATTTTTTTTTAAAATGAATTAAATTTATTTTTGAAGGTTAGAGCTTTAAAAAGTTAAAAATTGTTAGAAACTCTTTATTCTACTACGTTAAAAAAAAGATTAAAAGGTTCAGATTTTAATTAGTGGTAATTGTAGGCAATCCCACGTAAATATTCTAATGGTGATCGTTGCTCAAAGCTTAAAACTAGTTTTAATATACGGTCATCAGCATCAAGATATTTTTTTGTATAAGGCATCTATAATGTTAATTGGTGAAGGTTAGGTTAGGTTAGGTTAGGTTGGGTTAGGTTATATTATATAAATAAAATATTATATAAATATAATTAGTTATGTTTTCAATCGTTCTTCCAAGTGTTTTTAATTTCCTTCAGTACCTATCATCGCACTAAAGAAAGATTAATAAATTATACAAAACATTATTTGGCAACGGTGCATTCGGAGTTGAGTTGGCGGCGATGAGTTGGCGGCGATGAATCGGCGGCGATGAATCGGCGGCGATGAGTCGGCGGCGATGAGTCGTACTAGACGCGTAATGTTCCTCGCCTCACAGCCGACTCTGGACATGTGGCAACATCGCAGCGATAGTTAAGGTACCCCAACTGGGGGAAGGTGGGATGGAGGGGGGGCAACCGAGTCCAATAACATATAACATTGACATACAAGTAAGGCGCCGTTCAAAAATTACGTAACACTATTTTTCATAAAACCTGACATTCCCCCGTGTAACTTAACATAACGTGTGGGTTATTGGGTGAGGGAAGTGTTACATAACATCCTAGGGGTGCCTGGTCTAGCATTACAGAAATTTTCTACGGAATCTGGGGTGTCAAGTTTTAGCAAAAATAGCGTAACGTAATTTTTTAAGGGCCCCTAATTACAGTATGATGTAATATCTGTGTTCATGAAGATAAACGATTAATATGATCGTCTTATACAGTAATAAGGTCTTATACAGTAATAGTCATACAGTAATAAGGTTCCGTTATGATTACTGCAGGTCTATATGAACAGATAACACATTACAACTTTTTATATACTAGTGAATTTGAACCAAAAATAGACATTACACAACCATCTTCCACACTTCCTCTTTCCATTTCCCCACCCACCAGTCTCGGGTATATTAAATCATTATGTAACAATACCAACAAAGCTGTTTGTAGAGTCCGTGTGCAGCTTTAAAACTTTACTATCTTACGAATCTACACGTATATATATATATATATTATATTGACATTGAGTGAGAAAAAGATTGAAACAGTGTGAGTGAGAGCGAGGTAGATGGGCAGAGAGAGTTAGAGGGAAATGGCTTATCGATTGTTACACGATGTCATTCCTTGATCCTTTCTTTTTTGGCAGTAGTATGGTGGTGATATCCTGCTTCATGCAACCGTCTACTTACAGTGTCCACTGAAAAGCCCATATTTAGTGTCTCCCGGATGGCGACTGCGTTGTTGATAGGATCGTTCTGCACTTCGTTGTTTATTCTCCGGTCTTCTTGGCTGACCTTTCTTCGTGCCCCACACTAAGGACGATCTAGCAGATTCCCAGTCTCCTACCACCTCTGCACCCAGCGTCGAACAGTAAGCTTCGAAATTCCTAGTTCCATGTCTATGTCAGCTACAGAGAGGCCTGCTTCGTGCATATCAATTATCCGGCCTCGCTGTGCAATTTTATCTTGAGCTGGATTCATTTTCAGAGTCGGTGTTCGTCATACGGTGTAGAAATATGGTATGGACATAAATCATGCTAGTAACCATGTCAACACCTCGGTTTGGCACATCAACGTCATTTCACAAATATTAGTATAATATTGTATGAGTTTATAGGTAAATATACTGTAAACCAGGTTAATTTTGCAGCAGCAAATTTTCGCTCTTTCATATCCTTGGACGAGTTAGCGGCATCATAATTTCGCGGTCAACAGTTGCTAGTTATAATCTTACAGATTAAAATGACGTCATGAATGACGACATTTATTCTGGACTGTGATTGGTGAAGGTTGAGGTCGTATATTGAGCCAAGTTTTACCTCTTGGTATGCGGATAAAGTTAGTTTCAGCAGCATTCAATGTAAATGAATCTCTCGGTAAGATAGAGTTGAAGCTCTCCATACTGAAACCTATTCATGCTAAATGGATTGTCTCTGCATGGAATACCCTACACAAAATGAGGGAGACCATTCGGAAGGGTTGGAAAATTAGCGGCATTCATGACGTTCTTTTTATATAGTAATAATACAGTATAATTTAAAATGTTTTTATTGCTTTTACTTTACAATGTTTTATTACAATATACTGAATTTAGTTTTCAAATAAAGTATTTTAATGATCTAAGTTTTATTTTCTTTCTATTTTCCAAAGATTAGTTTAAAGTGTCAAATTTTTGCCGCCTGGATATTTTCATGTAAATTATAGCCACGCGAAAAACGCGAAAATTTCCTGCAGGCGAACATTTCTCATTCTCAAGTATATAAAATGTTCTATTGCAATAGCTGTTCGCATAGATTTGCAGTAATCATAATGGAACCTTATTACTGTATGAGGCTAGTAAACTACATGCAGTGCAACGCTGTTCACGACCATATTAATTGTTTATCTTTATGAACATAGACATTACATTATAAGGATCACCTGAAGATCAGGGTCCCCAGCCCCAATTGCCAAATGATATCTTCGTTAAAACTAACGAAAATATCACGACTTAACCTAACAAATTGTCAAGGGCGTACAGTTGACCTAAGCGGGCTTTCAATTTAATTTTTTATTATATTTGGTACTGTAGAGCAAAAAACAAGAATATATGGGGGTCCTGGTCTTCAGGTGATCCCATTACAATTACCTGTATGTCAATGATTGCACATTCATTTGTCCTTTAGATATATACTAGCAAAAGGTCGGCGCTACGCGCCGATTTTACTCGATCTGCGGTGCTTCGGCTGGATTGTGGTCCTGCGGCGTATTTTATTTTGAACATCAGTAGCCCTTTAGCTGGATATCATTCCTATTCCTCTCACCTTGGGCCTCAGTAATTGGGGTGCCTGCGGCCTTCTAGTTACTGGCAAACCAATTATTCATTCAATAAAACTACAGAAAAGAACGCAGCCATGAAAATCTAAAGCTTCACAAATCTTAATACAATGAGCTCGGATTTCAAGCTTAAGATTTTCATGACTGCGTTCATTTCTATAGTTTTATTGACCAAATAACTGAACCGACAGTAATTGGGGGCCCTGCGGCCCGCCAAATCATAGTTTTCATTGTTTCGAGTGCATCAATAGCGTTGCCGGGGTGGATGTTGAACGCTATATATATATATATATATATATGCCCGGTTAGGTAAACTGAATGCCCGGTTAGGTTAATTGAATGCCCAGTTAGGTCAACTGAATGCCAGATTAGGTTAATTAAATGGCCGGTTAGGTCAACTGAATGCCCGATTAGATTAATTGAATGCCCGGTTAGATTAATTGTACACCCTTGACGATTGGTTAGGTTAAGTCATGATATTTTCGTAAAGCCAACGAAAAAATCACGACTTAACCTAACCAATCGTCAAGGGCGTACAGATGACCTAACCTGGCATTCAATGAACCTAACCGGGTATTCAATAATTTTACCATAGGTTTCGTAATGATCTTGATGACGTCATTTAATGTTTTAAAATTAATTATTTAATTTATTAACACCCACGTGCACAACCTCGGGACCTACTCAATATGTGTGTGAAGTTTCATGTTTGTAACTGCTTCCATTTTGGAGTTATGGCTGATGGCTGGAACACACACACACACACACACACACACACACACACACACACAAACGTTTTATTATTATTATTATTATTATTATAGATAAACAATAGACTGGTACAAATTTATAACCGAAAGACTTCCGAAAAACAACAATTTTTGATAAAGAAAAGGGGAAAATTGGTTTTGTAGGCCTAGGGGGTTCGAAATTTTCATAAAATGGAAAATAATTGCTATTTTCTTACTTACAGCGACAGGCATAATGATATTAGGATACCTAATAGAAATTTTGTAATATTTTAAAGTGGGGAAAATAAATAATTTTCTAAAAATGATCTTCAACTATAAAAGCGCATCTAACAGATAACTTAGTTAACGTATTTCTATGACAACTAAAAAATAGAATGATAAATCAATATCCTATCAAATTGTTTGTGTATACGTAAAATTATTTGTACAAAAGCCACAGTAATAAAAAGCACAAAAGTCACGGTAAATAATTTCGAGTGTGGCTCGTTTAAATTTAAACTCGTGTTTATTTAAATTGCCCGTTTTAATTATGTAATTTTTTGTATTGAATCGATAATTTGTGATTTTTTGTATTGAATCGATAAAGAAATCTTTTGTGAATCGAAAAATGTTAAAATTATAGCAAATATCAAAATATTTTGTATAAAAATCATTGAATTTTAAAAATGCATGTTCGTTTTTAGTTTTTTGCAAAAAGTTCTTTATGAATTTTAAAAATATATACTTTTTTAAAATTGAATCGATAAATAAATCTTTTGTGAATCAAATGATATTAAATGTTTAGTAAATATTGACTTATTTTGTGCCAAAATTATGATTAAAAATGAAAAATTAAAAAAATGCGTTTACACGCATGGGAAGAACTGTACCCCAAAAAGGGGGGAAGGAATTATGCTAGAGAATTTTGTTTAGCATGGGCACTGCACAATAAAAAGACGCATCGAATGGTGAAAACCGCATTGTTCTACGCCAATTGTAGCGACCTGTAGGTGTGCGCAAAAAAACTGTTACATATATATATATATATATATATATATATATATATATATATATATATATATATATATATATATATATATATAAGGCTTCATTTCTGAAATAGTATATTAGATGTCTGTGTTATATGTTGTTGGACTCGATTATACCCCTTCCATCCCACCTTCCCCCAGTTGGGGTACCTTGACCAACACTGCGGCGTTGCCACATGTACGGAGTCGCCTGTGAGGCGAGGAACATTCCATATACGGGCAACTGTGCATCCTTCTGAAGGCTTGGAAACATACTCTAAGTATGCGTACGTCATTCACACCATAACGTTCACATTCATACACTATATTGTAAGGATTATCTTCGTTAAACCTGTTGTAGGTGAGCTCAAAATCTTCACGTTCGCTTGTACTCATACATTCATAGTTAAAGTAATATTTAGGCGGGGGTCCTAAATAATAATTTAAAGTGTCGTGAGTGAGGGATGGGTAAAGAAAGTACCCTTTTGAAACTTCAGCGTCTATGCCCATCACCTTGGGTAGCTTGGCTAATTTACAAGGTGTGAATAACAGGATTTATTTAAACTGAACATTTCCTCTTATCTTCTTCTATATAAGTTTGTTCCCTCTTTTTACGGGATCACCCGTGAATATCTCTGATGACTCATGCCCAAGCAGCTCCTCATAAAGGAAGTGAGTGTCAAATTTTGCAGCGTTATGGGCAAGAATATACACAGTCATTTTTTATAACTTGTCCGCTAGCTTGACAATATAGTTCACAAACAGTTTCATCGGGGAATCTTTTGCAGACACCTTAAAAATGTTTGTTCGTTTTCCACATTTTCGGCATTCATCACACTCACTGTTTGTACATTCATCACAAATAGTCTGACTTAGAGAAAATGCGGGATAACCTCTCTTGTTTCGGGGTTTGTGAAAATTTCTGTCATAATACACGTGTTGGTTTTCGTCGTCGTCGGGCCTAGGCAAGCTACGGCTTGGGACCGTAGCGCATCTATCCGGTATAGGTTAACCTGGATGATGTAGCCATAAGCACTGCCGCTGGTTAAGTGCCAACCAGTGATTATCTCACTAGCCGTATTGAGTCCGTTAGGCGAAACTGCGACAGTACCAAGGATGGAAAATATAACCCTTGGATTTCTATTATTTATTTGCAAAATGGACATGGTATTAGATTAAAATAATTATTTGAATATAAATAATTAACTGACAATTGTGATATATAATTAATTATGTTTACATACAATAAAATAATACAGTATACATAAAATTAGTATTAATGTGGTTTACAATTGAATTATGATGGGTAACTAATTTAAAATGAATTTATAGCTATTCCGAAATTCAAGACGGTAAAATTAACATTTATCTTGAAACTAAAATAAGAGTATTCACTACACACTCCCCACCAGAGAGGAAGTTCAAAGAGTTCCGAACGACACAGATTTCCCCTGGACCTTTTTGGTAGCTACATGTACCTCGCTTAAGGTTGATTCCAAAAACGCAGGCTTAAGACGATCGATAGAAACCTTGTCGACCTTGGAACCGCGCTGGATGAGAAATGATTTGCGCGTACGTCGGAGAACTTCATAGGGCCCGTCATATGGACATTGGAGAGGCCGTTTTGGGACAGGTACACGAACGAAAACGTGGGTGCAAGACTGGAGGGCTGGGGAAACAAAGATGTTCTGTTGGCTAGTCAATCGAGGGGGAACAGGCTGAAGGGACTGCATGTGAGAGGAAAGTGTTTGAGCGAATTCCGTAGGATCACATGACTTATCCCCTGCAGTGAAGTAGCCACTTGGTAGCCGCAGTGTTGTTCCATAGACTAGTTCAGCCGCTGTAGTCTTCAGATCACTCTTAAATGCAGAGCGAATACCAAGCAACACGAGTGGAAGCTTATCCATCCAATGGGAGTCTTCGTGACACTAAGGGATGACTTCAGCTGGCGATGGAAGCGTTCGACGAGGCCGTTAGCTTGCGGATGATACGCACAGGTATGCGCATGTACTGTACCCAACAAGCTGGTAAACTTCTTCCAAAGCGAAGACTCAAATTGGCGACCTTGGTCAGTGATGACTTTTGTCGGCAATCCAAATCTTGATACCCATCCATGAAGAAAGGCTCTTGCAACAGTGTCCGCTTGGATATCAGGAAGTGGGATGGCTTCAGGCCATCTGGAAAAGCGGTCGAGACAGGTGAGCAGATAACGTTGGCCTTGAATCACTGGAAGAGGGCCAACAATGTCTACATGAATTACCTCAAATCGCTGGGATGGGGGCGGAAATGCGTCAAAGGGGGACCTGGTGTGCCTTTGGACTTTGGCACGCTGGCAGGCAAGGCACGTTTTGGTCCAATGTTTGACATCCTTCCGCATCGAGGGCCAAACAAAGCGAGAGGTAACCAGGTGTTGCGAAGCACGGATACCAGGATGGGAGGGCTTATGAAGATCCGTGAAGACTGCTTGTCTGTGACATGGAGGGACATAAGGGCGAATAGCAGCTGTTGATACGTCGCAATAGAGGGGCACAGACAATCCTGGCATACTCATTTTCTTGAGGGAAAGTGAGTGAGTGGAGTCTTCTCTGAGCAGGTCTTGTATTCCGTATCCTTATCTTGATCCTGTGCAATAGCATTCCACAGTGTAGAGCTGAGGGTAACAGAAGTAATCTCTATTCTTGAAAGTGCATCCGCTGGAGTTTTCAAGACACCTTTGATGTGGCGGATATCTGTGGTAAATTGCGAGATATAATCGAGTTGCCTGATGACTCTGGGAGAGTGGTTACAGCGTTTTTATTGAAGACAGTGACCAAAGGTTGTGGTCGGTAAAAACAAAACTCTCGGCCTTCAAGGAAATGTTGAAAATGCTTCACGTTTAAGTAAATAGCAAGAAGTTCACGTCCGAAAGCACTATAACGCGTTTGGGCTGGCTGCAGCTTTTTCGAGTAAAATGCGATGGGTGCTTCTTGACCGTTAATGGTTTGTTCCAACACCCCACCGATCGCAACATCTGATGCATCGACCGTCAGAGTTAGGGGGGCATCACTGATAGAAAATGACATAGACAATGCACTATTGATAGCATTTTTGGCATTGTCGAACGCCTGTAAACTATCGCTACACCATACCAATTTCGTTACCTTGCGTTTGTGTGTGATCATAGCGTGTAGAGGAGCAAGAACACTGGCACAGTTTTTAATGAACTTGTGGTAATAATTTACCAAACCTAGAAACCGACGTAACTCACGCTGATTATTTGGCATAGGGTAATTTTTTATCACTTCACACTTGTCCTGAAGGGGGGTAATTCCGTGCTGCGAAATCGTGTGACCAAGAAATTCCAAGGTTGGCTGTGCAAACACACACTTAGATGCATTAATAGTAACACCGTATTGTTCTAAGCGTTGAAAGAGGAGTGAAAGATGTTCCTTATGTTCCTCTTCCGTTGAGCTGGCCACAAGCAAATCATCGATGTAGGCATAAACAAAGTCTAAGCCTCTGGTGACCTCATCTATAAACCTCTGAAAGGTTTGCGCAGCATTCCGTAGCCCGAACGGCATCTTCACAAATTCGAATAACCCAAATGGTGTACAAACTGCAGTCTTGGGAATATCCGAAGGCTCTACGGGAATGTGGTGGAAAGCCTTAACGAGGTCTATTTTACTGAAGATAGATTTGCCGTGGAGAAGAGAAGTAAAGTCTTGGACATTTGGTACCGGATATCGGTCCGGGATGGTTGTCGAAGTCAAAAACCGGTAATCCCCACATGGTCTCCAGTCTCCTGACTTCTTCTGGACCAGGTGTAGGGGAGAGGACCAACTGCTTTTGGAAGGTCTTATTATCCCAAGATCTATCATAAGCTGGAATTCCGATTTGGCAGCTTTCAGTTTGTCCGGGGCAAGACGTCTGGGTTTTGCAAACACAGGGGGACCTTTTGTTGTAATGTGATGGGTAATGGTGTGCTTAATGGTATCACCCATCTGCATCGGTTGAAGAATTCCTGGATATCGCTGGAAAAGGCACTGGTACATGGAATTAGGGGGAACGAGGGAAAGTGCAGAGTTCGAGGCGTCCGGAAGGGCAACCTGTTTGGCAAGAACAGAAAGCAGTGTGGCCTGGTCGCATAAGCGTCGCTTGTCAAGATCCACCAGGAGTTTGAAATGCTGGAGGAAGTCAACGCCGATTATGGATGCTGCACTTGAGCACAGATGAAAATCCACTTGAAGGATCGGTGAAGGCCCAAGTTTAGTTCACGCGACTGAGTACCGTACGTGGGTATGCGTGAACCGTTAGCAGCGTATAGAGGCGGAGATTCCGAGTGCGTCTGACCAGATTTTTGAGGGAATACACTGACTGACGCTCCGGTATCGACCAAGAAATTGACACCAGAGTTCCTGTCCTTTATGAATAACAGGTTGGCAGTGCGAGTACTAGACGCCATTAGGACTCGCTGCTGGGGTTTTCGACGAAAAATTGCAAGGGGAGATGCACTTCCTAGCCTTCTTTCCAAATTTAGAGTGGTAGAAGCAGATCTTCCGGAACTCGAACGATGCCTCTTCGTAAATCTTGACCGAGAATGGCTTCTTTGCCGTTGATTTTGTAGCAGAGAACAAACGTGGTGAGTTGTTGACTTAACTCTTCCACTTTCAACTCCAGTTCCGATTGTGTGTTCACGTTGTTGACCGGAGCTGTGTCAATCTCCACTACTTTGTCGGCAGTTTCTGCTAGTTTATCAACTGGAGTAGCAGGATCCATAGTGGCCAAGACACGCTGAGCTGATGGAGGAAGTTTCTGCAAGAACAACTGTCTAAAGATGTCCTTATCGAAGGTTTGTGCGCGTTCGCCTAGAGCGCACTGCATAGCCCTCAGCATCTGAGTGGGCTTACGGTCTCCAAGTTCTTCTTTTGAGATTAACTGATGTAGTTTCTCACGCTCGGAGACAGTGGTGCGGCACAGAATGGCAGACTTCAGATCGTTGTATGGGTCCTCACTCGTGGAAGTAGACACGATGACGTCACGGACTTCAGAGATGATGCTCGCTGGTAGAGAGGACAAAACATGATCGTATTTTGTCCTGCTAGCGGTGATCCTTCCCAAGTTGAATTGTGATTCCACTTGGTGGAACCAAATAAATGGATCACCCGGCCAGAAGACGGGGAGCTTTACGCTCAAGTGGGAGATGGCACCAGCGTCGTCAGGCATCTTCTCCTATGCTTGCTGACGTACAAGCAAGACGACAAGTTACCAACGAAGGAGTGGAGGTTGAGACGAGCGCAGGCACAGAGCGCACGGGCAGGGGTGAGGGGCAGAGGGCACGAGCGACGTTACAGTCTGGTCCTAGTCACTCGGGTGAATGGGGTGATGGGCACGAACGACGTTACAGTCTAGTCCTAGTCGTTCGGGTAAAAGGGGGGTAATCCAACTCCAGGGTCACCAATTGTGGTTTTCGTCGTCGTCGGGCCTAGGCAAGCTACGGCTTGGGACCGTAGCGCATCTATCCGGTATAGGTTAACCTGGATGATGTAGCCATAAGCACTGCCGCTGGTTAAGTGCCAACAGTGATTATCTCACTAGCCGTATTGAGTCTGTTAGGCGAAACTGCGACAGTACCAAGGATGGAAAATATAACCCTTGGATTTCTATTATTTATTTGCAAAAAACATGGTATTAGATTAAAATAATTATTTGAATATAAATAATTAACTGACAATTGTGATATATAATTAATTATGTTTACATACAATAAAATAATACAGTATACATAAATTAGTATTAATGTGGTTTACAATTGAATTATGATGGGTAACTAATTTAAAATGAATTTATAGCTATTCCGAAATTCAAGACGGTAAAATTAACATTTATCTTGAAACTAAAATAAGAGTATTCACTACACACGGTTATACAAGGCTTACTTTTAGGTTTGGCATCTTTCATATAAAATAAGTGCTTTACACCATCCACCTTATATTCTTCATGGCATGTAGAACAGTGAATTTCATCGTACTTGTGCTCGAATTTACCCCAGCTGTCCATTGTATGAAACATACCACACTCGCAAAATCTCATTTTCCTACACGTGCCAATTGATTTATGAAATCCAAAACAGGTATTATTGAAAAACATGCGTTTACCTACATCACAATCACGCTTCTTAGTTTCAACTACTCGACTTTCACATATGGGGCTTTTACACTGGTCACTAACCATGTGACACTCCTTACAATGTTTCAACAGGTCATTCGTAAACTCGAGACAACCCTTACACAAATCCTGATGTTTTACATATTTTCGGCATAACTCGCGTAAAGAGCCTTTATATTACGGATGGGTAGATACGTTGTCCCAGACAAGCCTAAAATAAGTAGGGGCTTTGTACATTCTCTCACGCTGCTTTTAAAAACATACACAATCCTACGACTATCATCCAATCCAAACACAGCTATACGCACACCCATTTCCTGCTCTACCCTTCGCAACTCTTCAGGGCCCATATCACAGGCAAATTCAAGTCTACACTCTGCAGCCAGTTTAGGTGGACGCTCCACTAACGTAGGCATCCAAATTTTTTGGGCAGTTGTATTTACCACAGTAAACATATGAGCCAAGACTAATGCTATAAAGTCGCAACCGCGATCGAAATCAGTGTATCTTTTGTAGATCTGGTAACTGTTAAAGTTAAGAGTATAAGGTGTTGCTTTGTGATCTACAGGTCGGAAGACGTTATCTATATCAATCGTAAAATTCTCCATATTAAGATCGGTGCCGCTTTGAGAGGCCTGCATTATACGCCCCAAAATGTATTCTACATCTACGGCGGCCAGACGTCTGTGGGATATTACTACCCCAAAATCATCTCTATCACTATCATCTGACCCGAACCCGAGGGCCAGTCCCGTCCTGGCTTCACGTCCCTCACTGCTCTGAAGGACAAACTCAACAATACGCTCAACTATGCACCACAGTCTGCATTCAAAGCCGTTTCTATACATGACTCGCGGGTCGATCCTGACTACGTAACGGTTTCTAGTCAGGGATGCGGTGGTGGTGACGCTGCCTATCAGTTCGAATGATATGCTATGGTTTACAAGTTGTTCTGTTGCTGTCGAGGTGAAGGGCACGGACGGTATTGAATAGGGGTAAGTGGGTACAGTTGTGTTTGTAGTTGGAGCTACTGTAGGGGCTGTACCGTAAGACGTGGAGGGCTTGGGTTCTATTACATATTCAGAACTTACTGTGGGTCTACGGTCGACAGTCTTTTGCGCTTTACACCTGAGGTGGATGGTGTTTCAGCAATGCTGTTATACAGGGTGTCCCAGAATTAACTATCTATTTCAATGAAATCGGACAAATTTTTTAAAAACACACTTTTATTTATGTTTATCATGTTTAATATGTGTTAAAAATGTATAAATTTCTAAATTTTTTTCATAATTTTATTTTCATAATTTTTTCATTATCTGGTCCAATGAAAGACCGTCTGAAGTCATAGAATGGCAAAGAGACTCTCCAAAAGTTAACGTGTGGCTTGGAATGACCAAATCCAAAATTTATGGCCCATTCTTCTTTGCGGGAGCAACTGTAACAGGTACCGTCTACCTTGATATGCTTCAGCAGTTTCTCGAACCACAGCTTCTTGATGATGGCATTCTTGATAATGTTGTGTTTCAACAAGATGGAGCACCATGTCATTATGCTCTAATTGTTCGAGAATACCTCAACAGACGCCTTCCGAATCGGTGGATTGGACGTGGAGGACCTCGACCTTGGCCTCCGCGTTTTCCGGATTTGACACCCCTGGATTTCTTTGCATGGGGTTTCATAAAAACAAAGGTTTATCGCCAAAAGATCAATAGTTTAGCTGAACTTAAAGAACGCATCCAGTTGGCAGTGCGGGAGATAACACCTGAAATGCTTCAAAATGTGTTTCGCAGCGCTGAGGATAGATTTGAAATTTGCAGAGATACAGACGGTGCACACTGCACATGTTGAAACTTCTCAATAAAGTTTTGACTTATGATTTATAAATCTATTTGTTTTTGTATCATAATTTAGTAATAAACACAAAATTATGTCAGTTTTTATTAAATTTGTCCGATTTCATTGAAATAGATAGTTAATTCTGGGACACACTGTACACCCGCTTTCTTCTCGAATTCACGAGTGGAAGTGCCACATCTGAAACTGCTGATGGTTCGCTGGCGGAGTTGCAGTCTGTAGCCTCAACTACACTATCGTCAGCATCATCAACTTCATCAGACATGTTGCTGGTACAGTAGCTCGTCCTCGTCATCATTCAAGGTCCTGGGGAAGAAGAAAAACAAGATTGTAGAATATAAGGAGCAACACTTAAAATTTTATTATATTTTGTAAAAGCCCCACTTAGGAATATGACGTGTTAGAGAGGGATTCTGTAGAAAAATTCAGGTTTACAAGCCCTTCTACATGCAATATATCCGGCCCTACAGGCTGTGGAAAAAACGTTTATGCTTAAAGTAATTGCTTCAGGTGATTTATCTTTCAGCGGAATTAGCCACAAGTATCTAAAGAATACATCTATTATAAATAGAATGTATCTATTTTCGTTATTATGCACTGAATATCTCTGCATGTCTGTTAAATCCGCCTTATAAATAGAATCAACCGAGGCTGCTAATGTCTTGGCAGTTTTAAACTTCCTTCTCACCGGCTTATGTACTGTATAAGCGTCCAACTTACGCAAAAAACCTCTCAACATTTTTTTCTCTATTCCCTAATTATAAACGTCTCTGTACAGTCTATTAACACCCCCAGAGGAGGGTGGATTAGAAATGTCATAATAACTTTTTCTTAATATGTTAGCTATTTGCGTATTTTAGAGGCGTGCGGGTAGGGTTGTGCGTTGCTGCTTGGTCTCTTTTTCTTCCTCTTCAGAGATGTTACCGTCGGGGGAGAAGGTGTGTTCACCTGTGGTACATGCGATGCTTTCCCCAAGTCTTTTAACCTGTTTTGGTTACCTATCAATGTTTTTGGGGTGTTTAATTGCTGTTGTCTAGCTTTAATATGTTCTCACCCTGTTGGTGAAGGCCTATCTCACTTTCTCACCAAATCATGTAGGATATCAATGATGTTCGAGCCCTGTACCTTTGACCTTTCAACAACAATCTCGCCTGAATCGGACCATTGTATAATAGGGTCCTCACTCAATAGATTATAAAGACTTAGCCCTTTATTCCTCCATGTATGAGTTAGACTACTTTTTAATACATGTTCGAGGTGTTGCGGGCTCACTCTGTTTTCTTTGGTTGTTCGTCGCTAATCTCGGCACCAGGCCCTATGCCGCCACGCTCAACATCATCACTGCTATGTCTGATAACTATGGGGACCTCGACCGATTTCTTATAATCTTCGAGCTCTTGAAGAAATTTATGTAGAGCTTCTTGATATAAAATTCTTTTCTCACTGTTTAATAGATTCATCAATTCATTCTCCATTCTTTTAAGCCTATTTTTACCAGGCTCTAGTCGTGATTCCTGTTTCTTTGTATTTTGTAACGAAACATACATCTCGTGTGGAATCACGACCACTTTCTTCATTATATTATACTAGACAATAAAGTCCCCATAACTGAAAACAAGATTGGGAGGAACGACCCTCCTCTTTGCACAATTATTCGCTTTTTCTTTCCCGCACTTCGTTTTTTGCGAGTGAGTGCGCGTATTATGCTCTTGTAACAACGTAAAGCGACTTCTGAGTGGCCTTCATTGATACATTGCATTTAATAACGTTAAGTCAAATTTCACAGATGCATTTTAAAAAGTTTGGGTCAATATTTTTGAAAACAAGCGTTGCAGAGTGCTCGGCAATCGTTGATGGATTTTTATTAATTCACGGTATTTCTTTAACCTCTGTCATTCTGGAATGTACACCCGTTTCAGCCTCGTTTAGGAATATATTCGTTCTTAGAAGCACCCTAAACATGCTTCGCGGGTGAAGGTCACAAAGCAAATATCCGTAACGTTGACTTGTAACTTCTTTATAAACTTCCAGAAACTTCTTACGCTGATTTGGGAACATTTGATTGACTAATACCCCAATTTGTGCCACATCTCTACGTTGTGCGAATAAGTCTAGATATTGTGAATTTAGCTATACATCACGCATGTATCTATTCTTGAAAAACAGGTTTTGATTGATGAAGAACATGCTTATATTAACATAGTGAGAGAATACTGTAAATGTCTTGGCAAACGTTTTGTCCATTTCTAACATGAGATCGTCAATTACAATAACCGTTTGCTCATCACCCTTTATAGAGCCGAATAGCTCCATATGACTTTATGCACAAAATTTGAGAACAATTCGTCCTTATCGTTAATGATTTTGTTTAACTAATTTGTTAGAGTCCTTAACGAAATAGTGCGCGATTACGATAGGCATAGAGCGTCTGACGTTATTTATTTAGACTTTAAAAAAGCGTTCGATACAGTTCTGCATAGAAGATTAATTGCGAAGGTTAAAGCGCACGGTATACGCGGTCAGGTAGCTAACTGTTACAGGAATGGCTTCGTGCCAGGAAACAGAGGGTCGTTGTTAATGGTAGTGAATCTGGGTGGTTGGATGTAGGTAGCGATTTCCCTCAGGGTTCAGTGTTAGGCCCATTGCTATTCGTAATCTACATTAACGATATAGATGTAGGCTTAACCAGCAATGTGTCAAAATTCGCGGACGATACTAAAATAGGCAGTAAAGTTCTTAACGTGGACGATAGAAATAGGCCCCAAGACGATGTAAATAGGATTATGAAGTGGACGGATAAGTGGCAGATGCAATTTAACGTAGACAAATGTAAAGTTTTGCATATAGGTTCTCGTAACAACAATTACACGTACACAATGGATGACAGACAGTTATCGAGCGTTGACGAGGAAGCAGATTTTGGCATACGCATATCAAAAGATTTAAAAGTTAGGAACAAGTGCCTGGAGTATTGCGCAAAAGCTAATGGGATGTTAGGCTTCATAGCGCGTAATTTCCAATTTAAATCGAAGAATATTATATTGCCCCTTTACAAGTCCCTGGTCAGGCCTCATTTAGAATATGCCGTTCAATTTTGGTGCCCGTATTTGCGTGAGGATATATATAGGTTGGAATGGGTTCAACGACGTCTCACGAAACTAATTCCATCACAACGCAACAAGTCTTACGAAGATAGGATTAAAGAGTTAGACTTGCATTCACCCAAAACTAGGAGATTAAGGAGGAGCTTATTGAAGTTTCCAAAATCGTTAATAAAATCGATAACGTAAATTTTGACAAATTGTTCATTTTCGATAATAGCAATACTCGTTACAACGGATTCAAATTATGTGGCAGACTTTTCATTACTAACATCGCTAAAAACTTTTTTACGTTGTTGTTGTTGTTTAGCCGATCAGCCCACCATGATCGAGCAAGCCGGCGGCACGCAGGTAACCGATCGCCCTCTCCGGAGTGGACCAGAGGTTTAGCGCACTAGTGATGTTGTGTTGTGTTCGTTGTTGTGTTAGAGCGGTACAATCTGTCATAATGTGTTCAATTGTTTGTGGTTTGTCCTGGCACAGGTGGCAGGTGTCGTCTATGAAGTTGTCTAGTCTGTGTTTATATGTCCGTAAGTTGGGGTGATGTCCACATCGGAATCGTGCTAAGTTAACTCGATCCGATCTGCTCAGGCTGATCTCTGACCTGTTTATGGGTGGCGGCTTCGCACCTAGAACCGCATTCGGACCGAGTCGTGTCAGTGCTTTGTGGGGTAGGTGTGGGTGTATGCAGTGGTGAGCTGGACCCGGTTCGCACCGGTTCGCGCGAACCGGTTGTTAAATTCTTTTTGAAAAAAAGAACCGGTTGTTAACTTTTTGCTGGACGCTGAAGAGAGCATAGATGTACTGATATTTATGTTTTGCCTAATAATTCATTATTGCTAAAGTTGACTGAGCAATTTAATTTTAACTATGTAGATAATATGATTCATCGGTTTTTATTAAATAATTCTTCTTTTCTGATTTCATTAGAAACGTCTATTTCTCTAATTAACTATACTAATTAATTGTCATGCAGTTATTAATACCTAGCTGAATCATAAAATGCAGACACTTGAAAAAGGCAAATAGCGAGATAATTAATTTAATTAAAATTGCGAAAGAGTGGGGTGGGAAGGGTTGTCAATTTTTTATTGCCGAATTCAGAATTTTTTATACAGAACCCGGTGGTTAAAATTTTGGCAGCTTAGCGAACCGGTTGTTAAAATTTTGGCAGCTCACCACTGTGTGTATGTGTTTTCTGTACTGTGTGATGTCTGTGGGGCGTGGTATGGAATGGAGTATTTGGTTATAATGTCTCTCTGGTGTTACCTTAATGGTACGAGGTATTGATGCATGATTGTACATGTAGTGGCAAGGGTGTTGTGGGTTAGTTGTCGCTGCTGCCATGAATTGTGTTCCCCTCATGTCTAAATGTTCCCTAACTTTCAGTATTTTTGTTTCTGTGTGCAGGTGTTCTATTGGTGTTGTTTGAGTGCATCCTGTAATGATACGAAGTGCGTTGTTTTGCATTGTCTGTAAGGTGTTTATGTGTATGTTTGAGATAATGGGTGCCCAGCATGGGCTAACATAGTCCACAACTGAGCGAATATATTGTTTGTATATGAGTGATGTTGTTTCCTGCTGGTGTCCAAAGTTTGTGCCTGTTAGTACCCTAAGCGTGTTAAGTCTTGACATACATTTGTTTTTAATGTCCTGAATGTGGTTTGCAAAAGATAATGATGTGTTGTATGTGACCCCAAGTATTTTGGTCCTGTGAGTGTGTGGAATGTTGATGTTGTTTAGTGTAAGCTGTGGAATTACCTGGTGTTCTTTTGTATTGCTTGTAAGCAAGGTGATGGTTGATTTTGTGGGCGCTACTTTGAGTCTATTGTGTGTGAGCCAGTCTTGTATACTGTTTATGTTGTTGTGGGTGGATGTTAGAGTGATATCATCTGCATATGATGATAAGGTAAGCTTGTTATCTGTGGGTGTTGAAATGTCATGCATGTATAAGTTGAAGAGTGTTGGTGAGAGAACAGAGCCTTCAGGGACCCCGTTCGGAAAAAGCTTGTTTTTGGATGCCTTGCCATTAAATGTCACATGTGAGTATCTTCCTGAAAGATAGTTGCTCAGCCACCTTTTGGTGTTATTGTGCATGTTTGTGTTGAGTATTTTGTTTATGAGAGGGAAGCGTGGGATAGTATCAAATGCTTTACTAATGTCTATTGTTGCTAATAGTGTACGTTAAGCTGGTCGTCTCGAGTTGATGCCATCCATGATGTGCTGCGTGAGGTTAGTGAGTAATGTCGTGGTTGAGTGGGGAGGTCTGAATCCATGCTGAGTAGGCGATAGTGGAATGTGTGGGTTGGTGATTTTTAAGATTAGTCTTTCTGTTACTTTGGAAGGTGTGCATAGTAAAGTAATGGGTCTATAGAAAGCTGGTTCTGTTGGATTTTTGTTTGGTTTGAGGAGTGTAATAATTTTACCTTGTTTCCATATGTCAGGAATAATACAGTGTTGGTATGAATATGTGCTGATATTTGTGAGAGCTAGTATTCCTTGTGGGCACAAGTGTTTAAGGTGTATGTTAGATATGTTGTCTGGTCCAGTAGCCTTCGAATTCTTAATGTTTTTGATGATCTTGGTGGTCTGGTCTGTATTGAAGGGTGTAATGGTTGTGTCGAGTCTGCAGGTTTTCTTGTGTCTGGCTGTTTGTCTGTCTGCATGTTTCTGGTTGTTGTCTCTGTTTAAGTGACTTATCTTTGCGTAGTGATTAACTAGAATGTTAGCTTGTTGTGTGTATGTTGGGATATTATTTTGGCTGCGACAGATAGCCGCGTGTGAGGTGTGAATGCCGCTGTTAGAGTAGGTAATGCTGTTTATAGTCTTGTATAGCCTGGATGTATCTCTGGAGTGGTTTAGTGTTGTTATGAATTCCCTGAATGTTTCTGTTTGTTTTTCTTTGAGTTTGTTGTTTATTTCTGTGTTGAGCTGTTGTATCTGCTGTTTTATGGCTTCTGTGTGTGGTGTTTGTGTGTTATATTTGAGGTTACCAGCGTTAATATGTTTTAAGAATATTAACGTCGTTTAAAATAATAAAACAATTAGCAACAAGAGCTCTGGGGGTAATGGTCGAGGTTTGAGTCTGTTGACGATTAATGCCAGCTTGTGATATGCCAGCAATAAAATTATATTTAAAAAAAAAAAAGATTAGACTAACACGAACATAGATGTAGCTCGTAGCGTAAACTTAAAAAAAAAAAAGATTAGACTAACACGAACATAGAAGTAGCTCGTAGCGTAAACTAACTCGTTTTTTTATACTCTTCATACTTTTTTTTTCTTTTCTTATCTTCTCTTTACTTGCATGTCTGTAGTTTGCATGGTATAAGAGTGTTTGAGTTAAGACTGTGTTTGCATGGTTTGTAAGCTATCTTATTTTACTTTTTTTCATCTTTCACCCCTTTCCTATTCTTTTCGACTATTTTTCCGACTTTTTGGCAGTGGCCGGCGGATGATGATGATGAGTTTTTCTCTCTCTTTTTCTGAATGAATGTTAACCCACGAATGATAGGTTTTGCTACTTACTTAACCTTTTATTCTCTTCTTTTTATTCCATACTCTCTTCTTTTTCTCGGGTTAACCTTAGAGTGGATCTTAGGGACTTTGTTAGCCTTAGCTTTTGTAAATCTGTAGATTTTTAGCAGGAAGAGTTCTGCGTACCGTAAAGGAACGTATGCATCGTTATTTCACACATAAAAACACATACAGATATAAAGACATTCTGGAGTCTCTGGCTTCATCGTACAACCGCTCACGCCATCGTATGATTGGTACATCCCCTAACGAACTTTTTAAAAGAGGTTGTCATATAGAGCCTGAGTCGAGAAAAGATAATCGTAGAGCACCACCACGATCTGGGCGTTTCAGAATCAATGATGATCCACAGGCCTGCGATTCTCTTGTTGTCCCGAATATTTTATCACTTTTATAGTAATTTTTGCACGCTGATACCGAAAATAATATTCATATTTCGTCATCACGTACAGATTTTTCACAAAATGTCATATTTCATATTACATATGCATGTAATTTTCATTAAAATTGACTCAATTAAATTTTGATTAAAAACTACTGCCTTAAATGCTTCCAGATCAGAAGTGACGTTATAGCGTCTTCTAGAACATTCGAGAAACACACCGCTAGTATACATGTGATTGACAAGCCAAGAGATGAGTCAGACTGTCTAGTGCATGTGAGGTAAAAGTTCTATATTATTCAAAGGAGCGCGGTGACTATATTTCTCTTTTGAAATATGTTTATTTGTCGCTATGGCAACCAGAGTGTGTGTAAATAGGCAAACATTTTCTGTTATATTTGTGGAAAATTTACTGTGAAAAAAACAAAGGCGAGATATTACAGACTTCTTCAAGAAAACATGCTATGCGGACTTCGGAATGAAACTTGGGGGTCAAGACAAATCATGGGCTCCACATAAAGTTTGCAATGTTTGTGTTGAACATCTTAGACTGTGGAGTAAAGGTAAAAAGGATTCTTTACCTTGTGAGATTCAAACTGTCTGCGGTGAGCCTAGAAATCAAAGCAATGACTGCTATTTTTGTTCATGTAACGTGCAAGGCTACAATACTAAAAATAAAAAGGAAATTTCTTATCCAAACTTTCAGTCTACTACAGTATAAGACCTGTTGCTCATGGACCCGGTATACCTGTACCTACTAAACCAAATACTCTTGATATAACTTCATCTGATTCGGTGTCTGATGACGATGGAAAAGATGAAATTGATTGTTTTCAAACCGAAACATCTGGTGAACCCCATTTGTTTACACAAGTGAACTTAATGATTTGGTAAGACATTTGTCTCCCGAAGGATTCTTCAGAGATTTTGGGATCCAGACTTCGTGCAAAGAACTTGCTTTCTCTCTGGACGTCATTTTACTGGTACAGAAATCTAGAAAAAGAATTCATCCAATATTTTTCTCAAGAAAATTCACTGGTACAATATATTGCAACATTATTTCGGAACTAATACTTAAGCTAGGCGCTGCAGTCTATGACCCAAATGAGTGGAGACTTTTCATTGATTCCTCCAAAAGAAGTCTAAAAGGCGTCCTCCTTCACAACGGTAACTTGTATGCATCCGTTCCGTTCATGAGCTTCTTCTAGCTAAGGTTAAATACAAAGAACATGGTTGGCTACTTTGTGGAGACTTAAAGGTGATTTGTATGTTGTTAGGTCAACAAGCAGGTTATAAGAAGTTTCCATGTTTTTTGTGTGAATGGGATAACCGAGCATGAACGAACTCAGTACTGGATAAAAAAGGAATGGCCACGCAGAGTCAACCTGACACCTGGTTCTAAAAACATTCAACGTGAAAGTTTGGTTGACACAAAGAAAGCCCTTTTACCTCCGCTTCACATAAAACTGGGCTTGATGCAGCAATTTGTTAAGGCCTTGGACGAAGATGGAGATTATTTTAAATATCTGTGTTAAATTCCCAACTCTTTCGGAAGCAAAATTGAAAGAAGGAATTTTCATGGTCCGAAGATTAGAAAACTGACTTTCGATGAACACTTTGAAAGAACAATGAACAATCTTGAAAAAGAAGCGTGGATTGCATTTAAGAATGTTATCAGCAAATTTTTGGGGAGCAACAAGGACCCAAATTACCAAAACATTGTGAACAACATGCTAAATAAGTTCAAAGAGTTGGGTTGTAATATGAGTTTAAAATTACATTTCTTATATTCACACTTGGATTACTTCCCTGAGAATCTCGGAGCACTCAGCGAAGAACAAGGAGAACAGTTTCACCAAGACATTAAAGAAACGAAGAAGAGATATCAGGGAAGGTGGGACATCGGTATGATGGCTGATTACTGCTGAATGTTGAAACGGGATACTCCAGAATTATTACATAAAAGCAAAGGAACAGCGCGTACATTCGAGACTAAAAGGCATAAATCTCACAAGAAAACTCAGGACAAATAAAGATGAATATGTAATTGACGTTAATAGTCTTTCTTTTTAAAATTGTTTACATTTGTAATTAGTATAACAAAACGAAATAGGTACCTAATGTAACTTGAAATAAATAATATTTATTTATGTTGTTGTTTTTTCCCTTCCAGTTTTCAGAAAATCCTTACGTGATAGAAAAAAATGGACAACTTATTCGAAATCTGCGTAGTTCAATTATACAAAACCAAAAATTAGTAAGAAAACAACTCTTACAAAGTTCTCATTCGCAGTCCTGTGTTATGTAAGGCTATCGCGAGCGGGAAATAGGTTTGAAAAAGGCATTGAGCAAGGGTGGACTCGTTAGATTTTTAAATTAGATCTGTGAGCCTAAAGACGATGTGACAGTGTATTACGTGGAAATTTGAATGGTGAAGAAGTTTTGGGCGCCTTTATGGCGAGATGTAGAAAGTTGCGTTTGATTTAAGTAAAAAAGTGTTTAAAATTGAAAAAAATTTAGGAAGTAAAGGTTCAGGAAAGAGAAAGTTGTATCTGGTGAAGTGGCTAGGGTACCCTGAAAGCTTCAACTCCTTTGTAAAAGCTTAAGCAATAATGAACATAAGTAGTATAAAAAATGATACCTAACCACTTCTACGTCACACTACCCTCTTCCGCCTCTTTAGGCACGCATTCGGATAACACCCTGTCCAGCTTTATAACAGAACTGCATGGTCCTATCGATTTGGGGAGTGAATCATACGAGGTTGGCTTGTGTGAATTTCAATTGACCACCAAGTTTTTAAGTATTGAGAAGAAAGAGCCCGTTTTCCTGATTCTTAGAAGGCTCGATGAGTGTGAAAAATTAGGCGTAACTTTAGGTGATACTATGCGTTCAGCCTGGATCGGAGAGTTGCAGTACTTCAGTACAAAGTAACACTAGGGCCGGGGCATTATGACAGAGCTGAGGATATTGTGAGGAGTTTAAATGGGAGTCTGGAAAGGTCAAGCCTCACCCCGGATTTACTTTTTGAAGTCGTAAACAAAGACATACCGGCCCATACTTTGTTCTTAAAATCAATGGCTAGTATAAATATAATAATATAATGAACTGTTCAAAATTATACCTGAGGGCAGATATGGCCTGGCCCTCCAAAGAGATACTTTTCACGAGTCACAGCATGACTTATTCAGCTAACTGTACCAACTAAAATTGTCGAAATTACCAGCTGGAGGCTCTCTCCCGGACATGTGTTATGTTTACAGCAATATTGTGGACCACCAATTTCTTGGAAAGAGTTTGAGCATTACATATGATAAACCTCATTATGTCAAAGTTGCACCTAGCCTACTAACGAATATATCAATATATATAAGAACAAATGAGGTGAAAAAGTTTCCATTCAGTTAGGGAGCTTAACCATGAAGCTCCACTTCTGGAGTGTTGCGACATAATGACACAGAGACCATTTTCAGTCTACCAAGGGGTGAGGTACCAACGTGGAAGCGGCATCGGATCAATTTTTTCGGCTATACTGCGCACAGCTGTGCTCTTATTGAAAACTGGGGCCAAATATCTTGGAAAGAAAGCCCCACACTCAGGACTTAACACATTTGAAGATATAATGTTAGGTATCAAGATATCAAGCCTAAAGAAGCTTTCAGGAAACATTTACGACGTACACGGGATGAAATCGTCGAAGATGCGAAGAGAAAAATGCGCGGTAGGGGTTTTAGAAGAAAGAAAAACAAAAGGTTACTATAAGAGGAAGAAAGCGCACTGTACGACGTGGTAAAAAAGGATAGCTAAGCAGAAAAATCGTGGTGTAAAGCGGAAAAGGACATTAAAAAAAGAAATGTTCTAAGCGTATGAAACCGGTTGTGGACTTATTTTTTAAAAACTAATATAAAGTAAATCTGATACAGATGCCTCTCATAGGTGATTGTACAACTAAAGGGGAAGGCTGCATTAGCGGTTGTTATGGCCCATTTGGTACACCCCTACAGTTTGGAGTGCTGCAAATCTGAGTTAAATCTCTTTGATGTGTCTCCAACTCAAACAAGTGAAAAATGAGAACTGGATATATAAGCTTATATATATATATATATATACCATGTACCGACCGTCGCAATAAGCGTGATCTGTGTGTTAATAGTTGAAATTGTTCTATAGTTATTTTATATCAGTGTAATAAAAAATATTGTTCCTAAATTTATATCCGCTAAAACTGTATATATAGAGGGTGTTTATAAAGTCCCTATCTATTTCAGTGAAAAAGTAGCAAAAAGGGTAAAATTCAATAACATTATAAAAGAAGGCATACATTTAATGAATACTTAACATATGATTCTACATGAGCACCATCAGTGCCTCTACAGAGTTCGAATCTGTCAGCAGCATTGCGGAACACATTTTGGAGCATGACAGGGATTATTTTCGTAACTGCTGTTACTATACAAGAACGTAAATCTTGCAGATCTGTAACCCTCGTTTGATAGACTTTTGATTTTATAAAGCACCATGCAAAGAAATCCAAGGGCGTTAGATCAGGAGATCGAGCCGCCCAGGGCCTGTTGCCTCTACGTCCGATCCACCGGTTTGAAAATCGTTCATTTAGGTACTCCCGAACAATGCTTGCGTAATGACAAGGTGCCCCATCTTTTGTTCCGCAATGCAGCTGACAGATTCCAACTCTGTAGAGATACTGATGGTTTTCATGTAGAATCATATGCTTAAGTATTCATTAAATGTATGCCTTCTATTATAGTGTTATTGAATTTTACCCTTTTTGCTACGTTTTCACTGAAATAGATAGGGACTATATAAACACCTTCTATAATGTGTAAAACGAAATTATAGTCACTCCTATTTGTATATACGCACTAAAACATTAAAGCCAATATTACGTAAAAAATGTGTTGTATACAATAAAAGGTATTATGTATTAATTTATAAATATACTTAAAATGTTACCCATAGTTTTATTATTCAATAAAATGGTGAAAATACTTGATTTATCCTTATTCTGACCCACACACACACGTACAAGAAAAAAGAATAAAAACTTACATCGTTTCCCCAACAATCTCGCATTCCTTGCTTCGGAAAACATCGTATAATACAACTCGATCGTCTCTAAAAGAAAAAATATTACCGTAAACCGCGCTTTATTATTATTGTTATTAACTTATTATTCACAGTATAAATAGAGAGATAATTATTTTAAAATAAAAACGGTTTCTTACCCAACAAGGCCGATGGTTTCCAACGTACGTTCAGACTGCAGCACGCTTCGAAGTAGATCCGCATCATTGCTTTAAAATATAAAATGTAATAAATACCTTGCTCCTAATTTTGCAGCTCCTAAAACTATATATATATATGTATATATATTACGTACAAATGTGACATATACGCTAAATGAAATTATGTATTGATAAATGTCCCACAGTCAAGTTATAAATGTATCGGATATACTTTTTTAAATACAGAATAAAACCTTATATTTATTTATTAATAAAATGTTGAAAATATCCAGTTTATTCAGCACACACACACACACACACACACACACACACACGTACAAGAATAAAACTTGCATCTTTTCCCCGACAATCTCGCTTTCCTTGCTTCGGGAAATATCTTCGTATAATACAACCGGATCGTTTTCTTATTATTATTATTATTATTATTATTTTTCACAGAATAAAGAGCGATAATTATTTTAAAATAAAAACTAATTCTTACCCGACAAGGCCGGTTGTTTCCAATGTACGCTCATTCTGGAGCATGCAACCAAGCAGAATCTCGTCAGGCCTTTAAGTGAAAATGAAAAGGTTTATTGGCAGACTATAGCCCATATGACAAATGTTATTAATACAATGACAGTTTACATATTAATGATAGAAATAGATACAAGTGACTAAAAATAATACAGTAACTTCGAAGTGGAGTTACAGATTATTAAAGATTAGTGAAGTTGCAAAGTCCTAGTCTAATAATATTAGCAAAAGAATTTATATAATTTTGGTTCTACACTTAACTCCGTTATGTGATTTATATTAGCCGAAAAGAACATTTAGAGTCTAGGAATCTCTGTTTAAGATTATAGATGTGGCACCTTTGAAGAGCGTCGTTCGGTTTATCGAAAAGAATATCAGAAAATCAACTGGGCATTGAGCAAGTTATATAAATATTAAAAATTTAACGGCTTAATACTTTAATTTACGTGAATAGAATAATATTTTTTAAAGGATTAATACTTTAATTTATACAAACAGAGCGATATTTTTAAATTTTAAAAAAAATTTATTTCCTGTGGAAATCTTTTACACATGGCTCCCCTCCCAGAGTTGGAACTAAGGGGTTAGTTTGAAAATCTCAAACAAAAGCAGTTGGATGTAGTGTTACATAGAGACAAAGAATAAAGAAGTTGCATGTAATGTTACATAAAGACAAAAGAAATAGTTAAATAAAATAGACCTACTTAATACTTAATCCACTATACTTATCAGTTAAATCTTACACTAAAATTGATACGTATGCACTAATGAACATTATAATTAACGGTCACTTGTGTGTCCTTCACCACTTGGAGACTGATTTGTTTAGGTCCACCTTTTACATTGGTCTAAGTTCACCGTATGCATACACTTATAAATCAAACGCGATTTTTATCAAACTTTATGAGAACAAAAATTGAAAGGAATTTCAATGATCTATGGAAAAAGTACCTAAGTGAAATTGATACGATTTCTGCCTCCGACATCAATCATTCCACGTCTCAAGCGTATTTCAATAAATTAGTGTGTAGGGGATATGTTGAGCTGACCTAAAGATTACAACTGTCATCCACATATCTTTTATAGAAAAGTGGCTTAAATATAGATGGGCAGTCCTGTAGCCATGTAGTTTCGTGGAAATTCAGGAATGTATAGCAAGAGTGGGTCCTCAGGGGTTACCAATAGTACACCGTCTGTCTGACTATATAGTACTTTACTAAACAGAAAAATGTAGTCCTTGACTACCAAAGAAAGAAGTTCATAAAACTGGGATCTGTTGAAACCGTTAATGTTATCCGTAGTCCTAAATAAACTATATACACAGATTTTTACAGTTTCATCCAAGGGAATGTTAGTAAATAGTGATTTAACGTCGAAACTAGCCATAACACCATCATAAAAATTACTCACAAATTTCTTCAGCAAAACTAACAGAATCCCTAACCGTATATTGATAAGTGGTAATTGGTGCTAAAATGGGAACTAAATATTTGGAAAGATTTTAATTAAAAGTCCCAATTGCTGACATTATAGGTCTGGTGGGACAACCTTCTTTGTGAACTTTCGGTAATTATAGATAATTACGGTAATATATATATATATAGTCCACACCGGATGTTTCAGGAGGAAAGGTCAATACTTCGTGAGGTGATAGTATCGGTCATTGTGCGAAAAAAAGTTCATATGAACATGTGTCTAAATCTGAATGGTTACGGAGATAGAGCTGTTTGAATCTACAAATAAAAAAGCATTGTTAATGGTAATCAAGAAAGAGAAACCAATTACTGTTTCTAACATTTAATGTTGAAACATTGGCATTTTGAATGGTATCAGATACAGAAATGACAAATTTGTTACAGTTTATAATACGTTTTCGAAAATCCCACCGTCAACCTCAATGCACTTTGCAACTCGTGTGCGAAGATCGCGTGTTGTTCGTCTGAGTTGATCTTGACGTTCCTTTATGCGGGCAGCGGCATCCAAAATGCGCGCGAGCAATTCGTATCGTGTATCCACCTTTCTTTTGTAAACTTGACTTTTCATTCACCCCCACAAACAATAATCTAACGGAGAGAGGTCTGGAGACCTTGGTTGCCATTGAATGGGACCACCGCGGCCGATCCATCGACCAGGGAAAGTTTGATTTAGGTATTGCATCACCAGACGGGTAGAATGTGGAGGAGCTCCGTCATGCTGAAAGTACATACCAGCGCGTGTAGCCAAAGGAACATCCTCCAATAGTCCTGGCAATTCATTTTGCAGAAATTCTAGGTAACTTTGTCCTGTAAGACGACTCTCTAAAGTAACAGGGCCAATCAGCTGATCATCGATGATACCGCACCACACATTGGCAGAGAAGCGATGTTGAAAATTTGTTTCCACAGTGGCATTTGGATTTTCGTCTGACCACCGATGAGAGTTACGAGTGTTGTTGATACCGTCACGGATGAAAGAAGCTTCACCGGTGAACAGTATTAATCGAAGCAATCGGCGAATAGCATTTACCCAATGACAAAATTCCAGTCGCATGGCAGCGTCTCCTGGTTGAAGGTGTTGTACACGCTGTACATGATATGGATGCAAGCCTTCCTCATGTAATGTTCGCCATACTCTTGTGTGTGGTACACCGAGACGTGTAAAAATTCTTCGTGAGCTAGTAGTAGGACTACGCTCTACCAACTGAAGAATGTTTTCCACTTCATCCACATCTTGTTGACCTTCACGTTCAGATGAAACATGAGCGCTTGGAAGTATACCAATCTCACGCAATGTGTTGAAAACCCTGGTAAACACTCTTCAATCCGGAATTCTGCAGTTCGGAAACCGTCGACGGTATTCTGCAACGACAGCTTTTGCACTTCCATCGCAAAAATCGTAAACATACACCATATCTGCATATTCGGCATGTGTGAAGGTGTGTGGCATTCTTAACACTGCTTGAAACACCAAACAATGTCACTCACAACAGTCAGCTGTCGATTGGCTTATGTTACATACTTACATTACAGCTTACATGGTTCAAGGTTATAGGAGACGGAAGGGAGAGGAAGAGCTGCGCGGCCATCAGATTCAAACAGCTCTATCTCTGTAACCACTCAGAATTAGACACATGCTCATATGAACTTTTTTCTCACAATGACCGATACTATCACCTCCCGATGTATTGACCTTTTGTCCTGAAACACCCCGTGTGTTATATATATATATATATATATATGTATTAGGGTGTTTCACGGCAGTGGTTGATGGATGAAGTGGAAGGAAGTTCAATCCACATTGAATTGATGCCCCTGTTCCTTTTGCCGAGGAAACTCGTCTGAACAGGTTTCAACCAGATCAGAACACGTTTAGGGGTCCCGAGATTTGACGCTTCAGATTGCTTAGGTATTTCTAATTTCAGCTGTTCTAGTGTTAGTCGACTGCCTTGCTTCCTGACGGAAGGGTGCACTGCTCTCTGTCCTTCGTGTCAGTTGTCGAGTTTTGTCCTCGTTGTGTCTACCGTTGCGTATTTGTACTCTTTTCTAATTCGTATATTTCCTCATTGCAGATAAACATGGCAACTCGAAGCAAGAAAGAGGTTTGGCTCATCGGACACCCAATAAGGAGATCCTGGGTAGCCGCCTGCTGACGAAGTTGCAAGTCTTGCGAAAGTGCTTCTTCCATCAAAAACAGGAAAACCTAGGACGGAGAAAATGTCTGAACCTCCGTTTGGATGCTGTGATGGTGTTCTGGAAAAGAGCAAGGATCCCTACTATGATGCGGAACAGCGCCCTTCGGAAAATGGAAGCTCTGCTTCACCGTTACGACAAGTTGGTGAAAAGCAGGAACAAATCCGAGGAGAGCTGTCGTGTTGCGGAGGACATGTTCAAGGCGGAACTCAAGAACGAAATCCTCGATATTGGTCATTCCAATGCCCTTTCTATGATGACAAACGAGGAAGACAAGCTCTTCTACAAGAGTCAGCAGGAGGACCCAACAGAGAGCAGTATGGGATCGGCAGACATGAAGCTGGACCAAATGGAGAGTAGGAAAAGGCGTCGAGAGGAACAGCAGGAGGAGAGACGACACCGGGAATTCGATCGGGCCAAGACAGTTACAGAAGCTGCTACTCTTGAAGACAGCTCCTCGTCCTCGGCGTCGCCATCTGCGGAAGATGATCCCTCCTTGGCAGCCTCCACGTCTGCTTCATGTCCTTCTCCGAGGAAGCGGTCGAGGAACTTCATCACTCAGGATGTGGCTGTCGCGCACGACCGGATGAACATTTCTTATCGTGATGCAGCGATGTCCTACGCCGTCGTCACGCAATCCTTGGGGCACGATTTCAACGAGGTATCCATCTCCTCTTCCACAATGTATCGTGCTCGCCAGTCGCTTCGGAAGCAAGCAGCAGAGGCGTATCAAGAGGGAGAATTCTGTCCTGAGGAGCCCTTGGTGTTGCACTGGGACGGGAAAATGCTGCCTGAAATCACAGGTGACGGATCTGTGGACTGGATTGCTGTGCTGGTCACCGGGAACGGCCAGGAGAAGCTGCTTGGAGTTCCGAAAGTTCCAGCTGGCACGGGAGCGGACACGGCACGCGTCTTCATTGATCTTGTGCGGGAACACGACCTGTCCGAACGAATCAAGGGGTTATCATTCGACACAACGGCATCGAACACCGGGATTCACGTGGGAGCCTGCGTCAAGATTGAGGAGGGTCTCGGGAAGCAACTTCTTTACCTAGCATGCAGGCACCATATGTACGAAATCGTCCTGGCCCAAGTCTTCTGGTCTTCGATGGGCCCCACCTCTGGGCCCGAGACTGGGATCTTCAAAAGATTCCAAGAGCAGTGGGGTTTCATCGACTGATCTCTTATCACCACTGCTATTGATTCAGATAGCTGCAGCATCGCTGGACCTCTTCAGGGTCTCAAGGACCGAACTGTCCTTGTCGTGAGGGAAGTTCTGGCTTCTGGTCAGCCGCGGGATGACTACCAAAACTTCTTCAACTGGTTATCCTCTTTCTCGGGGAAGAGACTGTCGCCAATGTGCCACTGCGGAAGCCAGGAGCATACCACCATGCGCGGTAGATGGCGAAAGCCATTTACGGATTGAAGCTGTACCTCCTTCAGGACCAGTTCAGGATGACCGGGCGGGAGCTGAACGGAGTCACAGAAATCTGCCTGTTCGTCGCCCTGGCCTACGCAAAGGCTTGGAGTCGTGCGACGAGAGCAGAGCAGGCCCCACGTGTGGATCTGGAGTTCTTGCTGGACCTGGAAATACTGCAGGAATATGCCGTGATCGTCGACATCGCCAAGCAAGCGCAAGCGGCCATGAAACGACACCTCTGGTACTTCTCCGAGACGCTGGTCGGCTTGGCATTCTTCGATCAAGGGGTTCCTCAGGAAGAGAAACAAAGGATGCGAGAGAACCTCGCCAAGCCGGCATCGAGGAAAGCGTTGAAGTGTCTGGAGGGGAAGACCGTCCTCGGCTCCTTCAAAGGAAAGAAGATTTCGGATTTCGTTACCTCGAGGACGAAGGATCTCTTCACCGCACTCGGGATCAACGGCTCCTTCGTCGAAAATCCCGCTTCGTCTTGGGAAAGCGACCCACACTACCAAGCAGGCCTAGCTAGGGTCCGTGTCCTGGCTGTGGTGAACGACTCGGCTGAACGGGGGATCGCTCTCATCGAGAAATTCAATACTGCCCTAACAACGAAGGAAGAAGCCAAACAGTACCTGCTGAAAGCAGTTTTCAAGAACAGGAAGGATTTTCCGAAGAAGCAGAAGGGGGAAATGATGAAGAAGTGATGAGTCTGTGCTCTCTGACGTAAGGCGTGATTTCTCGGGACCCCTTATTGTTGTCGAAGGAGTCTCATTTTTTGGCCAGGAGTGATAAATATGTAAGACGAACACGGGCATCTATGTGGATTAAAAATATAATGTGGTTCTCATTTATGAAACACCCTGATATGTATATATATAAATAAATGAAAATGAAAAGGTTTATTAGCAGACTATAGTCCATATAACAAATATTATTAATACAATGACAGTTCACATACTAAGGATAGAAATACTGTATATACAAGTGATTAGAAATAATACAGTAATGTCGAGGTTAAGTGGAGCTACAGATATACGTTTCAGTACGAAGAATTCCATAGCTTAGAGGACAAACGGCAGGACTCATAGATATCTTGGATAATCTGGTTGGTTGATTTTTTAATTGGTTGCATTAGACTGTATTGAGCACGTCTTGTTACCTCCTGAAAGCTCGGGACATTGCGGATAGCAAACATTTCCAAAGCTGAGCATCTCTGGAGTAATTTATGTAGGAGTCTAAAAGACCTGTTGTACAGCAAATTTAGGGTTTTGCCAGAACGTTTTTTATAATTCACCCAGAGTTTCTGTCGGTATATACAGGGTGGGGCACGGGAATCAAGTGTTTTTTGAATAGCTAGTAATCGGCCATTAGGAATGGGATGGGCGTGCGGTAGGTAGCATTCCATTCCTGGGTTCATAGCATTTAACTTTAACTAACACTCACCTTTATCTTTCAGGTGCCATCATGGAGCAGTGGACGTTAGAACACCGCATGTTCGCGTATGATCATTTTGTTAGGAGTGGCGAGTCAGTGACAGCAGTTCAGCGTGCGTTTCGCCGCAGATTCAACATTCATCGAAATGACTCTGTTCCCGCTCGTGACACAATCTTACGTTGGGTTAACAATCTTCGAACAGGAGGCTCAATAATGAAAACAAAACCGAAGGGGCCGCAACGCACTGTGCGTACTCCAGAGAACGTTGAAAGGGTCAGACAAGCGATGTTGCAAAGCCCAGGCCGCTCTGCTCGGAGACATTCAGCTGCACTCGGAATCAGCAATCGTACTGTTAGACGGATTTTGCATGAAGAATTACATTTTCACCCATACAAGTTAGCGATGGTGCAGGAATTGAATGTAAACGATTGCCCCCAACGACTGAATTTTGCACAGGAAATGCTTGCACTTTATGAGCAGAATGAAAACATGATGGTGGTAATGAGTGATGAAGCCCATTTCCACCTTAATGGGGCCGTCAACAATCAAAACTGTCGGTATTGGGCTGCTGAAAATCCGCGACAACTCCATGAAAAACCGCTGCATAGCCCTAAGGTTACAGTTTGGTGCGCGGTGGGAAAGTTTGGCGTCATCGGTCCCTATTTCTTCGAACAAAATGGGGTTACCGTTACCATAACATCTGGGCGTTACATTGAGATGGTGAACACCTTTTTCATCCCTGAGTTACGAAGAAGGCGTATTGCTCGTCGACATTTGTGGTTTCAGCAAGATGGGGCCACGCCACACACCGCCAGAGCGTCAATGGCTGTTCTTCGCCCCCTGTTTCCCAACCATCTCATTTCGAGATTTGGTGACATTGCATGGCCCCCTCGGTCCCCTGACTTGTCCACATGTGACTTCTTTCTATGGGGGTACCTCAAGTCACGTGTCTACGAGGACAAGCCCCGTACATTAGATGCATTGAAGGAAGCGATCCGTCAACAAATCATCCAAATCAACAGAGACCTGCTGGGAAGAGTGGAGGCCAATTTTCGTAAACGCCTTCAACAATGCGTCGACGGCCAAGGACATCATATGCCAGATATAATTTTCGGTACATGATTATTATGACATGAAATGCTATGTTCTTACGAATGTTGTTCTACCAATATATTTTCTTTACAAAAATAAATATCATTTTCCTGATTATTCCAAAAACACTTGGTTCCCGTGCCCCACCCTGTATTACTGCAGAAAGTATGAAAGAGAGTATCTTTAGCTTCACTTGTGCAGAACCGAACGTTCCTTATAGTCATACTCGCTTTAGCACAAAGGCTTAGAGATTGTTTTCTTATATATGAGTCATCACTCAAGGAGCTGGTAATAGTTTGACCCAAATACTAAAACTCTTGTACTTCCTCAATTACTTCTCCTCTCATTTTAAACCTAACATCAGCTAGCTGATTACAGCTTTTAGGATGAAAGTGCATAACCTTAATTTTTGTAACATTAAAAAGAATATCATGTTTCTGCGGATAAACTTCGCAGACTTCTAGTAGCCGATCCAGACCTTTAACAGAGGGACTTATTAACACTATATCATCGGAATAAACTAAGTTATTTATCCTTGTGTTATCTATACAACATCCCACTGTTGCCTCATTAAGTGAAACAATTAATCCGTCAATATACACATTAAACCGCATAGGAGAGAGCAAGGAGCCTTGTCTCACCTCGCAAGAGGTGCCAAAACATTCAGATAGTATATTGCCTCAAATAACGGTAAAAGATTGTTGAGAATACCAAAATTTCAATAAATTGAATATGTACATGGGAACCTTCCTGTCTTCTATTTTTTTAAATAAAATATTTCTATAAAAATTTCTATTAAATTTCGATTTCTATTTCTATTAAATTTTTATTAAAATAGAAAAATAAAAACTAATGCGCCATTCATTTCAAAAGAGGTTTTATGTAAGAGAAAAGTTACACGAGTTATTGAGGCACACCCTTAAACAATAGACTGCTTTCGATTTACATATTGCTTACATGACGTAATCGTCGCCGCTCGAGTCGGTGTGACTGCCATCCTCGAGTTGCAGAGCTTGTAATGACACTTTCTGTAGTCTAACTCGGCCATTGTCCACGCATCTCATCAAATGAACGTACGCATTTGCTCTGTAAAATAACGATAGATACGCAGAGAATAGGATATATAATATATATATATATATATATATATATATATATATATATATATATATATATATAGCTACTCACACCGAATCACAACAGAGATATACCGGTGGCGACGCATATTCGGATAGACACTCGTGTATGGAAGAGTCGGCCCGTACAGATAAAATTATAATAGATTAAAATTGTGCACAAAAACCACATAATCACGAAAACTTCACAAAAACTATACTTCTACATAAATGCTGGTACAGGAAAATTAAATTCTATATATTTCACTCACAGCACTACTGAATAAGACTAGCTGTGTAGAACACAATATATACAAGGTAAAACAACTTACAGAATGATATTGGAGTAATCGTCAGACTGCTTGATGATTGCATATGTCACTACTGCACCTTTTATAGGATAGGGGAGAAGGCTCCCCCTAGAATGGGGCATGCTGGAGAAAAGACTTTCCCTTCCTCACACTTTCAGAAAGCAAAACATTCACTGGCTGAACGAGTTTTAATGGGCGGTCTCCGAACGAATTTTAATGGGCGGTCTCTGAACGAATTTTAATGAGCAGTCCTTAAGTTTTTACCAAGCTGTGTGTGTGTGTGTGTGTGTGTCTGTGTGTGTGTGTGTGTGTGTGTGTGTGAGAGAGAGAGAGAGAGAGAGAGAGAGAGAGAGAGAGAGAGAGAGAGAGAGAGAGAGAGTTTATAGAATGAACATAAACACATTTAATTTAGAACCCCACTAAATAAAATTCCATTTTCTGTATTACAAGTGTGCGTAGAAAATGGCCTTTGCGTCACTTGGGGTAAAGCTGCTAAATTGAATCTGTCGGTTTTATCAACACATATCATATATTCATATTTCTACCATTTTAAAATAAAGACATGTTTATAGATATTATAGTCTTCATTTTGATTCGATGGGAAATATTATATTTCGTGTTTAATGGTCTTCGCTTTATAAAACTGTTTTTAAATTCGTCATATAACTGGAGTCGAGTTTGGAAAATAATGTCTGGGGTTTGAAGCGGATAAATGAATTACAGTTCTGCTAATATTTGTAATTATTTTTTTTCATTCTTAGTAAGTGAACTGTCATTGTATAATTATTAATATTTGCCATATAGAGTATGGTCTGTCGTTAAAACTTTTCAATTCATATATTATTGTCAGAGATAGTATTCAGGGAGAGAGAGAGAGAGAGAGAGAGAGAGAGAGAGAGAGGAGAGAGAGAGAGAGGAGAGGCATATTCCACAAAGCGCGTACCGTACATGCGTATTTTACATTAGAGTGAGAAATCGCCGAGATATCAAAAGTGGGAGATTAAAACACCTCTCTGTGTAGGTCCTTCTTTAAAATGTATCGGCCGTCTCTGGGAGGCTATATCTTGAATTAAATGTCATTTCGACTTTATCTCGAATTAAATTTGGTATTAAATTAGTGTGCAGCTGTGCTTCCATAATATGGGCGCGTTATCAGAAATGTCCGAATAAAGCACCTGTGTGTGTGGGTAGATCCTGCCCTAAAAAGTAGCGCGTGTCTCTGGGGCTGTATCTTGAAATAATTGTCACAGTTCAGTGTTACAAGCAAATATATTCCGTGT
The DNA here is from genome assembly GCA_023014485.1 of Bathynomus jamesi. NCBI lineage: Eukaryota > Metazoa > Arthropoda > Malacostraca > Isopoda > Cirolanidae > Bathynomus > Bathynomus jamesi. The sequence continues at coordinate 240,925 of JAJOZX010000407.1, forward strand.
GGAGATTGCATGAGCTGTGTTATACAATATATTCTGTTTTAAACGTCGCAGCCAGCTTTGACGTTATCGCGAGTTAAATTTGGTGTTAAATACAGCTGTGCTTCCATTATATGGGTGAGATATCAGATGCATCGACGAACTTTTCTTTTTTTTTGGTGAAATGTTTGAATTAATTGTCAGGGTCAGTTTTGACGGAATTAAATGCGAGTTATGGAAAAACTATACGCGCTTGAACATGGTATCGTATGTGATACCTTTATTTCATAATTAAATATAAATTATTAATTAATTGAATTAAATATCTACAAAATTGCCTCGTGATTGGCGACATAGCCTAATGGAAATGAAATGATTGCCATACATACATAGAACCCCTATGTAGGCATCGGGCCTACATAACTACGAGAAACATTTATTATTTCGCGTGATCAAAATTTTCCACTACCAACTCATGAGATTACATCAAGGCAAGGGTCAACAACCTTCGGCAAATCAGCAATTTATAATAAAATACGAAGATTATATTATATCGGCTCGCTCGGAGCTCTTTATGTTACAGCGAATGCTTTAAACAGGGAAGATGTGATTTTGTCTTCCCTAAAGTTCTGAGTGAATTCCTTATAATATAAAACCTAATAACTATAAAAAGGAAAGGCCTGTACCTTCAGGTGTTTAATTAGTGACTGCCTATATTAGTTACAAAGTGTCAACTCCCAGTGTAGGCTCCATCGTAACGGCCCTACATCGAAGAAGACCACGGCCCTACATCGAAACAGAAGCGAGGCCCAACGAAATAATAAGGTAAGGCAATTTCTTTCTTTGCCATTGGGTAGTCCAAATCCCGAAAACAATTAAACATAAAGAGGTCCTTTAAAGACCTACATATACATAACTCTCTAACGAAAAAACATAGGGCTTTTGTCGGTACCTCTCCACTGAAGTCTGCTGGAAATTTCCAACGGATGAGGGTATCAGGCAATCAACCCATAGCCCTATATAGTTTTTTCATATGGTGGCCAGTATATGGGGAACGAACCCCTCTAAAATTTACACTGACACACACAGTGGCTAGGCTTAGCTCATTAGGCCTAACCCCAATTTCAACCAAAACCCCACTATAGTTTTTTCATATGGTGGCCCGTGCAACTGGGAGCCGATCCCTTTTACCTTTACACTAATCGAAAACAAAGGCTTGTTCATTTAACAGGCATAACTCATTTTGGGTTCTATAAAAATAGGCCCAGAACATTAAGCCTATTTAATAGGTCCTACTCTTTAATTCAAAACAAAGCCTTGTTGATTTGACAGGCTTAACTCATTTTAGGTCATATAAAAAATACCAATGTCAATATAGGCCTATTTAGTAGGCCCAACACATAAGCCTATTAGTAGGCCCAAATCACTTTACCTTAGCTAATAGGCCTAACATACTCATACACTAAAGGCCTACTTCAAACACTACAATTTGCAATTAAATATACAAGAAGCCTACTTCACAAAGTAGGCTCTACTCTTTGCACTCAAGGCCTATCCTAACTAAAAACACTAAATTTATAATTCAACCTGTGGTGTAGGTTATATAATTTATTTCAGCAATTTAACTTACTCATAAGAGTAGGCTGACCATATTTCCTTGAGACAAAAACGGGACATTGGGATGGCAAAAAAGGGATGGGGGTTATGTAATATTCTGTATTCATGAAAAAGTAAGTACATAAACCGGGACAAAATTGACATTTTTATTAAAACGACGGGACGGCCAGGAAATATAAAACAAACGGTACTGTCCCGTTCAAAACGGTACGTATGGTCAGCCTACATAAGACTCATTAACATCACAAAATTCAACTCAGAACTGTAACATCACAAAACTCAATTCGGAACTGTAACATCGCAAAGACCAAAGCAATTGCACGAATTCAAACCTACACCCACCTAACACCTATTCGCAACCTATTCTAAGTCCTATTTGACATATAGGCACAACCAATTCTAAGTCCTATTTGTCATATAGACACAACCTATTCTAAGTTCTATTTGACATATAGGCACAACCTATTCTAAGTCCTATATTTGACATATAGGCACAACCTGTTCTAAGTCCTATTTGACATATAGGCCTAACACATTCTAAGTCCTATTTGACATATAGGCGGAACACATTCTAAGTCCTATTTGATATATAGGTACAACCTACTCTAAGTCCTATTTGACATATAGGCGCAACCTATTGTAAGTCCTATTTGATATATAGGAAAAACCTATTCTAAATCCTATTTCACATATAGGCGCAACCTATTCTAAGTCCTATTTCACATATAGGCGCAACCTATTCTAAGTCCTATTTCACATATAGGCATAAAACAGACAAGGTTTGATATAAGGGTCTCAAATGGAACATTTGAGGATCTTTACTCAGCCAAATTGGTTAACCTAACCCAAAACCCAAAAATAAAACCCTACAACAAAGTACACATTTACACACATACGTACGGTACAGTATATAAATATATACATACGACTCCAAACATCCATTTCTTCTTTTAAGGAAGAATCACACAACAGATTTCATCAACAGACACATACATTCCTTGCAAACAGATTGGATTACTTCAAAACCCCAAACCTTCCAGACCTACCTGTAGGATACACAACATTTACTCAATCATAACTACCGGTATTGACTTCACTGGAGTGGTGAATCCAAGTTTTGAAGACCAACTGGATTCGGAGGAATGCAAAACACACACACACACACACACACACACACACACACCACTGTACTCTTTTCATGTGTCAAACACAACAACCTGTCTAAACATAACCAACAATCGGAGAGTAAAAGCTTTTATTTCTGCGCTCTGATTCTGTGCACATAATTTTGTGCCAAAAATTATATGGTTAGACAGTGGACAAACAAACAAACTACTCTAAAGGGGTTTATGGCCTACTTTGGCCATAGCCCAAACTACTCTACTCTAAAGGGTTTCATGGCTTACCTTGGCCATAGCCCAAATTATTCAAGGGGTTGATGGCCTACTCTTTGGCCACAGCCCAAATTATTCAAGGGGTTGATGGCCTACTCTTTGGCCATAGCCCAAATTATTCAAGGGGTTGATGGCCTACCCTTGGCCATAGCCCAAAAGATCATCATAGGGCCTTGGCCTACCTTGGCTATAGCCCAACAATTTCATCAAACGGCTGATGGCCTACCCTTGGCCATAGCCTAACAGATCATCAAAGGGCTGATGGTCTACCTTGGCCATAGCGCAACAAATTTATCAAACGGCTGATGGCCTACTTTGGCCATATCCCAACAGATCATCAAAGGGCCTTGGCCTACCTTGGCCATAGCCCAACAAATTCATCAAACGGCTGATAGCCTACCCTTGGCCATATCCCAACAGATCATCAAAGGGCCTTGGCCTACCTTGGCCATAGCCCAACAAATTCAACAAACGGCTGATGGCCTCCCATGGCCATAGCCCAACCTATTCATCAAGAGGCTGATGGCCTCCCTTGGCCATAGCCCAACATATTCAACAAGGGGCTGATGGCCTCCCTTGGCCATAGCCCAATCTATTTAACAAGGGGCTGCTGGCCTACCTTGGCCATTGCCCAATCTATTCAACAAGGGGCTGATGGCCTACCTTGGCCATAGCCCAACCTATTCAACAAGGGGCTGATGGCCTCCCCTGGCCATAGCCCAAACTATTAAACAAGGGACTGATGGCCTCCCTTGGCCATAGCCCAAACTATTCAAGAGGGCTTTATGGCTACTTTGGCCATAGCCCCAACTACTATTACAACAATGGTCATATGATCTCCCTTGGCCATAGGCCAAACAACAACGGTCCTATGGCCTCCCTTGGCCATAGGCAAAAACAACAACGGTCATATGGCCTCCCTTGGCCATAGGCCAAACAACAATGGTCATATGGCCTCCCTTGACCATAGGCCAAACAACACAAAAACAGTACAGGATTCAAAGCCCCAAGCCCTCCAGATCTACCTGTGGAGGAGTAACATTTACTCCACTAAAACTACGGGTATTGACTAGTCTGAAGTGGTAGGAGGTTTGAATAAAGTACAAACTCTTTTAACCAAACAATACAACATGGAAATACAGTACATTTCAATTAACTCACCAACGTAGAAGTCACTTTAAAACATAAATCGTTAACAAAACAAAACATGACAAAACTCCAAAACCACATCAGTAAACCAACATTTAAAAACTGGTGACATAAAATTTACAGATAATGAGCAAAGTTAAAATGCTTAATAACTTTACTTTAATTCCATAGATTTCCTATGCCGAAGGGGAGTCAAACTAATTGACATAACTTTAACTAAACTTGAGAAGTTAGCCTCTTGAACTTTTATATTTAAATAGGTCTTAAGTAACCTTTCTCTTCCTAAATTCCTATTTCATTCTTTTCAATCCATTTCACATGGTTTAAAACAGAGTTTATCAAAAAATTTGATCTACGCTTACAACATGGTATCGTATGTGATACCTTTTTTTCATAATTAAATATAAATTATTAATTAATTGAATTGTAGTGAATACTCTTATTTTAGTTTCAAGATAAATGTTAATTTTACCGTCTTGAATTTCGGAATAGCTATAAATTCATTTTAAATGTTACCCATCATAATTCAATTGTAAACCACATTAATACTAATTTTATGTATACTGTATTATTTTATTGTATGTAAACATAATTAATTATATATCACAATTGTCAGTTAATTATTTATATTCAAATAATTATTTTAATCTAATACCATGTCCATTTTGCAAATAAATAATAGAAATCCAAGGGTTATATTTTCCATCCTTGGTACTGTCGCAGTTTCGCCTAACGGACTCAATACGGCTAGTGAGATAATCACTGGTTGGCACTTAACCAGCGGCAGTGCTTATGGCTACATCATCCAGGTTAACCTATACCGGATAGATGCGCTACGGTCCCAAGCCGTAGCTTGCCTAGGCCCAACAACGACGACGACGAAAACCAACAGAATTAAATATCTACAAAATTGCCTCGGGATTGGCGACATAGCCTAATGGGAATGAAATGATTGCCATACATACATACATAGACCCTCTATGTAGGCATCGGGCCTACATAACTACGAGAAACATTTATTATTTCGCGTGATCAAAATTTTCCACTGCCCACTCATGAGATTACATCAAGGCAAGGGTCAACAACCTTCGGCAAATCAGCAATTTATACTAAAATACGAAGATTATATTATATCGTCTCGCTCGGAGCTCTTTGTTACAGCGAATGCTTTAAACAGTGAAGATGTGCTTTTGTCTTCCCTAAAGTTCTGAGTGAATTCCTTATAAAATATAACCTAATAACTAGAAAAAAGGAAAGGCCTATACCTTCAGGTGTTTAATTAGTGACTGCCTATATTAGTTACAAAGTGTCAACTCCCAGTGTAGGCTCCATCGTAACGGCCCTACTTCGAAGAAGACCACGGCCCTATATCGAAACAGAAGCGAGGCCCAACGAAATAATAAGGTAAGGCAATTTCTTTCTTTGCCATTGGGTAGTCCAAATCCCGAAAACAATTAAACAAAAAGAGGTCCTTTAAAGACCTACATATACATAACTCTCTAACGAAAAAACATAGGGCTTTTGTCGGTACCTCTCCCCTGAAGTCTGCTGAAAATTTCCAGCGGATGAGGGTATCAGGCAATCAACCCATAGCCCTTATAGTTTTTTCATACGGGGCTTCATGTCCAACATTCATGCTTATTTTCACACGATAAAGAGAGATAATTATTTCAAAATAAAAACGGATTTTTTTTTCATAATCTGATGTGTATTTTATATATATAATATATATATATATATTATATAATATATATATATATATATAATATATACTGTATATATATATATATAATATATATATATATATATATATTATATATGTGTGTGTGTGTGTATATATATATATATGTATATATATAAACGTAAAGAACGACGCTTGTATAGAAGAACATTCCGCACAAGATGAGGAGGGAGAACGAGCAAATGAAAAAATGAGGTGACCACCCTGGAATCGAACCCTGGATCTTCCGTTTGCCGGTCAGATATGATAACCACTACCGGCAATCGGAAGATCTCGGGTTCGATTCCCAGGTGGTTACCTCATTTTTTCATTTGTTCTTTCTCCTCCTCATCTTGCGCGGAATGTTCTTCTATACAAGCGTCGTTCTTTACGTTAATTATACTGTGTGTTGTTTGCAGTTGAAATGTATATATATATATATATATATATATATATATATATAATATAGTGTGTGTGTGTGTGTGTGTGTGAAATTTAACAATGAATAACTCCTACATCCCTATAATTCTTATGTTCATTCGTATACTTCGTATATTTATATAATCCTTATATTCTTATTCATATATTCATTTTTACATGTCAAGCCTAAAATCGTATCACGCTGACACGAGTTTGGTTGAAACTTTGATTTGCTTTCTTTTTTATAACTGGTGAATTATTTCTTTGTAAACTACGTAATCTGTATATAGACCAAAATCGTGTAACGCTGACACAAGTTTGGATACATTTTTGATTTGCTTTCTATTTTATAACTGGTGTTTTATTTCTCTTTAAACAAATTTATCATTTTCGTAGACTTAGCTTAATAATGTAATCGTGTTCATTTCCTGTATACATTCTCTCTTCGTTGTAAAAGATGAAGTCATGTCCTGCTTAACGTTTAATTTTTAATCTTAAGCCTTTCATTTTTGCCCATGTGCATGTTTGTTTTTAATTCGTGATGGGAAGGCATATTTCAATTTCCATTTTTAGTTAACTCGGCAGATAATGATAATACCAGATCCGTCAAAATGTGGTTTAAAATAAAAATATGGCTTCCTCATGCTTAGCAATCTAGACATTGATACAGAAAAAATATTTGTTTTGTCTTTAAATGTTTTGCAAAGTAAATCAACCTATTGAGAATAAAAAAACAAAAACAAAAACAGATCAGCATTAAATAATAATGATGTCAGGAAAAGAATTCGATATAAAAATCCATAAAATTTCTCCAGTGTTCATTCTGTTCTGACTGATCTAACTTAGAGGCTGAGCATTACCTGTAACATTTTAGCAGTAAATTATAGTCAGAGAAAATCTTTGTCTACTCCTTCGGCCTTGCTCCCTTTAGAGAACTTAGTCTTAAATAGAGAAAAATAATTTCCCGATACGTTATAAGAAGAATCGGGGAACCTTCAGAGAATTTAGTAACCTTCACAGAATCCTCCGATTCACCACAAGAAGAAATCGGAGAGTAGTATAAGAGAAACTTCTGCGATTTCCTATACGGTACCAGAATAACAAATCCGTTGCTGCCACCTAACCAGAACTCCCGTCAACTTCGAACCAACCAAGGCCATAGACGGAGGGGTTAACATATATATATATATATATAAAATAAGTCTTGTATATTCTGGTTTTAAATAAAATAGTTATATTTCTTTTGGTTTGCAGTGAGATTTGTATGGTTGATGTAGGGGTAAGTTAATAAATCAGTTCGATGTAATTGTTTGCTTTAATTGTTGTTTTGTCTAATATATATTAGTGTCAAAGATGTGTTCTTTTCAAGCCAGAAAATAAAAAGAGTACATGGAAATACAACAATGTGTACATACATGGAAATAACTTTATCAATTCACCTTTACAAAAACTATTGTATATTTATTTAATATATGTTTCCCGATTTGGAGTTAGATAAATATATATGTATACACTACGCCAGGACGATTGGTTGACAGCCAGCTGTCACAATTTGCTTGAAGAAATCGTGGTGATAGGATGTTAGTTATTCGGCTCAAATACATGCACACAAATTTATATATATATATATATATATATATATATATATATATATATATATATATATATATTATATATATATATATATATATATATATATATGGTGACTCTACGCCATCCTTACCCCCTTTTATTTTGTTGTTCCTGGATGACAGCCAGCTGTCGCAGTTTGCTTCAAGAAGTCGTGGTGACAGGACGTTAGTTATTCGGCTCAAATACATACACACAAACGTACATGTATGATGACACTCTACAGCCCCTATCCCCCTTTATAACCATTATACATTTATATATATATACAGGGCGTCCCAAACAAATGTATACACACTTTAAATACTTATAAAGGCAGTGTTTATTAAAATACATTTCATTTTCAAAATGTAATAGAATCTACAGACATTATTTAATTGTTTTGTCAACGCCTGTTTTCAAACTGACGTCCGTTCTGGTCCAGGCACTGCTGATAACGCGAAGCAATGGAATCGCAAACATCACGAAACATTTCGTTTGGTATTTGTGTGCATTCTCGTTCAATGGCTGCTCTCAATTCAGCGACTGTTGCAGGTTTTATAGCGTAGACTTTGTCTTTTAAGTATCCCCATAAAAAAGTCTGGTGGTGTGAGGTCTGGTGAACGCGGAGGGTATTCTACGAAACCCCTTCGTCCAATCCACATCCACATCCACATCCACATCGTGCCAAGTACCACTCGCAATACTCCACTCTTCGGTCCGGATCATATTCATTAATAGCATGGACTAATCTTGGAATGTAACTTTTCCATTGACAGCGCTTCAAAATGCGTTGGACAGACGATTCTGAAATTCCTACCTCACGACTCGCTTGCCGCACAGATTTTCTTGGACTTTGGTGATACGTTTCCAGTACTCTTTCTTGCTTTGTGGGGCTTGTCGATGTCCGTGGTCTTCCGGAACGCTTCTTGTGGACATTCTGAACAGTTCCATCGGCTTCAAACTTATCTCTAATTCGAGTGATGGTAAGTCGCGTTGGTGGATCTGTTTGAAACTCCCTCCTAAACTGTCTTTGCACTTCAACTGCGTTTTCACACTTCCAGTAGCATTTTAGAATGAATTTCCTTTGTTCAAAGCTTAGTCTGACTGCCATTATTAATTCTAATGGGTTTAACTTGGAAAGAAAGAAACATCAATTGAGCTATCAGCTGTTAAAGTGTGTATACATTTTTTTGGGACGCCCTGTATATATATATATATATATATATATATATATACTTCCGCTCACCCCCACCCACTTTATAACCATTCTACATTTCTGCAACCCCAACCCCCTTTATCCCCCACTCTACCCCATCCCCTCTTTATCCCCCCACTCTACAATTCTGCATCCCCCAACCCCCTCTTAACTCCACTTTTTATTTATGACACACCCTACCCCCCCCTGACCTCACTCTACATTTTTGCGGGGATGCTACTAGCTTGAAACAAAGAGCTGATATTATTTTCAAATTGAGAGACGATCCAGTGGAGCAGGTACAAGAATTTAAGCATCTGAGTCAAACTATCACCAACTAACTCCTTGAGTTACGACTCAGAGATACAATATCGAAGTTACTGTGCTAAGGCAAACAAGATTACAAGGAACTTCAAATTATGTACAGGGGAAGCTGAAGACACTCTCTTTCGTACTTTCTGCACTAATATTTATGGGCAGCAACTCTGGTTTAATTATAAAAAGGGCTCCTGCAGAACCCTCAAATTGCTTTACAACAGATCCTATAGACTGCTGCATAATTTACCTCCAAGCTGCTCAGCCTCTCAAATGTTCGCTAGCCACAACGTTCCGAGCCTCTCTGAGGTAACAAGACGTGCCCAATACAGTCTAATGTGAAGAACTAAAAACTCAGACAATTCAAATGTCCAAGCTATTCGCCAGTCCTGCTTTGTCTTCTAGAGTGTGGACCTCTTGGTATGAAGGTGTGTTTACAGTTTCATTTGACTCCTGCATTAGCCATCTCATTACATGTTCGAGTACTCTTTATTTTTATGAAACTGTTACTTTTTAGTATTTCTCGTCACCTTACGTGTATCGTTATTTCTTTATTACCGTAGTCCTTTTTTTAATTTACTGTTTAACTAATTGTATCGTTGACTACCTTGATGGATACTGTACCTTTTTTATAGGTTTGGGAGATCTGTCTCCTGCTAATAAACAGCATTATTGTCTTTATCATTATTATCATTTTTGTAGTCTTAGCATTGGGTAGGGTTTTTTTATTACTTGTTTCAGTACGTGTCTTATTTTTATATCTCTTTTAGTCATCATTTTTAGTTTGTTAGTTCGTTTTTAAATGTATTATTGGTTGATTTAGCGTATCGCTTATTACCTTCAGGAATAGTGTACTATGTTATAGGACTTATATCCTGTCAATAAAGCTTATCATTATCATTATTATTATCATCATTAAGGTTTATTATACAAGATTTGCCTTTTTCCAGGACGCATTTTTCACTAGTTAAGATAATATCGTCAAAGAAAAATGAATAATTTATGCAGTTACGTTTCAGAGAACACCAAACTTTAACTTCTGGTAAATCTAGTTTCTGTTGATGTGGTTCAGCGGTGGATAGGACACATTGATCCTCCGACTTAACCCCTTGCACTTTTATCTATGGGGTTGTGTTAAAACATTTGTTTATCATGAACTTGGGTATGTGGCGTACTCCGTCAAAGAAGCAGAGGTTATTGGATCCATTCCACAAGAGCATCTTGAGAATGCTCTAATAAAATCTGAACGTCGACTACACACTGCAACGACGAATGATGGTCATGAAAGTGTTCTAAATTTGAACAGTTTGAAAATGTTAACAGCCAGATATATTGGGTGTATATATTAATAATTAATAAAAACTATGACATTGTTTTTGAAGCATTGTTTCTCGTTCACCCTGTGGTTTAATTATCTCGTCCTCCTAGACCAAAAGGGAATTTTACTAATCGTAAAGTGGTAAGTACAGTAATTACTGCTGTATATTGTGTGTAGGTACAGTTCAATATACAATTAATGGTACTTTTTCGTTATACCCCCGCCATTTCTTTTTTCCCCGGTTAGGTCAACTGTACGTCCTTGACAAGTGTTAACTGCATATCAATAAGTACTTTAATTAATATAGCTTATCAAATATATTGGGATTTTGAATGTGGCATACTTTCCTGTCCCTGATTACTACTAATTTTTAAAAAGTAGAGTTGAAAATACTGAATTACTCGTAGATATCCTCTTGGCCAGTCTTCCTCAACCCGGGGACCGCGGGAGGTATTCAGGAATATGTTCAGCCTACATGGAAATTGAAGTATATTTTTATAGCAAAAATATAGAAACTAATTTTTTAATACTGCAATGTTACAGTTTTACAGTTGAAATTATGTAAGTCTGTCTCTTTCACTGAGATATATGTGGCTGTTTGCATTTGTTAATCTTCTTATAGTCTGTTTAATAGACTACTGTAAACACAAAATAACACATAGACAGTCAGTTTCATTGTTTTGTTTTAATTGCAACCATTAGTGAGAAATCCAATTCGCGTAAGTATGAGGATGCAAATGGAATTAAGACTTCCAGTGCTTCAGACACCCAGTTCTGTATATTCACTTTTCAGTGCTATCTAAAATATAAGGGAATGCAAGTCAATATCAGGGAATGACAATTGTATGGTATTGTCAGAAGAAAGGTCAGTCAGTTTATCATGTAGGTTTCCTGCAAGTTGGGCTGACTCTGCCACCCTTTCACTGAGCGGATCAAGTATAAACTTCTCACCAAGCTTTTATCGTCACGGGGAAATAGTTCGGGAGGTGGTTTTGCAGTTGAAATAGGTGCTGTATTATCATTTAGTAAAAGGACGGTTGCGAATTTGTTTTACGTGAAAAGGGGGTCGCCAGCACAAAAAGGGTTGAGAAACAGCGCTCTCGGGCCTCGGCCTAACATTAACATTAACTTTGTAATTTTTATATGTATCCTCGATATTTTTCTGTAATTTTATAAAATTTAGCAATTATTTTATTATTAGCTATATACTTATTTATATATTGGTTTGAAATAAGAAATAGGCTGAAAAAGTTATTAGTAATCGTAATCAGTAAAGTTATTAGTAATTAGTAAGGTAATCGTAACTAGTTACAAAAATAAGGTAATTCACCTACATATATATAATGTATATATAGGCTGTCCCAAAAAATGTCCCTATTTTTATTTGCCCAATATTTTAAAATGGATGTATATTTTATTATTGGGATTTCTTCTTCAGAAAGGTAACAGATTTCGATGTTTGCTCTGCATATAACAATATGCATATACCTATACATTTCTTATCTTTCATTACTTAATAATTAATAAATATTGTACTGTATATTAAAACCGTTCTTTCAACATTTCATAATTAAAGCAATAAATTTTTCTAACTTCTAAGAAATTAGGAAAGACGATACCAATAGACGAGAGCCCAGTGAGGCCATAAAGGCCCTATAGGCTTTAAGAAAAGCTAAGTCCTGACTAAGCTTCCTTAAGGACTTAGTCTACACGGAACAATATGGCAGAACCCTCAAACAGTGATGCCGCCTTTGCAGCTGGAACAGAAAATCAAGATCGTTGAGTGGTTTCAAGTGACAAATTCTGTGATGCAAGTGCAGAGGAACTTTTGCAGAGAATAAGAATGCAGAAATCCACCTGATAGAAAGAAAATATCACGATTTGTTAGAAAATTTCAAAGAAATGGAAATGTAAGCAATCAGCATAATGGTGATATTGGCAGGCAACGATCCACAAGAACTGTGCAACGTAAATATGGTTCGTAAAATTATTGCCCGCAATCTGCATCAGCTAATTCGATGTTTGTCAGCAGAAGTAGGTATTTCAGGAACATCTGTACATCGTATACTTCGTACCAAATTAGACCTTTTTTCATACACAATTTATTCGTTTCACTGACTAATGTTCAAAAACAAAAATGAATGGATTGAATGCTTCCGTGGCCGGAGCCATTCCGAATGTGCTGAACGTATCACGGAGGTGTTTGTCTCGGGCATGGAGACGTGCATTCCATATTCTATTCCATATTCTATTCCGACTATGCTTCTATTCCGACTATGCGTGTTCTTTTGCTATCCGCAACAAAAAGGGGGATTTCAGAAGGTATCGTCACCAGTGGTGGGCAAAAAGTAATCTCTTACAAATAAAAATTACTTGTCTGAAAAGTAACTAAAAGTATAAAGTAGAAATTATTTCTCTGGATTAATTATAATATAATTAATCCAGAGAAGTAATTTATACTTTATACTTTTAGTTACTTTGCAGACATCAGTAATTTTGATTTGTAATCGATTACTTTTTGCCCACTACTGATCGTCATCATCCAACTCCTGACTCTCACTTTGCCTATATTTATCCCTGGAATCGTGCGTAATCTGTTCTTCGACTCGCCAAAAGTTCCTTTATTAGACAAAAGTGTGAAAATCTATCCAATTCTAATTCTTCTCGCTCTTCCTGGCATCTCCAATAATCTCTCGAACAACTTGTTCTTTCCCCCCTCTTTTCCATTCCGACAGTTCAGTTGCCGTCTCTTCTCCTGATAAAGCTGAACTCTTCGCTCAAACTTTCGCCTCCAATTCAACGCTGGACGACTCAGGTGCTGTTCCTACATCTCCTCCTCTCTCCGACTTAATTAGGTCGGAAATTAGAATCTCCTCCAAAGATATTACTTCTGCCCTATCTGTGTTCAACTCTAGGAAGGCGTAAAGTCCTGTTGGTGTTCCTCCTGTTCTTCGCAAGAACTGTGCTTCTGTGCTGACACCCTGCCTAGACAAACCCTTTCGTCTTTGTCTTTCATCTGATACTTTTCCCTCCTGCTGGAAGTTCGCTTTCATTCAGCCTATCCCAATGAAGGGTGACTGCTCTCAACCCTCCAATTATGGTCCAATTGCTTTGATTTCGTGTCTTTCTAAAGTTTTTAAATCTATCTGTAATAGGAAGATTCTTAAACACCTCTCTTCTCACAATCTTCTTTCAGAGTGTCAGTATGGGTTCTGCTGTTACATAACATTTTTCTCTGACTCTTGGTCATTCTCCTTTTGGTGAAACCTCTCCTATTACGCTAGACATTTCAATAGCTTTTGATAGAGTCTGGCAGAAATCTTTAATGTCCAAACTACCCTCCTTCCGTTTTTATCCTTCTACTGTGCTTTCATCTCTAATTTCCTTTCTGACCAATCTATAGCTGCGTTTGCAGATGGCCACTGTTCTACTCCTAAAGCTCTTAACATTGATGTTCCTCAGAGTTCTGTCCTGTCATCCACTCTTTTCCTTTTATTTATCAATGATCATTGAACTCGCACATCCTGTCCTATCCACTCATATGCTGATAATTCTATTCTTCACTTCTCCACCCGCATCACAAAGCGTTCCTCTCAACAGTCACTCCCTGATTCAGTGGAATGGCTATGGCGCACCTGACCTCTGATCTTTCTACTATCTCTGATTGGAGCAGAGAAAACCTTGTGTCTTTCAATATCTCAAAACTCAGTTCCTTCATCTGTCTACTCGTTACAATCTTTCACACGACTATCCCTTTATTTTCAACAATACACAACTCAATCCCCACTCAGTTGCTGTGTCTGAACAGGGGTTTCGTCCGCCCCTATATGGAGTACGCTTCTCATGTGTGGGGTCGCTTAACCCACACAGCCGTACTTGACCTGGTGGAATCAAAGGCTTTTCGTCTCATCTATTCCCCGCCTCTCCCTGACTGTCTTCAATCCCTATCTCTTCGCCTTAATTGCCTCACTCTCTTTACTATCGCTATTATAACGGATACTGTTCTTCTCACCTCTCTAACTGCATATCTCCTCCTTTAAGGAGTGCACGCAGTACCAGACTTTCTACACATTCTTATTCCTTTTTTGGCCAACTCTCTAACACAAGGGTTAATCAGTATTTTTAATCTTTCATCTACTCAACCGATCAACTCTGGAACACTCTTCCTCAATCCATGATCCATCTTTCCCCCTGTCTATGACCTCCAATCTTTCAAACGCAGAGTGTCCAGGCACCTCGGAAACTCTGGACCTTCATTTTGGCTCTCTTCTTTTTCTATGGGTGGTGGCATTTTTGCTGGCATTCGCCTTCGCGCCTCATTCCTGCATAAAAAAAAATGATGCTGTCGGTCTCTACTTTTTTCAGAATGAAACTGGTGAAGCTTTAACGGTAACTTAAAATTCATATCGTCAGATGCTACACACCCACTGACTTTTTTTTTTCTGGGGTTTACATAACAGACAGCATCTATTCTAAGAAGTCTAAGACACTTGGAGACCTAAAAACCAATGTCTGTGAGGTCATCAACAACATTCCATCAGCTATTTCCAAAAATTATTTCAAACTTCCGTGTAAGGTTGAATATTGTTGAAAAAAATGGCGATTGCGCTGAACATGTTGTTTAATTAGGGATAATAAACTCTGATACTTTACGTACCTATCGCGTTTCTCTTTTTGTCTAGGTTCCATTTTTTAGGTTAGAAGATTTGTTTGGAAAATATACAGTAAACGTATATATGGTAGAACTCATAAATATTCGTACCGAGAAATATTTGTTATATTCACGCTTCTTCCTTGTACTATGCACAGAATAGTTATGAAAAGTTTACTGTTCGTTTGGAAAAAATTAAGATATAAAAGAAATTGTTTTACTCCATTATGTAATGTAAAGCATCAAAGAATTTAAGAAAAAAACTAAAATAAATGCAAAAGTTTTCGTACATTTATTTACAAAATTATTTAATATTTTGTGTGTCCACCTTCAACGAGAAGAATTCTAAATTTTTATCAGTACTTGGCTGAATTCTAGAATTTTCTGTGATTCTTCATGGAAGACGGATGACTGTACACTGTACAAGCCATTTGTAAGTAATGGGTCGTCGTGGTAAAGAGCTGTCTACAGATCTTAAGAGAGCTGTTATTGCTGCACTCAAGTATGGAATGAATTATCGGAAGATAGAAGAAGGACTTCATATTCCATTTACGATTGTTGTTGCAATTATAAAGAAATGGAAAATCTTTAGAACAATCAAAACTCTACCAAGGTGTGGACGACCTTGCAAGATTTCAGAACGTATAGCTAGACAGATTGAAAGAATCCGTGAGTGACTGCAGCTGATATTTGCCAAATATTAAGACTGTCTGAGATCGCTGTTCATCCCTCTACTGTATGTCGTACATTGAGAAAGAATGGTCTGCATGGAAGAGTTGCAGGAAGAAAGCCTCTGCTTCGAAAAAAGCACAAAGAAACTCATTTAAAGTACGCCAAGGATCATCAAAATGATGGATTTGCATTCTAGAAGAAGGTTCTCTGGAGAAGACGAGACCAAAATTGCATTATTTTGGAAAACAAACAACGGTATATTTGGCAGAACTCAAATACTGCATTCGAGGAAAAAAAATCCTTCCTTCGGTTAAACATGGTGGTGGTAGTTTGCTTCTGTGAGGATGCTTTAGTGCTTCTGGTTCAGAAAAGTTTGTTTTCATTAATGGAATCTTGAACTCGCAGAAATATTAGAAAATTTTTGAATAAAATGTATTGCCTTCAGTTCAGGAGTTTTCAATGTGTCGCAATTGGGTACTGCAACCGGATAATGATCCAAAAGTAAAAGCACTATGAAATGTCTTCAATAAAAGAATTTCAAGCCCCTCGAGTGCCCCAGTCAAAGCCCAAATATGAATTTAATCTAGAATTTATTGATTTGATTTGAAATAAGCTGTCCGCATGCGAAACTCTTTGAATTTACATGAATTGCACAACTTTTGCATTTTAACTTTTTTATTTTCCTCAATTTCTTTGATGTTTTACATTATATGTTCGAGTTGAACTAATTTTTTTTATTTGTTATCCTATGCATGACACAAAAGGTAAGGATGCATATAATTTAATAGTTCTCTGTACGAATACTTATGAGTACTACTCTCTATATATACAGTACATGTTTTAATCAATAAAAAATAAACAAGCAAAATAAAATTGGATTTTGGTTCTCCTAAAATTTGTGCCACTTGAAAGGAAAGTTCATATTTTTCAATGAATGAAATTCAACTTGAAGGTTAAAGTGAATAAAAAAATAAATTAGATTTCAGATCCTTGTGTAGCTGCCTCTTAAACCCCAAAGGGGGCTCAGGCACCCTGGGGAAACACTTATCTCTCCTTGCATGACAACTCTTTCCGTAGTTATCAGACTCCGGTCACTCTCGGGTCCTGAAGGGTAAGCAAAAATGGAGGTATTAAAATGAATGTGTGTGTGTGTGTTTGTGAAAGAGAGAGAGAGAGAGAGAGAGAGAGAGAGAGAGAGAGAGAGAGAGAGAGAGAGAGAGAGTTACCTGCCAACAATGATAGTAGAAAATAGAAGGGACAAAGCAGAAAGGCGAATGAAAATAAAGGATACGAAACCGTATACCATGCTTACACTTTTCACGTAGGAATAGAAGAGGGAAGGTTCTCCTTCCTACACCAGCCACTGCTGACAGAAAATGTTGTGACATAAAATTTATGGGGAAGTAGGAAAAAGTATAATGAAAACAATAGCTTTAAAGTTAATTCACACCATGCGTACACTTATTTTGTGTCCCCAGTTACGCAACAGAGGACAGTGAAAAATAAAGGATAGCATGAAGCACTAAACGCCATGTATTTTTTTAAAGAATTTTTATTTGTTTATCAATTTATTATTTACAAGAGGTCATTTCATCGTTGCATCATTTCTCCGATGCTGGGACATTTGAAAATCACCCTTTTACATCACCATATTTCGCACTGGAATTGCTGAGATAACAGAGAACTGATCCAGAGGCACCTCCAGCCAGTAAGCACACTCCAATTTAATAATTAAGGAAGTGTACATCAAATATATGATTTCCCCTTTTTCAAAAATTTTAAGATTTATTATATCGTAATTTATATTGCGACCTTCGCGTAGCAATTATTTAGATAGGGAAATACTGTTCCAGAGACATCCTCTTGGTCAGCACCACTACTTTAAGAATTTCACTGGCAGTGTACATATGCATAATTATTTACTATTATTATTATTATTATATTATTATTATTATTATTATTATTATTTATTTATTTATTTATCTATTTTTCTTTTACGAATTTTTGTTACACCCTATTTAAAACTAAAGTTCAACTCTAACTCAGTAGTTTCCTTGAAGATAAGTATGTTTATCCGGAGGTTTTGACTCCCAAGAGTTCTCATGAAGCTTTCTATCATCTGAGAACCCCCAGTTCTCTGAAACCATACCCGACCTGCGCCTCCTACTAATTTTTTTTCAAAAGGGAACATCGCTACTTCTATGCAAAGATATAAAACTTTCTCAAGCTTGAGAATTTACCTAAAAGGTACTAACACTCCTACACTGTACACCCAAGTAGTATCCTTGAAGTTGAAAACATCTCTTGGGAGGCTTTGGTTGCCGAGAGATGGCATGAAGCTTCCCTTCTCTATCAATGGGATATTATCTGAGAACTCCCAGTGTTCTGAAACCAGACCCGGCCAGCGTTTCCGCCTACATTTATTGGCAAAGGAATTTAGGAAACATTACTGCTTCTACTCCCTCCTAACTAGTCCTTCCTCAAGCAAAGCAGCTCACATTTAATAATGAACAGAAGAGGAAAGAAACCACTGAAAGAAAGAAAGCGGAAAAGGAGTGTCTTCCCAAATTACTTTAATAAAGCTATTCGGAGGTTTGACTCCCGAGAGTTCCCAAATATTGAAAGCACGTAAATAAAAAAGGAAAAGTTAAAAAAGTCTATCATTTGAGAACAAGTGCTCTGATACCAGGCCAGACCAGCTCATCCTACTGCATTTAGGTTAAAATGGGAGCATCACCATTCCAAACTCCACTCCAACCATATTCCCTTATAAACTTCCGTTTGTAGACTTATTCGGAGGTTTTGACTCCCGTACGTTTTCACATTGGCAACATCCGGTAGACTGTAATCAGACCCGACCAGCGCCTCCTACTAGATTTACATCTAAAGGGAAATCACTGCTCCTATCTCAGTACATAAACACTATGTACCTAAAGACTAGGCATCCTTTATATTTAATTAGCTATTCGGAGGTTTTGACCACCGAGAATTCTCATCAAGCTTCTCGGGTCTGTTTTGCAACCAGACCCGATCAGCACCTTCTACTGCAGTTGTTCTTAAACTGGGGCGCGCGCGAATATTTAACGGGGGTACGCAAGGGTGGGGGGAGTTTAGTGAACAATCGCCGGTATGTATGGCGCCCTTAGAATTGCCAGAATTGTAAGTGAAAAGAGCCAGTACTATCTATCCCATTAATCATGAGTATTTGATTGTGTTGCCTCTGTAAATGTTTTTAGAATTGTTTTCCACAACAGCTGTCTATACTGTATAATGTACCATTGAAATAAAATTGTAAATGGACGATGTCCGTGTTTCTTTTTTATATCAAATAAATTTAATGAATTGTAAAATTAGTTAAGGCACTTAAATATCAGAGGGGCGATAGGTCAGAAATCAACCAGTAGCGGGGAGAAGGGGCAAAAAAGTTTAAGAACCACTGTTCTACTACATTTAAAAGAAAAAGGAGTCTCATTATTTTATTTTTTAATATATATATTTTTTGCATATATTGTTGCATATGCGTATGTTGTATATATATATATATATATATATATATGATACACACAGACAGTGCATGGAACAAGGAACTCTTCTGGGATAATTAAATCCACTATAGTCCGAATTAGTAATGGTAAATGACAAATACCATAGTTTTTCTTTTTCATGATGCTAGCCCGACGTGGGCAACGGGTCACTCGCAAAGAGGTCCCATAAATATAGCTTCCCTCACCAGCTATCTGCAAAGCAGACAGGATCCAGCTTTGGGACATGGATCTAGGGTTTAAAGCAGCCTAGCCCTCCTACAATTAGAACCTCAATATAAGCAAAAGACTCGCTGCCTTCACGTCAGGTTGAATACATCAAAGGAAAAGGGGTAACTATTATATTTTTAGCCAAAAACCAAAACTTAAACCTCAACTGGCAGAATTGAGCGTCCACTTTTCAAGGCACATAACATGTCCGTGTGCATCACAAAAAACTCAGGGGACCATTCTGAGTTCATTCCCATCATGAAACGGACATGTTATGTGCCTTGAAAAGTGGACGCTCAATTCTGCCAGTTGAGGTTTAAGTTTTGGTTTTTGGCTAAAAATATAATAGTTACCCCCTTTTCCTTTGATGTATTCAATCTGACGTGAAGGCAGCGAGTCTTTTGCTTATATTGAGGTTCTAAATGTAGGAGGGCTAGGCTGCTTTAAACCCTAGATCCATGTCCCAAAGCTGGATCCTGTCTGCTTTGCAGATAGCTGGTGAGGGAAGCTATATTTATGGGACCTCTTTGCGAGTGACCCGTTGCCCACGTCGGGCTAGCATCATGAAAAAGAAAAACTATGATATTTGTCATTTACCATTACTTATTCGGACTATAGTGGAGTTAATTATCCCAGAAGAGTTCCTTGTTGCATGCACTGTCTGTGTGTATCATAAAAAACTCAGGGGACCATTCTGAGTTCATTCCCATATATATATATAATCACCCAAACTCGCAAGGAAAATAAATAAAACAGTGTTTAAAAAGGCTAATTAATTTCTGCCGGTCACAACCAAGCCCTTCCCAAAGCCATAAACTAGTTAAAATGCCCAACAAGGTTAAAAACTTGCGTCCTGCGGAAGAGCCGAAGTATAAATGACTGTGTTAAGGCGTTAAGAGATGGTGGCTGTCATACGTCTGGCAGTTGGCGAAGGCAAAAATTTTTTTTTCAGATTTCAAACATTCAAGGTGAGAAATCTTTAAGTAAAAATCAGTCCTGTACATCTGGCAGCCGGTCACGACCCGAAATTGCCTTAAAATATTTTAAAATGTTAAAAATAAAGCTATCCATACTATAGGACAACTTACTATTTGAAATGGTGTTTTCTCCTAAAATATAAAATGCCTCGTATATTTTTCTCTGTTCCTAGTCCCTGACCTTCAAAATAGGTTTAGAATCCTGAGTTAAAAGTATGATTATGAAGTTCCCTATGCTGAACCAAGCTACTATAAGTATTACCAGATCTCGGGTCACGTTTGTGGGAATTAATCCTTCTCTGAAAATCAATTGTCTCTCCGATGTATTTTTGAGTGCAGCCTCCACATGGGATTTCATAAACTACGCCAGAATTGTTGGAGGCTTTTGTAATAGGATGACGGATGAACGAAGACAATTTATTTGGCACAGCGAAACCAACTTAATTCGCTGTGGCAAAAGTGAGAAAAGCCCTTTGTTAACCTCAAAAGGCACTTTCAGGAATAAAATGTCTTTATCCAGATTCCTAATTTTAGTAGAGAAGAAAGATCTAGCGACGAAATAACTTTATCAATGAACAAATTGGAGTAACCCAAACCTTTAAATATACTTTTAGTATGTAAAACTTCCTCATCAAGATAAATGGGGTCACAAACCCTGAAAGCTCTCAAAAAGAGGCCCAAAAATAAAGCCTTTTTTAGTCCAGAGAGAATGATTGGAAAAAGCATGAATGTAGCTGTCTGAACGCGTAGGCTTTCTAAATACAGTACTTTGAAAGGTCTTTGATTGGGATCTCTTAAAATAAGAACATCCAGAAACGAGAGAGATCCACTAATCTCAATTTCATACGTAAACTGTATTGAAGGTACACAATTGTTAAGAAATCCCAAATTTTTCTTTCGTGTCACTTAAACAAGACGTTGATTCGAAGTTTGATAAACTATTCAGGGACATTCCATTGTTTAAATTTAGCAATTTCGACTCTGTGGTCAATCTTACAAACGTACATCTTTCCGATTTGGAAAAGGCTGCCGTGGGTTCGGATTGAATTTTTCCTTTACTGCGAATGCCAGTTGTTTGGTTAGCTTTTTAACCCTTTGACGCCGAACGTTTTTGTAGGGTTAAGTCTAAATGCGTGTATTTGAAACGGTACGTATTCGACCCAATCGGCGTTAGAGGGTTAAGCTAGTTCGCGTACTTTGCCAAATACTGCAAAGCTTCTAATCTTAATTTATTTAATCTGAAGCGATTTCTTTTAAATGAAATCTTTCACTCTTTGGGTAAGAGCTCTAGGTTTCCTAAGATTTTGTTGGATGCCCTTTCCAGACTGAAGACTAACTCGAACCTTATGCTCATGAAGTCTGATAAGGGAAATAAAGTAGTCATCCTGAATACGTGTGATTACATCGCTAAAATGAATGTCATGTTGGCCGATGAGTGTGTTTATTCCAAAGTCAGCAATGATCCATTGAAAGCTTCCTAGGCTTCTATTAATAAGGAGTTGGGAAGAATCCTTGGGGATTCTCCCGAACTTTTTCAAAGATTTAAATCTTATTTGCCCCATCTTCCTTATACATATGGACTTCCAAAGGTGCATACCTCAGTACCTTTGCGCCCTATTATTTCTAATGTGGAAAGTTCTACTGAACAGCTGTCTAAATGGCTTTCGAGCCTCCTTTCGCCATTAGTAGGCCAAATCTTGGGAGCACATCTTAAAAATTCTGCAGAGTTTGTTGACAAACTTCGAGGTACAGACTTATCGGGAAAAAAATTGGTGAGTTTTGACGTGGTATCTTTGTTTACTAGAGTCCCTTTGGATCTAACCTTACAGTTCCTAGAAGAGTGGCTTCATGATCATCCTGAGACCACTCCTTTGATTATGGAATTATTTTGGAGCTTATTAGACTTTGCTCGAAATAAAACTATTTTTCTTTTCATGGGTTATTTTTTAGACAAAAGATAGGTTTACCGATGGGCTCT
Source organism: Bathynomus jamesi (assembly GCA_023014485.1). Taxonomy (NCBI): domain Eukaryota; kingdom Metazoa; phylum Arthropoda; class Malacostraca; order Isopoda; family Cirolanidae; genus Bathynomus; species Bathynomus jamesi. The sequence continues at coordinate 263,670 of JAJOZX010000407.1, forward strand.
TAGCTCTCTCCAATTTTAGCCAACATTTTTATGGAACTTTTTGAAGTTAATTTTTTGCCAGAATCTTTGGTGCTGGGGGTCAATTGGTTCCGTTATGTTGATGACACGTGTATTATTCTGGAATCTCATGTGGATTTGGATGAGCTTTTGAGATTTCTTAACAATTGTGTACCTTCAATACAGTTTACGTATGAATTTGAGATTAGTGGATCTCTCTCGTTTTTGGATGTTCTTATTTTAAGAGATCCCAACCAAAGACCTTCTTTCAAAGTACTTAGAAAGCCTACGCATTCAAACAGCTACATTCATGTTTTTTCCAATCATTCTCTCTGTATTAAGAAAGGCGTTATTTTGGGTCTCTTTTTGAGAGATTTCAGGGTTTGTGACCCCATTTATCTTGATGAGGACGTTTTACATATTAAAAGTATATTTAGAGGGTTGGGTTACTCCAATTTGTTCATTGATAAAGTTATTTCGCCGCTAGGAGATCTTTCTTCTCTACTAAAATTAGGAATCTGGATAAAGACGTTTTATTCCTGAAAGTGACTTTTGAGGTTAACAAAGGGCTTTCCTCACTTTTGCCACAGCGAATTAAGTTGGTCTCGCTGTGCCAAATAAATTGTCTTCGTTCATCCGTCATCCTATTACAAAAGCCTCCAACAATTCTGGCGTAGTTTATGAAATCTCATGTGGAGGCTGCACTCAAAAATACATCGGAGAGACAATTGATTTTCAGAGAAGGATTAATTCCCACAAAGTGACCTGAGATCGGGTAATACTTATAGTAGCTTGGTTCAGCATAGGGAACTTCATGATCATATTTTTAACTTTTAGGATTCTAAACCTATTTTGAAGGTCAGGGACCAGGAACAGAGACAAATATACGAGGCAGTTTATATTTTAGGAGAAACACCATTTCAAATAGTAAGCTGTCCTATAGTATGGATAGCTTATTTTTAACATTTTAAAATATTTTAGGGCAATTTCGGGTCATGACCGGCTGCCAGATGTGCAGCACTGATTTTTATTTAAAGATTTCTCACCTTGAATGTTTGAAATCTGAAAAAAAAATTTTTGCCTTCGTCAACTGCCAGACGTATGACAGCCACCATCTCTTAACGCCTTAACACAGTCAGTTATACTTCGGCTCTTCCGCAGGACGGAAGTTTTTAACCTTGTTGGGTATTTTAACTAGTTTATGGCTTTCGAAAGGGCTTGGCTGTGACCGGCCGAAATTAATTAGCCTTTATGAACACTGTTTTAGTTATTTTCCTTACGGATTTGGGTGATCTTATATTGTTGTGGTAAATGCATTCAAAGTTTATATATATTATATATATATATATATATATATATATAATATATATATATATATATATATATTAGGGTGATGCAAAATAACTTATCATTTCAAAAACTTGAAGACACCCTCTAATTTTATTTAATTTAGTGTAAAAACTGAACATGCAAAATTTCAGCACAATTGAAGACATTTTAGAGGTTGCTACCATCCATTGAACATTTTGTATATTGTTTTTTTCAGTTTGTATTTATTGTACATTTATTTATTTTGCAGATTTCATCAAAAATGGTAGTCAGCAACATATAGCAGTCATAACAGACTCTGAACCTCTTTCCGTAAACCTTCTCATCCCTTTCATTGCTATAGACGCCGTGGCCGAACATTCTAGAATCATTTCTTTGCTGTGACGTCACTGTGGCGGCCGCGTCAGTGTAAGTGCGGCGTCACTGACTCAGTATCTTTGCTGCCTTCGCTGAGAGTGGTTGTATAGCAGTTGCTGAGTTGCACTCATGGAGCGGCATACGCGTCACAAAACAGTTGTTTGGCTCATAGGACATCCTATAGAGTCCTTCAAAGAAACCCAGCTTCCATCTAAAAGGGAAACATTAGCATTGTTTATGAACTACAAGATCAATAAAAAGCAACAGGTGAAAACAGCGGCTTTGTTGACTGCTAGAGATGTTATGGATGTGTGGGAAAAGGCACGCATCCCAACAGTGTTGAAATGTCATGTCGTGGAGAGAGTAAAGAAACTTTTCAACGAGTGGGAGAAACTAAAGAAGAACAGAAATAATAAGAAGAAGCAATCACCTGCACTACTTCAAAAACAAGAGAGCTGGCAAAATGACTTGCAAGATCTGTTTGACATTGCACATGCAAGTGCTCTTGACATGATAAAGATAGATGAAGATCGTGAGTTTTTGATGCTGCAACGACAAAAAGGAAGAAAAGGCAAAATGTCTGGAGTGGATAAAGTTTTTTCACAAATGGAAGAGATTGCTAGAGAAAAGGAAACATTGCTTGAAAAGAAAAGAAAGAGGGAAACAGCCGTTTTCGAAGCAGCAGTGCTCTCAAGTTCAAGTCCTTCAAGTTTGAATGAAGATAGTTCAAAATCAGAAGAAGAATTTGTTGCTGACCCTCAGCAGCCATCAACTTCGAGACAAAGTAGATCAAAGTCTAAGAGTGCAAAGCTTATGGATTCTTCAATGCTTGTATCTCTTGATGCTGCAAAAGTAAGTGATAGAGCTGCTTCGGAAATCTTGATCCCAACAATCAATGCTCTTGGGCAAAACCCTGAAGAATACAGTGTTAGCTATTCATCGATACGGAGAGCAAGACAAAGGAACCGCAAGACAATGGCAGAAAATTTGAAGCAGGATTTCGAAACAAATTGCCCTCTCCAAATACATTGGGACGGCAAACTACTGGAAGATATTACTGGTCATGAAATGTTGATCGACTGCCAGTTCTAATTTCCGGCCAAGGAGTTGATCAGCTTCTTGGTATTCCCAAACTTGCCAGAGGAACTGGTCAAAACATTGCAGATGCTGTCCATCAGTTAGTATTGGAGTGGAATATATCTGACCAAGTGAAGGGCATGTGTTTTGACACCACTGCCTCCAACACAGGTTCTAAGAGTGGTGCTTGTATGTTACTAGAGCAAAGATTGGATAAAGATATGCTGTGGCTGGCTTGCCGACATCATATTTTCGAAATAGTGTTAGAAGCTGCAGTTTCTGTCTTCTTGCCATCTTCTAGTGGCCCTGACATACAACTGTTTAAGAGATTCAAAGCAAAGTGGGTGGAAATTGACAAGAACAATTACCAAACAGCAACAGATGACCCTAACATTGCAGAGAAAATCTCAGATGCTGAAGAACTCATTCAATTTGCTCAAGCTCAGCTTGATGAACAGCAGCCTCGTGATGACTACAAGGGATTGCTCGAGCTAACGCTCATTTTCATCGGTAGTGCCCCCAAGTCAGGAATCAGCTTTAAAGCACCCGGAGCTTATCACAGAGCACGATGGATGGGCAAGCTAATTTACTGCATTAAAATTTGGATGTTTAAATCTCAGTTTAAACTAACTGAGAGAGAGGAAAAAGGACTGAGAGATGTTTGCTGCTTTTCAGCTGCGATATACATCAGATCGTGGTACCTGGCACCCATACCCTCATGCGCCCCCCGTTCAGATTTGCATTTTGTGCAAAGTCTGCAGCTCTACAAGCAAAAGGATGACAAAATTGCAAGTGCTGCACTCAATAAGTTTTTGAGACATTTGTGGTACCTCTCTGAGGAGCTTGTGGCGCTTGCATTTTTTGATTCAGCTGTTTCGCATGAGACAAAAAACAAAATGAAGCATGCTCTGCAGAAACCAGTTGACTCAAAACCGAGCAAACGAGCATCAATAAATCCTGAATCAGCTGGCAGAAACAACTGCAGGATTTCGTTACTGCGAACACAAAAAGATTCTTTGAAATCCTAGAGGTGCCTTGCACTTTTCTTGAAAAAGATGCTGAAGAATGGAATGATGATGAAAGTTATGCGAATGCAAGAGATATCGCATATGGACTCAAAGTGGTAAACGACATTGCGGAAAGAGGTGTACGACTGATGGAGGAATACAACAAACTGATAACCAATGATGAAGAGCAGAAACAATACCTTCTTCAAATTGTTAAAAGTTACAGGTCGTCACTCTCAAACAAAAACAAGAAAACATTACTCTTGCTTCACAAAAAACGAAAATAAACATACATAAGTGGTTATGATATGCCTACTGGGGAAACTTCCACATAAAAAAAGTTAACGCGCTATACGCTGTACCTCAGAGGCTGGTGCGGAAATCAGCGTGCCTATTATTTACTATTTTATGAGCTCACTACGTACTATAGTCTAGAATGTCATCGTTTTTTTTTCAAACTAGGTACATATCAAACCGGCTCCGGCGAAAATATCAACAAAACAATATTTTTGAGCACAAACTGATATACATTTATTTTTAAAGCTTGGTAGCAACCTCTAATTTTCTCTTTTTCAACCCCAAATTTCGCATACAATGCTTTCTTAGGAATATGAATAAAATAGGAGGGTGTCTCCCTGAAAATTGAAAAAAAAAAAATTTGACCCCTTTTTTGCATCACCCTAATATATATACACTGTGTGTATACTCGTGTGTGTGTGTGTGTGTGCTGTATATATTTTTTCTTCCCTGTTTTGATTTCTTTTACCGAATTACCTCACTCTTCACATCTTGATCAACACTTTAAATATTCTCAATACTGTAAGTAAAATTACTGAATCTGAAAACGTTGTCAACTCCGACTATATCTAATTAGACAACATATGAACATATAAACAACATATAATGGCAATCTGTCTTTCCTAAACTTAAACATTTGCAGTCTCCCGAGCCACTTTGACGAATTGATAGCTCACTTAAAATTATTACAACATAAATTCACGTGCATTATATAAACTGAAACCCAGTGAAATGAAAATAATAAGATTTTTTAACATCCCATGGTACACAAGCTACCACATATTTGGGCTGACAATACGGGAGGAGGTGGAAGTATATTTGTAGATTCAAACTATGATACAAAGATAAAAGTATCGAAGAACTAACAAGCATAAATAATACCTCAGAAACACTCAATTAAAATGTTTATTCATCACACCCAGGATTCAATTTTAGGCATTTACCGACCACCAACTAGTAACGTACCAACTTTTATTACAAATATCGATAGAATTATAACCTCCAATTATACTGGTAACAATTGTGTTATTGCAGATTTAAATATTGATTTCACAAAGAACATTAAAAAAATAACGCAAGTTTCCTTCACAACATCATGACTGCAAGTGGTTTTAAATTAGTTCTTACAAAGCCAGCTAGACTTTACAATTACATTAGAAATTCAACTCTGCAGTATCAGATCTGAGTGGGTCCCAGTAGACTGCATCTCGGGAAAGTTTATATTAAATATCACAGATCACTTGCCTACGTACACCATGCTACTCACCCATTTCTCAGCAAAGGAAACCATAAAAATTTACTGTAGATCTTACAGCTACAATAACAAATTAAAGTTGCTGAGAGAAATAACAGCTTTTGACTGGACAAGAATAATTGAAAGTAACCATGACATTAAACCAAAATTTCAAGCATTCTCAGACACATTAATGCTTGTAATGGATATATTCATCATAAACTTTCCTCTTAAATCAAAAGCAATATCTAAAACTAAATACAACAACCAATGGATCACACCAGTACTCATTGTGGGTATTAAACGCACGCATACACTCTTTAAACTATGGAAAACTGATATTATTACCAAAGAGTCATACAAAAATTATTGTAACAGACTTAATGCAAGTCATTAAAAAAACAAAACCAGATCATTATTGTTCAAAAATTGATAAACAAAAATTCAATCCATAAAGGCTATGCAACACTTTGAAAGAATTAATTAACACAAAGAAGGTTAAAACAAATCCCTTGTCCTCCCTCACACAAGGCGGAAATTCCGACAGTAACCCCAAAGACAGGGACCCGTTGCCTACGTTGGGCTTCCATCATGAAAAAGAAAAACTTCGGTTGAATACTTCAACTTTGACACCCCTGTAACGTTTCTGAGGTCCTTAGGAAGCTGGTTAAAGCTATTTTCCTTCAGTGTTGAGGAGGTCCCTTTGTCGGACCTTTAGTTTGGGAACACTACATATTCTGCCTTTCCTATTGTCTAGCGTTGTTTGGATGGTAATTGGGTTTAGTTTGAGGTTTGGTACCAGTTTTTTTATCATTTTCCATATGTAGATTATGGTATACCTCTCTTTTCTCCTTCCAAGGAGTACAAATTTAGTTTACGTAATCTTTTCAGTAGTTGAGATCTTTGCAGCCATCAATCTTGGCTGTGAAATGTGTCTGCCTTTGTTCTAGTTTATTAATTTCTTCCTTTTTATATGGGGACGTCAAAACTGAGTAGTATTCAAGTTTTGGTATGATCAGTGTTCTCAGCAGGGAATCATCACTGTCTTGTCCCTCCTTTTGAACGTTCTTAGTACCTGTCCCACGACTCTCTTTGCTTTGTTTATTGCTATCTGATTTTGTGTCTCGAATTTGGCATCATCGGTCATTATTACCCCAAAGTCGACCGCTTTCGTTCTTCTCTGAATTTCCTGTCTATCTGGAGCATAATATGGAGTCCACTTAATTTCCTCATTTCTACCATTTCTCAAGAGCTGAAATTTCTCGGTGTTAAATGTCATATTGTTGTCTTCTAACCATTTGCATATTTTGTTTGTGTCCCTCTGCAAGGCCTCCACTTCATTTACCTCGCTGATTTTTCTGCTGATCTTTCTATCGTCCGCAAATGATGTTTCTATACCGTTGCTGTTAACTCCACTGTCTATGTCTGTTAGCATGATAATGAACAGGAGTGAGGTGAGCATTGTACCTTGTAGAACTGAGCTGCGTACTTCTGATCCTGATGATTAAACACCTTGAATTTTGACGACCTGTAGTCGTTCTCTGAGGAAGTTATAGATCCATTTTCCCACTTTGTCTGTTATTCACATATGTTTCATTTTATGTGCTATTATACCATGATCGCACTGGTCGAAAGCTTTAGCAAAATCCGTGTATATGACATCATAGTTTTCATTGCCTTCAAGTGCATCTAGGATATTGTTATAATGCTCTATAAGTTGTGATAAGCATGATCTTCCCGATCGGAATCCGTGCTGATTTTCGTTGACTCTTTCAAGTGTCTCCAAGAAGTCATAGTTTTTCTCTCTGACTATTCTTTCAAATATTTTCGTGAGGTGGGACGTCAATGACACTGATCTATATTTCTTTGCTTGCGATCTATCCCCGCCTTTATATAAGGTGTTTCAGGAAGAAAGGTCAATACTTCGGGAGGTGATAGTATCGGTCATTGTGAGAAAAAAAGTTCATATGAACATGTGTCTAATTCTGAATGGTGACGGAGATAGAGCTGTTTGAATCTACAAATAAAAAAGCATTGTTAATAGTAATCAAGAAAGAGAAACCAATTACTGTTTCTAACAATTAATGTTTAAACATTGGCATTTTGAATGGTATCAGATACAGAAATGACAAATTTGTTACAGTTTACAATACGTTTTCGAAAATCCCACCGTCAACCTCAATGCACTTTGCAACTCTTGTGCGAAGATCGCGTGTTGTTCGTCTGAGTTGATCTTGACGTTCCTTTATGCGGGCAGCAGCATCCAAAATGCGCGCGAGCAATTCGTATCGTGTATCCACCTTTCTTTTGTAAACTTGGCTTTTCATCCACCCCCACAAACAATAATCTAACGGAGAGAGGTCTGGAGACCTTGGTTGCCATTGAATGGGACCACCTCGGCCGATCCATCGATCAGGGAAAGTTTGATTTAGGTATTGCATCACCAGACGGGTGGAATGTGGAGGAGCTCCGTCATGCTGAAAGTACATACAAGCGCGTGTAGCCAAAGGAACATCCTCCAATAGTCCTGGCAATTCATTTTGCAGAAGTGCTACGTAACTTTGTCCTGTAAGATGATTCTCTAAAGTAACAGGGCCAATCAGCTGATCATCGATGATACCGCACCACACATTGGCAGAGAAGTGATGTTGAAAATTTGTTTCCAGTGGCATTTGGATTTTCGTCTGACCACCGATGAGAGTTACGAGTGCTGTTGATACCGTCACGGGTGAAAGAAGCTTCATCGGTTAACATTATTAATCGAAGCAATCGGCAAATAGCATTTACCCAATGACAAAATTCCAGTCGCATGGCAGCGTCTCTTGGTTGAAGGTGTTGTACACGCTGTACAAGTGTACATGATATGGATGCAAGCCTTCCTCACGTAATGTTCGCCATATTCCTGTGTTTGTGGTACACCGAGACGTGTAGAAATTCTTCGTGAGCTAGTAGTAGGACTACGCTCTACCAACTGAAGAATGTTTTCCACTTCATCCACATCTTGTTGTCCTTCACGTTCCGATGAAACATGAGCGCTGGGAAGTGTACCAATCTCAGGCAATGTGTTGAAAACCCTGGTAAACACTCTTCGATCCGGAATTCTGCAGTTCGGAAACCGTCGACGGTATTCTGCAACAGCAGCTGTTGCACTTCCATCGCAAAAACCGTAGACATACACCATATCTGCATATTCGGCATGTGTGAATGTGTGTGGCATTCTTAACACTGCTTGAAACACCAAACAATGTCACTCACAACAGTCAGCTGTCGATTGGCTTATGTTACATGCTTACATTACAGCTTACATGGCTCAAGGTTATAGGGGAGGGAAGGGGGAGGAAGAGCTGTGCGCGCATCAGATTCAAACAGCTCTATCTCCGTAACCATTCAGAATTAGACACATGTTCATATGAACTTTTTTGCTCACAATGACCGATACTATCACCTCCCGAAGTATTGCCCTTTCCTCCTGAAACACCCTGTATATTGGGACAATGTAAGCTCTTTTCAAGATGCTCGGTATTTCCCCATTGTCTAGGGATTTTCTCTATATCCAGTATAAGGGTGTAGCTATTTCATTTTTACAGTTTATAATTAATAGTGTGTTCCATTTGTAGGAACCCGCAGCTGAATGTGATTTCATTTCTCCTATAGCTCTCGCTACATCTTCTGGAGTAAAATCAAAGTCTGTTAAACATTCTCCTTGGAATTTCTCTTCGAAGAATGCATCTATGTCAGGTATCACTTTGTCACTTTTTGGGGTACTGAAGACCGATTCATACTGGGTTCTCAATGTTTCAAATATTTCTTTTAGATCGTCTGTTAGTTCATTATTCCCTTTCCTTAAGGGACCGATAGGAGCGCGCAATTTTGTTTTCCTTTTCGCATAGCTGTAGAATTATTTTGGATTTTCCTTTATTGCTTCTACCGCCTTTTCCTCTTCCCGGTCTGTAGGGCCCTTTATCGGAGTTTGTATTTCCCTATTGATACTCTCCAGTTTTTCTTGTATTACTTTCCTGGCATTGTTGTCTCTGCAATTTGCTCACTTCGTCGCTACTCTCTTTCTTTTGCGGAATATTCTTCTCTTTTGCCTCTCTAGCCATTTCCTTTTTCCTTTTGGCTGTGCTTTCGGAGCATATTTTTTTCAAAATTCTCAACGTCTTTTCTTCCACGGTTGTTAGCACTTCCTCAGTTGTCTTATTTTCTGAAGCTGTTCTCCACTCTATTTAGGCCATGTGTGATCTGATTTCTTCCCAATTTATGGTCTAGGAGTTTAGGTTAAAAGCCCCAAATTTGCTTCTTCCTTCCGTATGTGTATTGTATTTTAAAGTTATCAGGATATTTGTTGAAAACTCTCTTATATTGTTGGGGTTATTTTTATATCGGCAATCAAGTTCGTGTTATTTTTGAATACCAGATCTAGGCAGTTATTTTTCCTGGTATTTTCTGTTATCTCCTCTGTCAGCATAAACTCGTTTGTGAGAGCCCGCATCAGCATTTTTGCTTGCTCCTGGTCCTCTCTCGTGTCCCCCTTATCTTGTATAAATATATTTCTACCCACCTTTTTGTATTTTATAAATGGAAAATTAAAATCGCTCGCAGAGTATTATATTTGAGGATGGAGAGTTTAGGACATTTTAGGGTTCTGATATCATCAATATTGTTTATTTTATATATATATATTTATATATATATATATATATATATATATATATATATATATTTTTGTGCCCTTCACTTTCGTTTCTGTAGTGCACAACCCTTTTTATTTACTTACGGTGCTGTACACCCTTTTAATTATGTTAATTCACTTCACTGACACTCTTTAGGTTGTGCGCCAACCTTTAATTCTATTTCAAATTATTTCTTACGCACGTCGTGTTCTTTTCGTTCAGGATGACTCGGCCTATCCAGACGGATGGCCCTTTAAATTAATAGGCGTAAGCTCCTTCGGCTTACTGAAAGCCTACATTGAATTTCAATCTTTGAATGTTAATTGACCCTCAGCTTACAAGAGAGGCCTATTGCAAGGTAGCTAAGAAACAACACACGCCCTCTTATAAAGCTTATTAAATTTCACTCGAATCAGTACATGAATTTAGAAAATTAGTCTGAAGTAGATTTATCAATTTTTCATACAATACAATTCAATTATAAATTCAAAGAAAAAGTTCACAGTTATCTGAATTTAAATCATTTAAATTTACCAAATTTCCGTACAATACAATCCAATTATAAATTCAAAGAAAAAGTTCACAGTTATCTGAATTTAAATCATTTATATAGAGGGGCTTTATAGTTGAGTATAACAAAACAAGTAACGAGAAATGAAGTGGTCGAAATCGACGAAGAAAATTGAAGAAATACTTTACTTACAGTACAGGTGGCAACTATTCTCAATTGTGCTGCGAAATGACCGCAGATTTGTTGCCCGCACAAAACAAAACGAAAGTCCGCCAAATAACGTGACTTCCTTCAGAACCCAATTGACGGGTCATGCAAACTAGGGCACAGACGTACCGTTTAACCTTTAATTTGAACCAAATTAAATTAATTGAAAGTTCACAAAATTCTTGGTCCGTTGGCTAACATTAATCAAGATCTTCTAACCAAGTTCTCTTTTCAGGTCGCTAACAATAAAATTCTTATACACAAGTTTCGCGTAAGCGAATGAAATGCAAATTTTTAAGTACAATCATGAGACAGTTCAAATTTAACTTCTAAGTTTTCTATTACACCACAAGTCTTTACCAAGGTATTTAAGCCACAGTTAACTTCAGGAGGACGACTACAAACTGACTTAACACTTTCAATTTTACCTTACAATTCTTAAGGACCCCGCCTCCTAATATTTTGAAACCTATCAAACCATTTGTTTCTCTCAAGGCCGTCCCCCGGAAGGCTATTACCCATATATAAGGAAAGAAGGAGTCTTCACTAAGTTTTCCCAGGAAACCTGTGCCCCTAATTGGAGCTGGACCTGACTTCCGAGTATAGACTCCTCCTATTCCCAGGAATACATTTAAAACCGAGTTAATAGATTCGAAGCAACTTGCTGCTCCAATTTTATGACTCACGTCGTGGTTCAATTTAGCAAGTGTATTCGAATCTGTCTTACAAAAATCGCACCATCCAGCGAAACGAACCCAAGCCCTTCTTGCTGTGAATCCCCCCCCCCAGCTTGGTTCCGCTTCCCTTGAGGTTTAGGGCTTCGGTCTGACCTCTTTGTGTCTCTGGCCGCTTTTCGACCCTGATATAAAATCTCTCCCGCACTGTTGTCTTGGGTTATTTTTCCTACCGTGAAAACACCAAATTAAAATCGAACGAATGTTAAACAATCTAAAACATTTTTATTTTTTAACCCTGCAACAAGAACCCTATTGATATTTTTCGATAACCATAATCCAAAACTCCTTGCTTTAGAGATTTAAACAACAAAATATTAAACTAAAATTTCTGCTCTTATTTTACAAAAAATTTCTGCATGCAAATTTCATGGTTACGACATCCCTCCCCTCCTTTAATTTTGCACTCCGATGCAAACTTTCTTAACTAGGGGCGGTTATCCTCCTTTTACTCACAATTTTCCACAAAAATTTTACTCACAATTTTCCACAAAAATTTATTCACAATTCTCACAAAAATTTTCCATTTATCTGTCCCCTTTATTGGGACACTAACACTGACACCTTTTATTCGTCCCCTTTATTGGGACGCTAACACTGACACATTTAGTTTTAGTCATCCTCGGTTTCTTTGTAATGTACTCGAGGTCGGGGCCTAAGAGCGTACGGACGCTCCAATGGTGGCCCTGTGAAAGCCGCCTGTCCGCTTTGTCTGGGTGACCCTATTCCCATAAAGTTCCCGCGAGGAGGTAGTTCGGAAGCACCCGGCGGCTCCTGTGTGTGCGTTCCAAATGAGCTGCTCACTCAACTTTTTAGGAACTACGATGACCCCTCTTCCGTTCGCATCAATGTAAACCAGCAGGTGCACTCCGGTTCACCTCCACGGGTCGATGTTCCTCCATTCCCTGGGCAAAGCTCTCTGGGAGGAAGTATTTCGGAGGCGCCCGGCGGTTCCCGTTCTGCCTCTCGGTCCTGCCAGTGGGCAGGAAGCGCATTCCGGTTCACTTCAACGTGTTGATATTTCTCCGGTGTCGAGGGCGAAGCTCCAGAGAGGAGGGGCGGTGGCCCTTCCCCCATCTCATCCCCTGCGCCGTCCGCCCCGCCTTGTCGCTCGAAGTCCCATGGGGCATCAATGCTGCGGCGGATGCGGTCTCGATGGATCACTATCTGATGTCCAGTGATCATGTGACGCAGGAGATAAGTGACTGGAGTCTTCTGTTCGATGATGATGCATGGACCCTCGTACCGGGACTCCAACTTGCCTCTGCCCGGTCGTGGGTAATCAATGTACACCAAACCCTGGGGCGTCTTTTCTTCGAACGGCTCCAATTCCTTGATTCTGTTAGTCTTTTCGTATCTCCGCATGAACTCTTCCACTCTGCAGTAGATTTCGCTCAGACTCCTCTTTCGGTCTTCGGCGTATTCCTCTGGGTTGTACGGGCTCACGCATGCCTCCTGTGGCATGCGAAATAGCTTTGAAAGTACATTGGGGGTTCGCCCGTACATCAAGAAGAATGGAGAATACCCCGTGGCTCAGTGCACTCGGATGTTCAGAGACAATTCCACGTTGTCGAGGATTTTATCCCAGTCTCGTCCAGTTTCTTCACAAAGTATGCGGAGTTTGATGCAGAGCTCCTTATTCAGACGTTCGATCTTCCCGTTGCTTTGGGGATGGTATGCGGCGGTCCGTTGGTGTTGTACTTCCCAAACCCGGAAGAGCTCCTGGAAGGTAGAGTTCCAGAACTCCTTACCTTGGTCGGATACTACTGCTGAAGGGGCGCCCAGTTTGCACAGTATTAAACGATGTCCGCCACCTCCCGGGTCGTCTTGTCCTTTATTGCTGCCATGATGGTAAACTTGCTGAAACTGTCCACACACATGAGGATATAATTGCTGCCTTCCCCGGTCGGAGGAAGGGGACCAACTAAGACCACGTGCAGAAGTTCCCACGGACTGTGGCCTCGCACACAAGGTATTGTTTCCACAGTCACTTTCCGCGTCTATTTGTTTCGCGCGCACGTGTCGCACGTTTGGACTACCTGCCGTACCTGTTGAACCATACCTGGCCAAAAATAGAGGACCCGTAGGATTTCTGTAGTCCTTGCAGCTCCCGGATGAATGCTCCCGATGTCCGTGTGTGCGTTCCAAATGAGCTGCTCTCTCAACTTTTTAAGAACTACGATGGCCTCTCTTCCGTTCGCATCGACGTAAACCAGCAGGTTCCTCATTAGTTTGAATCTCGACGGCTGGATGGGCTTGGATACGGGCCAGCTGAAAGTCTTTCCTTCTTCGATGGCTGTTCGAATTGCCGCTATTTCAACGTCCTTCTGCTGGTGTTTGCTTATTACCTTGCGATCAATGATCGCTTTTTCGTATATTGCGTTCACAACCTCCTTAGGGCGGGACAACCAATCGGCCACTCTGTTGAGTTTGCCCTTTACGTACTCGATGAGAACGTCGTAGTCTTGCAGTTTCATAACCCAACGCGCTAGTCTTCCATTGGGCTCTCGATGTCCTTCCCTCAGAAGCCACTTCAACAGCTTATGGTCAGAGCGGACGATGACCCTCTGACCAAATATGAGGGGCCGAGCCTTCTTCAATGAAAAGACGATGGCCAACAGCTCTTTCTCGTAGGTGCAATAATTTCGTTCCGCGCCCGTTAGTATTCTGGAGAGGAAGAGGATTGGTTTTTCTATTCCTTCCTGTTCCTGCGCGAGTACTCCCCCGATGGCTACTTGACTCGCGTCCGTGTTCAAGATGAACTCTTGATCAAAATTTGGGTAGGCCAATACGATGTCAGTTGTTACAGTGTCTTTGAGGGATTGCCATGCGGTCTCTTGCGGAGTGTCCCATCTCCAAGAGTCATTGGTGGACACTTCATTAAGAGGTCGCGCAATCTGACCAAATCCCTTTATAAACTTTCGGTAGTAGGAGGCGAGGCCTAAAAATTGCTTCAGTTCCGTCTTGTTGGTTGGCCTCTGGGTTTTTGATGGCCTCTACTTTGAATTCCTGTGGCTTCACCCCGTTCCTGGTGACCACATGGCCTAGATACTCCACCTGGGATTGTAATAACTGACATTTTTCTAACTTGACCTTTAAGTTGGCGGTGCGTAGGCTATCCAAGGCTCGTCGTACCCTCTTGTCATGCTCTTCTAAAGACCTTCCAAGGACAATGAGGTCGTCCAAGTAAATCAGCACTTCCCTGTCCAGTTGCTCCCGTAAAATGAAATTCATTACTCTTTGGAACACTGGTGGACTATTGGACAACCCAAACGGGACCACCCTGAACTCGAAATGACCGCTTCCGGTGGAGAAGGCAGTTTTCGAGATGCTGTCGTCGTGAATGGCCAACTGCCAATATCCCGAACGTAAATCCATGCTCGAGAAGTAATGAGTCCCGTGCAGCTTGGCCAAGGTTTCATCAATGATGGGTAATGGGTATTTGTCCTTTATGCAAATGGCGTTCAAAGGTCTATAGTCTACACAGAGCCTCAGGGCCCTACGCTTCTTTTCTTCAATCGCTTCCACTCTGGACTCTTGTGGTCACTCTTCGTTCCTAGTGATCACGTGGTCCTGGTACTCTACCTGTGACGGTAGTAATTAATCTTGTCTTTTCCTCGTCGGTCTTCTTCCTTTTGAGAGCGACGGACATCGGTGAACATGCGTCTTGATGTGTGTCAATCTCTTTTTAGTCACTTGTAGAATTTTGACTCTTTCTCACAGTGACACTTGTTCCATTTTTTCTTTTCGGGCGAGGAATCGAACGGCTGTTCCGACTAACCTCCCCGCTCTCGTTGCCTCAACCACCATGCCGATGTCATCTTGTCTTCAAGGTAATACTCGTCAGTCGTCACTTTTATTTCTCAAGAGTAACTTTACCGCCTCCTTGGAAAGGGTTAACTTCCTTTGAGATTTCCGCTCTGTGATACTTTCAAATCACGCTGAGCCTCACTGCACATCCATTGAAGCGGAGAGTAGACGTCCAGGGGAAACCATATCCCCAAATTTTCTTCTCTGTCTATTCCCATATCATTTAACTTCCCTTTGGGACCCTGCTCGACAACCTTCCCAAGTATCCTCGAGCCTCACTGCATACCCCATGCAGCGGAGAATAAACGTCCACGGGAACCGCGTCCCCGGGTTTCATTCTGACCCTCCTTGTCGGAATGATGCTGGCTTCCTTATTCTGTCTGCTCCCATTACCGGTCTGGTTACCTCTTCGTTCAGAGTGACGACCCTTTTCTCTTCACAGTTACCTTTGTTTCGTCTTCATATCCTCCGAAACAACACGCCTATGGTCAAGTCTTGCTGAGCCTCTGGAATTATACAGACAAAAGAATTCTTCAACAACCTTTCCCATAGTCAAACTTAATTCTACTCCCTTACATGAATGGGCGAGTCCTGTGCAACCATGTACTGAGAAGTTGGCCACTGTCCAAAGAAGGCTTCCGATGTTCTTGTGCATAGCTTATCTCAATGTGACGGAAGCTCCACCATCGACCAGCGCGGTGAAAGCTTGTTGAGCGACGAATACTGGTAAGGTGATCAGTCCTAGCCGACGACTCGCCGCTACTTCCTCTGAAGCTATTCAGGAGGCTTCTCCTTCCAATCTCGCCGAAGGTTTGTTCGAGGGCACGCCTCTTCCAAATTTCCCATTTGCTGGCAAATCTTGCACTGGCTCTGGCCACTCTCTTCCATTGTTTCCTCTTTGGAGTCACTCTCTTCCTTTGACTTGGTTTGTTCTCGCTTCTGGTTTCTCGTGGGGTTGTAGTAACATTCTTGAGTTGTGTTATTCCTCCTGTGACCAGTGTCACATTTCTTCCTTCTGGGCTCTCCTTGTCTCCGACGTTCACCTCCACATCCTTGATGTTGTCCTCCTTCGTGGCTGTGGCTGTTCTTTCTTCTGGATGTTGTGAGTTGTAGTTCCAGGATGTGGGAGGATTTTGCAGTTTCTGCAGTCTTCGGCTTCTGTCTTGTGGCGTTTCTTCTCTTAGGACATCTTCATCTCTTAGTCCTAAGCTTGAGTTGTTTACCGAAAACTTGATTGATTCGATCCAATATTCCAGAAAGGATGTTCTTTTGATGCAATTACAGTACAAGCATACTCCAGCATAACGGACTTCAACGCGTCCTTAAGTATGCCCTCTTTAATATGTCTCCTTATAGGATTAGCCTGAACCAAGGCATTACCTGAACTTAATAATCTTGTGGCAATTATGTTGACTGTCTCACCTTTTTCCCTCCTGACGGCGTTTGGGCTGGTTCCTGGGTTCTCTTGTGCCCGTTCGCCCATAAACGTCGGCGAACTTCTTTCCAATGTGTGTCCAAACGTCGTTTGCTCAGAACCCCTTACTGCTTGTTCACGTTGCAAAGGTAAGCTAGTACTCGGTAATCCCTGTACGATGGCTTGTCTGTACTTCTGCAGGCCTTCGACGGTGTGGTGTTTCTCGGCTCTTGTGGTGTGTGCACTTCTGCAAGGGTTCTTTGGGATGGTTTCTGGGTTCTCTGGTCTCCACCCAACCCTTTCCTGCGTCGAAAGTTCTTCATCTGTAACGGGAGGAATTAGAGAGATTCTTCGGGGACGAACCCCCGACCTGCGGTTGTCTCAATACTCCAGCTGCGGAGTAGTCATTACATGGTCTTCCAGTTTCGACTCTCTTCGGTTTATTTCTTCCTCTAATTCCGTGCATTCCTTTAGTAACCGAATAATGTTGGAAAAATTTGTCCTTTTTAAATTTTCCAAATTTTCTGTACTCATTTCCTTGAAGTTCTTTTGTTCGGTTTCACTAATGTCCCTTACACTTTCTTCTCCGTTCGTTATATCTACGCTCTTTACCGACATCTCGAAACTTATTTGTTTATTTATTTTTATTTTAAAACCGTTTCCACTGTTAGCGACACTTTTTACTGTCCCAGCTTATTTTAACGAATTACTGTTCCCAATACTGCTACATTAATGCTTTACTCTGTACCAAAGTTTATTTTAGCGAATCACTGTTCCCAAATTTTCTACGTTGGTGTTTTATTCTGCACCAAAGTTTATTTTAACGATTCACTGTTCCCAATGTCTTCTACGTTAGTGTTTTATTGTAACGCAAATTTATTTTAACAAAAAGTTACACTCTTGCTACCAATACTTGCAATAGGATCCCACTTCTTCGACACCATTTATGTAGTGCCCTTCACTTTCGTTTCTGTAGTGCACAACCCTTTTTATTTACTTACGGTGCTGTACACCCTTTTAATTATGTTAATTCACTTCACTGACACCCTTTAGGTTGTGCGCCAACCTTTAATTCTATTTCAAATTATTTCTTACGCGCGTGTTCTTTTCGTTCAGGATGACTCGGCCTATCCAGACGGATGGCCCTTTAAATTGATAGGCGCAAGTTCCTTTGGCCTACCGAAAGCCTACTTTGAATTTCAATCTTTGAATGTTAATTGACCCTCAGCTTACAAGAGAGGCCTATTGCAAGGTAGCTAAGAAACAACACACGCCCTCTTATAAAGTTTATTAAATTTCACTCAAATCAGTACATGAATTTAGAAAATTAGTCTGAAGTAGATTTAATAATTTTCATACAATACAATTCAATTATAAATTCAATGAAAGAGTTCACAGTTATCTGAATTTAAATCATTTAAATTTACCAATTTTCCGTACAATACAATCCAATTATAAATTCAAAGAAAAAAGTTCACAGTTATCTGAATTTAAATAATTTATATAGAGGGGCTTTATATTTGAGTGTAACAAAACAAGTAACGAGAAATGAAGTGGTCGAAATCGACGAAGAAAATTTAAGAAATACTTTACTTACAGTACAGGTGGCAACTATTCTCAATTGTGCTGCGAAATGACCGCAGATTTGTTGCCCGCACAAAACAAAACGAAAGTCCGCCAAGTAACGTGACTTCCTTCAGAACCCAATTGACGGGTCATGCAAACTAGGGCACAGACGTACCGTTTAACCTTTAATTTGAACCAAATTAAATTAATTGAAAGTTCACAAAATTCTTGGTCCGTTGGCTAACACTAATTAAGATCTTCTAACCAAGTTCTCTTTTCGGGTCGCTAACAATAAAATTCTTATACACAAGTTTCGCGTAAGCGAATGAAATGCAAATTTTTAAGTACAATCGTGAGACAGTTCAAATTTAACTTCTAAGTTTTCTATTACACCACAAGTCTTTACCAAGGTATTTAAGCCACAGTTAACTTCAGGAGGACGACTACAAACTGACTTAACACTTTCAATTTTACCTTACAATTCTTAAGGACCCGCCTCCTAATATTTTGAAAACTATCAAACCATTTGTTTCTCTGAAGGCCGTCCCCCGGAAGGCTATTACCCATACATAAGGAAAGAAGGAGTCTTCACTAAGTTTTCCCAGGATCCCTGTGCCCCTGATTGGTGCTGGACCTGACTTCCGAGTATAGAGTCCTCCTTCTACCAGGAATACATTTAAAACCGAGTTAATAGATTTGAAGCCACTTGCTGCTCCAATTTTACAACTCACGTCGTGGTTCAATTTAGCAAGTGTATTCGAATTTGTCTTACAAAAATCGCACCATCCAGCGAAACGAACCCAAGCCATTCTTGGTGTGAATCCTCCCCAGCTTGGTTCCGCTTCCCTTGAGGTTTAGGGCTTCGGTCTGACCTCTTTGTGTCTCTGGCCGCTTTTCGACCCTGCTATAAAATCTCTCCCGCACGGTTGTCTTGGGTTATTTTTCCTACCGTGAAAACACCAAATTAAAATCGAACGAACGTTAAACAACCTAAAACATTTTTATTTTTTAACCCTGCAACAAGAACCCTATTGATATTCTTCGATAACCATAATCCAAAACACCTTGCTTTAAAGATTTAAACAACAAAATATTAAACTAAAATTTCTGCTCTTATTTTACAAAAGATTTCTGCATCAAATTTCATGGTTACGACAATATATATATATTATAGAGAGAGAGAGAGAGAGAAATTTAAAACATTTCTTATGTTTTCCGTCGTTTGAAACACCCTATATTAATGTTAAGAAACAGTTAAATACTTCCAAATTGAATTTTCTTCACTTCATATTCAACAAAATTTAAGTCTTTAAAATTAAAGTTAATTTGAATTACAGTTTAGAATTATTATTATTATTATTATTATTATTATTATTATTATTATTATTATTTTACAAGTTATTTTTACTAATGTTTTCTCTGTTCTTAAGTTTTAAAATGTTTTTCCTATTTTATAATCTACTTTTACGTATGTAATATACTACTGTTTCTCATTTCTCACTTGACTTTTAAAAGAACTTTGTCTCAGTGCCGCAAAGATTTTTAATTAAAAGATATCCTTAAAAATTACTATTTCTCTTTGAATATAAATTTTGCCCACAGATAATCCTGACCATCATGTTCTTCTGTCACCAATTTAATTTTTGGAAATTCGTATACAAAGTCGGTGCAAAAGATTAATTTTGTTTTTCATTAAGTGAGTAGACGAATAACCTGATTTAAATAGATTCAGAAGATCAACTTCGATATTTTTCCACTCTATTTAATCTATACTAATATTTGTGACGGTCGAACTGCCTGCGAACTTTCTTTCTTTCTTATGGCCGGCCAAACCACTGGCCAGATTTGGATGAAACTTGGGGGACAGGGGTAAATGAGTCCGGAGAAGAACATAGGCTCTGTGGCGTCGGCCTCCAAGGTCATCTGAGGCCGCTGGAGGCTTCTGTATTCCGGATTGGTTGAAAGATAGTGACATCATAGACACGTTATAAAAGATAGTGATAAAATGGGCAGAGCTCTAGCATATATATCTATCTATACATATATATATATATATATAAGACATAGGCTATGTGGCGTCGGCCTCCGAGGTCACATATATATACTGTATATATAGCGAAACGTAGGTTAAAATTATTGAATGGCTGGCTCTTGACGATTGGTTAGGTTAAGTCGTGATATTTTCTTTACAATTAACGAAAATATCACGCCTTAACCTAACCAATGTCAAGAGCGTACAATTAACTTAACCGGGCATTCAAATAACCTAACCGGACACTCAATTAACCTAATCGAGCCTTCAGTTGACCTAACCGGGCATTTAATTAACCTAACCGGGCACTCAGTTGACCTAACCGGGCATTCAATTAACCTAACATTCAAGTGCATCTAGGATATTGTTATAATGCTCTATAAGTTGTGATAAGCATGATCTTCCCGATCGGAATCCGTGCTGATGCACCTAACCTTCAAGTGCATCTAGGATATTGTGTGTGTATGTGTGTGTGTGTGTGTGTGTGTGTGTGTGCATCATATATATATATATATGTATATACTGTGTGTATATATATATATATATATACATATATATATATATATACACATATATATACTGTATACACACACACACACACACACATATATATATATAGCGTTTAACTTCCACTCGGGCAACGCCGGGTAGCTCCGTTTGTTCGGATTTATGTAACTCAGAGATATTTAATATAAAAACTATTTTGGTGCGTTCTTTTATTCTGATTTGTCTTATTTAAAATCTTTCTCTCTCTCTCTTCATATATATATATATTATATATATATATATATATATAAAGGGTGATCCAGATAAATGGGACCCATAAAGAAAAGCCAAATATTCTTAATATTTAATTCCTTTCATAAAAACTATATATCATTCGAAAGAGTAGAGTTACAAGTTTATTATGAAATATTTATTTTTTAAAAATGACTCCTTTCAAATGTGCTCCATTAGTTGCCAAGCATTCCAGTGTTCTCGCTTGTAAGTTCTGCATCACTTTTGCAAGAGTGTGCGGTGGTATGGCCTGTATCTCATTTGTGATGGCGGCCTTCAATTCTTGCAAGGTCGTTGGGTTATTTCTGTAGACCCTACTCTTTAAATATCCCCAGAGATAATAATCTAAGGGAGAAAAATCCGGAGACCTTGCGGGCCATTCAACGTCTCCAAATCTTGAGATTAACTCGCCTGGAAACGTTTGACGCAAAACTGCCATGCAGTTCCTCGTGGTATGGCAGGTAGCTCCGTCTTGTTGGAACCAGTGGTTTTCTAGACAAAGATCTCTTAATTTAGGAATAAGGAAATCGGTCAACATTTTTTCGTAGCGATCACCATTTACAGTGACCGTGTTTCCGGTGGAATCCTCGAAAAAGTACGGCCCTATGATCTGAGATGCAGTAAGACCACACCAAACAGTTACACGCTGACTATGCAACGGGACTTCGGTAATATTCAATGGATTTTCTGTTGCCCAGAAACGACAATTTTGTTTGTTTACAGTTCCATTCAAGTGAAAATGGGCTTCGTCTGACATAATCAAAGTTGCTAGAAAATTGGTGGTGTCATTTACCTTCTGTTGGATCCATTGACAGAATTGTCGTCTTCGTGCGAAATCTCCATCGTTTAGTTGTTGCACTGTTTGAATTTTATATGGAAAGAGCATTAAATTTTTCTTGAATATACGGTGTGTTGTTCCATATCCAACTCCTAACAGCTGAGAAGCACGTCTGATGCTTATGTTAGGATTATCCTGTACAATTTCACGAGTTCTGTTAATGATCTCGTCTATCCTTACTGTGCGTACTCTTCCAGTTGGTTTTCTTTTTCCAATGCTGCCAGTTAGGGAAAAATTTCTGACACACCGACGGATTACTTTCTTAGAAGGTGATTTTGACATCTGAAAATTTGTCTTGAAAGATCTTTGAGCTGAAACTACACTTCTTCCATGCTCATAATATTGCTCAGTTATGAAACGCAGCTGTTCCACAGTCCATGCAGTCATCTTGAAGGGTTAGTTTTAACTAACACTTTTATTTTGTTTTGTATCTTATCTTGTCTTATATTGTCAAAAGCTATACAATCCTGTACAAACTTGTAACTATCCTCTTTCGAATGATGCGTATGATTTTATAAAAGGACTTATACTTTAAGAGTTACAGGGGTTTCTTTTGGGTCCCATTTCTCTGGATCACCCTTTATATATATATATATATATATATATATATATATATATATATATATATGTGTGTATATATATATATATATATATATATATATATATATTATATATACAGTATATATATATATATGATGCATACACACACACACACACACACACACACTCACACAACTTTAAACCTAAATATTCAGGCTAAGAACTCTTAATGCTCTGAGAAACATAGAAGAAAAAGTTAAAGATTTTATCGAAGGGTGATGATCAGAATAAAAGTGAACATGCGAGTTATTATTAGTAGGATCGCGAAAAACTTCAAATTTGAAGTGATTTGTGTTTCTCCGAATTTTTAGATCAAGAAGTGATTATTATACTGAATGTGTTTAAAATCTGTATTGAAATCGTTAGCAGACCTGACGTCTTTCTTGTACTCCTTGAATCGTTTTTCTGATCTGTTTACCTGTTTGTCCGCTATAATTTTTATCACAGTGATCACAAGGAAATTTGTATATTCCTATGGATTTATCATGCATATCCGTTTTGTTTTTCATTATTTGGCTGCTAACTGTCTGTAGGAAATTGAAGTCTATTTCGTAATTAATATTGCTGAGGAATTTCTTAGCATTTTCTAAGCGTTCATTATATGGTATAACAATTTGTTTGATGTTATTATTTATATTTTCTTCATTACTAGCATTATCATTCTTCTTACAATTATTATCATTCCTATTTTCATTACGTGTGAAATATTTCTCTTTATTTCATAATAGGCATAATTAATAAATTGTTTCGGAAAGTAAATAAAATGCTTAATTAATTTAAGCAACAGATACATTGTGCATCTAAGAAGCGTGGTTACACCAGAACATTCTTGGTCATCCGTTAGCATTCCAGGATATACCGCCAAGGGTGCCAAGATAAATAAGACGGACGAGATAAAGTAAGACATGTTATGTAAGACAACTTTTTCACATCAATCACTGATTTAAGAATAGAGAAATGCGATGTTGAAGACCTATGGATTCAAGTACGGCACAAAAGTTTTCATTTTATTTCAATGGCGTAATTTACAGACACCTTCAAGGATTAACAAATACCTTCGTATATTTAGAGAAGTCAATATGAAAGAAAAAGTGAAGGTATTTAAAGTATATGGTGACATAATTCGCAACCTATTTAACGAATCAGCAAAGTTAAAGCAAAACATATCTAATAATGGACTACATCAGCTTGTAAATACACCAATGCGAATTACTGATAACTCATGTATTTTAACTGATATAATGACAACAAATAAAAGGAAAACTATAATAGAATGTACTACATTACCGTGCCATTTAGCCGATCATAACTTAATATCATCCTACATAAAAACATGAAAAATAGCCAATTGACAAAAGTTTCAGGAGTAACAGTAATTATGCCGAAGAAAGCTTTTGTAGTTTCCTCTTATCAAAGACTTATTCATTTAACATAATACTGAGGACAGACGACGTCAACAACCAAATTGAAATATTTACGTCGACCTTCTGTAATATTTTAAATGGTTGTCCTCCTTATGTAACCAAGAAATTTACAAGATATTTTGTCCCATGGCATACAAAGAGCATAATAGAAAAAGTGACAGAAAAGATATACTGAAAATAACGACAGAAAAAGATTCCACTTCAGAGGAAAAAGAGAAATACAAACAAAAGAAGAAATAGATAAACAAAGCAGTCCGACAAGCTCAGTCTTAGTATTCCACTAATAAGCTAATTAATAGTGAATAAAATACAAAAGACACCCACAAAATTATACACGAAATTATTCCTGGCAAAATGATAAATAAATCCCACCAGAACATCCCAGAAACTGCTGAAGGATTTAACGACTTTTTCTCTTCGATCGGAAAAAGAACATTTGAAGACCTCCAGCGAAGTACTCCGACCTTGAAAGAAGTCTAATTAAAAACGAAGAGCAGACTCTAGAAGAAAAATTCTTCCCACCAGAATCAGTCACACATGCAGAACTCGTAAACATAGAACCTTGAAGCACACTAACTCATTGGGAATCGCAAAAAAATATCTGTGTATTACTTAATGGACTATCTGTGAGTAATTCCTGTGTATCTATTAGCGATTATCAATAGTTTGATTGTTACTGGTTTATTTCCTAAACAATGGAAACAGACAATTACATATAACACCATATACGTATTACATATAAAATTTTAGAAAAAGCTGTGGTTAGCCAGTTAATATATCATCTTGAATCAAGTGGCCTTTTTTTCACAATCTCAGTACGGATACAGAAAACGTCTATCTACTGTAATAACATAACTCTCTCTGTAAGATCTCTCCATAGCTTTTAACACAAGTAAGTCATGATACGTAGATAAAAAAAAAACTGAATGCAATTAATGTAGATAAATCTCGGTTCCAAGAATATCTCACAGAAAGATGCCAATCCATCAAAATAAACCAGTCAAGTATAGCGTTCCACAAGATACAGTTTTGGGTCTTATCCTTTTCCTTGTTTTTATTAATGATATTACCAGGTTTATGAGTGGATGCACAAGTGGATGCCAACAGTGTTGCTACCTTACCAAGGGAAACTAAATGAAGTGGATGAAACGATAAGAACAGAAACAGATTTATCCAATCAGAAACGACACTCTCACATGAGTCTTTAAAATAAATCTAAATAAAACACAATACATATTCATACCATGAAAACGATACATGACTAAAATAAATGAAGAAATTCAAATAAAATTTGATACTTGTGACATACCAATTTCTAAATCAGTCAAAGATCTTGGTATCATTTTTCATGAACATGTCTTTTAAAAAGCACAGTAGTAAAGCGATGGCACTTTATTTTATTTGCAAAAACTAAAAAAACAGTATCAGTAGCTATACCTAAATCGACGAGAACATTAATTGTAAACAGTCTGGTAGTGAGTCACATATCTTACTGTCCTTTCACCTGGAGTAGATGTTCCTCCAAAGTGGCGTATGGATGTAAAAGAAAAAAAGACAACGCAACTTCTTATTTAGGAAAATATTAGGCTGGTTAACTTGAAATTGCAATTTGATTTCTGTACATACTCGGTGTTACAATTTCCTTCAAACCATCAACGTCATTCTCATTGTGATAGAAGGGCGGTGTCACAGGTTGCTACTTGAATGTGGAGTAACTGTTCTATTCTAATCCAAGAAGCATCCTCCCACTCCAGTTTCAGTTAAATGTTACCTACGTAATACTTCTTTACAAATTCCAATACATTCTTAATACAGTGTTTATGCTGATTAACTAAAATTTATGGAATCTTTTAAACTATTTTCCCCCCCAACATACTCTTTTCAACAATCACCACCCCAATGTTGATCTTTTCAACTATATCCCCCGCAAAGTTTAAACTCTGAAAATTAACCAAAATAAGATAAGAAAACAATAACAAAAAATTTATTATTTATTGCAAACATATAATAAATAGAGAACCATTATTTACATAGGATAAAATTTGAATGCCAGGGTTAGGTCAACTGTACGCCCTTGACGATTGGTTAGGTTTAGTCGTGATATTTTCGTTAGTTTTAACGAAAATATCACGCCTAAACCTAACTGTACGCCGTTGACGATTGGTTAGGTTTCGTCGTGATATTTTCGTTAGTTTAAACTAAAATATCACGACTAAACCTAACCAATCGTCAAGGGCGTACAGGTGACCTAACCGGGCATTCAATGAACCTAACAGGGTATCCAGTTGACCTAACCGGGCAATCAATTAACCTAACCGGGCATATATATAAATATATATATATATATATATATATATATCGAAACCTACGGTAAAATTATTGAATGCCCGGTTAGGGAATTTTCGGTTAGGTTCATTGATATTCTCGGTTAGGTTTAGAGAATGCCTGCCAAGTTAGACCAACTGTACGCCCTTGACGATTGACGATCGTTAATTTTAACGAAAATATCACGACTAAACCTAACCAATCGTCAAGGGGGGTACAGTTGACGTAACCTGGCATTCAAATTTTATCCTATGTAAATAATGGTTCTCTATAAACCGGAAATATGATAGAATAAGTAGTGTGGGCGCAAAAAGAGAGAGTGCAATGCAATTGCAAATATGTTGATCAATGTTGCAAGAGTGCCAACCCCACTTGGTACCATTGCCAGTGCCAACCCCCCTTGCTGCAAGGCAGCCTTCCAAATGGGAGGAGGGTTGTTGCAAGAGCATATTAAGACTTCGGCCAAGCGGACGTTTTCTTATAGGCCCCTAATCAGCCAGTACATCCAGACACTATCAGCCAGTTGGCACAGTGTATACCTCGTTTAGGCACGTACACACCCGTCTATACGCCCATAAAATATTACGCACACACGATTATATGCATCGGGTTCGAGACTCGGTGGCGACGCGTCCTTCCACGGTTGGTAGATAAATGGGTAGCCAGATTGCCCTAGCAAGGATCTCTCTCGCGCCCTCTCCCCCTCTCGCTCTCTCTCTCTCCCTCTCGCTCTCTCTTTCGCTCTCTCTCTCCCTCCCTCTATCTCTCTCTCTCTCATATATAACCAAAGAAAGCCTATATATGTATAGTTCCGGAAAAAAGTTAATTTAAAAAAATTCTGAAAACAATAAAAATTACTAATTAGTGCAAGAAATGTACACAAAAGATAAAAAATTTATAATTAGCAATCACGTCAAATTGCATTAATTCACATTACTTCCATTTATTACATAACTCAAACAAACCTCTAGGATTTTATCGCACAGTTATACCTGATTTCTGAATATACAGGGAGCGGAATAAGACAGTTTACGTGAATAACAGAGTCACCTTGTGAAAAATAATATTTATCATTTACTACAGAAATTACTAATTAGTACAAGAAGAGTTAAACACTTGGTGGCTAACTGGATTTCACATGGAGTATATATGAACAAAAAATTAAATAAAAATAATAATAGCATAAGAAATACGAACGGGGATTATATATATATATAATAAAAAATAATAATACACAAAACGCTGGTGTATAATCAACATGTTAGTACAGAAAAAAAAATATATATATATACATACACACAATTATATTAAACAACGTTCTGAAAATTGGGGAATGGGAAGCTATATTATTCTCTTCATGCTTGAATTAATAAGGTGATGTAAATGTGTGTATATATATATATATGTGTATATATATATATATATATGTATAATTGTATATATACACACCTCTATTAAAGATTTATCGTTTAAAAATAAAATTTGAAACACCTGTTCTACCAGCGAGTTTTAGCGGCGCCAGGAACCGAAAGATAACACTGGATTTAAAATCTCGATAATAAACAACGCTTCAATGGAATCTTATTTCTATTCTCTCGACGTCATAAACTTTGGTGTTTAATGATACGCTACATCACACATCTCTGTTATTTTTTAAATTTATTTATTGTATCATAAAAGAATTCCGGTATACAAAAAACTTTTTCAGCGGCGAGAGAAGCTTCGCGCACTGATGGTTTTTCTTCATGGATAACTGAATCTGAAGTTACCTTCCAGTTTTATATTTCAAAGACGATAAATTTTTCCCGATCCTATTTTAGATAGGGCACCCTAAACCGATTCGCAAACCATCCTCATCTACCTCTCTCTCTTCCTCTCGCTCTCTCTCTCTCTCTCGGCCGAATAAAAGATAAAAAAAAACAACGCGTTTCTCTCTCTCTACGAATTGGAGTATCTGACACGCCCCAGATTTCACGGGGCAGCCAATCACAGCCCTGTGGGCGGAGCCCAGGACCTCTGTTTGGCCGCTATGCAGGCCTACGCGTCAAGCCCCGCCCAAAATTCACCGATAGCCAATAGGAAGCTAGCGTTTCGTGTGTTGTGGGTTGATCACAATCACGAGCCCTATTTATAAAAGGGGCATTTTCATCTCAGAGCCTCATTTCAATGTTTTTTGTGGAACAGTGCTTTTGAAATACCAACCATCAGCCAGCTGTACAGCTCCCCCGATTTGTTTCAAGATGGCGTTGCCTCATCATTCTCTGCAATTTACCTTTTCAACGCGGTGGAACAGAATGATCTATCTACGAAAGTTTTTTCAGAAATTTTGTGACGAAATGCAAGAACCGTTCAATGAAGACGATATTAAAATGTAAGTAGTTAATTTGTGATTATACATATTACCGTTCATTCAGTGTTAACTTATAAAAGGCCACGATAAATGCGCTTTGAAAAATATTTTTAATTATTGTCTCATTCTCTGTTTCCTTCGTGGCTATTTCGTCATATATATATATATATATATATATATATATATAAATATATATATTATATATGATGTGTTTTTATTTGTACATTTCTCGATAATTTAAAGAGAGCACCGCAGTAGGAATTAGAAATATTAAAAACTATTAAGAATTGTCGGCGAATTCGAGACCCGGTGTCGGCGTACGATGTAGTAGCACTCTTACCTTTGAAAACTCTCAGGATATCTGCTTGCGCTTACAATTTGCTGTTATCCTAACTTAGCTTTATTCTGAATTTTTCTACAATGAAAAAATTAATCCCATTATGTTTTTAATTATTGTTTCCTTCGTGATTAATTCGGCATATATATATATATATATATATATATATATATAATTAATGTGTTTTTATTTGTACATTTCTCAATAATTTAAAGAGAGCATCGCAGTAGGATTTTAAAAATATTAAAAACTTTTAAGAATTGCCTGCGGGTTCGAGACCCGGTGTCGGCATACGATGTCTTAGCACTTTT
This sequence comes from Bathynomus jamesi, assembly GCA_023014485.1. Taxonomy (NCBI): domain Eukaryota; kingdom Metazoa; phylum Arthropoda; class Malacostraca; order Isopoda; family Cirolanidae; genus Bathynomus; species Bathynomus jamesi. The sequence goes on from JAJOZX010000407.1 coordinate 292,877, forward strand.
ACTTTTGAAAACTGTCAGGATATATACTTGCGTTTACAATTTTTAAAATTCGTGGCATTTTCTCTTATTGTAGCTCTTTGATTAAACTTTATTTTTACTTAACTTCATAGGACAGATGCGGAACTTGATAGTGTTATAGTTACTTTTCTTTTTGATGAAAGGGGAATAAGTGATGTGGACGCTTTACCCCACAACCAAACTTCTATTAGTGCTTGTGATTCGAGGTACACGAGCACACTAATAGGAACGTCTACAGGCTTGGCAAATTCCAACCTGACTGAGATATTCCCACTCTGTTCTGGACTTAAATGCGTATTTACGTCAGCAGACAAGTCAGGCGTGATACCAAATGAATAAATGTTAAATTCTTCGACAAATTCTTTCTGCGTTACACCAAACCCAAGCTCATCACAGCCACCTACATTATGAGCCAGACTACTATAAGCTCTCGCGCAGAGCGGGAACACAGCGTCTGATGAGTAGTCCACAATCATAGTCCCTCCCAAAGCGATGCCATTTACGATAGAGTCATATTTTTAAGGCCGAAATTTTCGAATTTAAAGGCACTCTTTTTATATCTTCCATTCGTCGAGGCGTGGTCCTGCATTCCAATTAATATCCTTTTAGGTAGAACTCCAAGGGCCACGTTTTCTAGTTGCTTCGAGGCCAACCCGGCGGGCACCGTATATAGTTTGATCTGTACCCTGTTAATTTGAGTATTTTACTGTGGAGTGTATTAAGTCTTTCTCAATCTCTATTTGTTTTGGCGAACTTAATTTCACTCGGCGTATACGCAAATACGCCTCCATTATGTGAATCACAACGGGTTTCGCGCCGTCTTCTTGATCAGACCCCAGATTTATGCAGATCTCAAGACTCGTGCGGGAAGCTTCAATTTCATATCCACCCCGTTCATAAGCAGTTTCTCCTGGAATTTGAAATCTGTATGAAGAGGTCCAAAACACTCGTATATTTTTTTTTTAGAATTTTTAAATTTATCCTTTATGCCATTTTCATCTTTAGTATGGTAATATCCCTCTGCGGTTAAAAAGATGTCCTTCGCTTCTTTTGAAAAGTTGAGGACATTTTCCAGATAGACTCGAAGGTGATAATACTCCGTTCCTGCCGAGATGTTAACCTGATTTAAATATACCTCACACTGGCTGAATATGGAGTGTAAAAAGTTGGTTGCAGGGTACGCTGAGTAACTATCATCGCAGTCCGTTCCATCAGAATGGGCTATACGCAATTTAGCGTATATGTGCATGCAGCTCGGGTCAAAAAAGTAAGGGCCTGAGCTGGGTATCACGAATTCGATAGGGGCACTCGGCGAACTAATTGTGTTTAATGGGTTAATTGTAATAAAGTCGCTATGCTCAATAGAGACCTGAGTGGGGGGCATATCAAAGAGGGACAGTTCCGATTTACAGCATTGTGAACTACACGGATGGAGGAAACGCGCCATGACGAGTCAGAAAGAGTGCCACCTCTCTCGACAACTAGTAATCAGCCTATGATTCGTGAGAGTAGTGTCCTCAGCTTATATCAGTTAAAAAAATGATCAGCCATAGGTTTCATACGCTTAGAGCACTTCTTTTTGATTTCCTTTTACGTTTAACGCTTCGTGATGGTAACCCCTTCTTCCTGGCAGATCTCTTCTTTCTGCCACCAAGCATTTTTCTATTTGCATCTTTGATGATTTCGTCCAGTATACGTTTTAAATGTTTTTTTTAGAGCTCCTTTAGGCTTAGTTCTACCCATTATTTCTTCTGCCGCGTTAAAACCTGTTTGTAACGCCTTCCGTCCTAGGTACCTGGCACCCCTCTTCAACAGTGGGACAGCGGTGCGTATTATGGATGAAAAAATGGATCGAAGCCCACTCCCACTCTGGTTAATAGATTAGTCGCAACATTCACATAATAGGGCTTGTCATATTTAATGCTCAAACTTTTCCCTCATTGGTTGGGGATGTGTGCAATGCACAGCAGGCGCGCCTGGGCGTCACCAACAAATTGGTGCTCTACGATATTGCTGTAAATATAGCACATGTCTGGAAGTGGAGAGCTTTCACCCAATTACTCCATCTTCAATTGATACATTAAGCTGGACATGCTGTGCCTCGTGAAAGGTATCTCTTTGGAGAGCTGCGCTATATCGGCCCTCGGCCACAATTGTGAACAGCTCTTTATCTTTAATATTTCTACTAAGCGTTGATTTTAACTTCAATGTGCATGCAGGCGTGTCTATGTTTACGACTTTCAAAAAGTAAATCGTTTGTGAGATACGACTTTTCAAGACACTTGTTTAATCCCGTCACAATGTCCATGGCTGTATCATAATGGCCGATTCCTAGCGAAACATTTGTGCTATAGTACTGTACCTCACCGAACAGTACTGATCGCATAGTATCGTCTAAGGTTATGTCTAATTTTTCGCACTCATCGATTCTTCTAAGGATCAGAAATATGATTTGTTCATTTTCAAGAGTTAAAAATTTGGGGACTAACTGGAGTTCACATCAACCCACCTCATACGAATCACGCTCCAATTCAATGGGTCCGTGGAGTTCTGTCACAATGTTGGCCAGTGTGTTGTTCGGAAGTACAGACAGATGAGAGGAAAACGGGAGTGTGATATTAGGCCTGTTCAAAAATCAACGTTTTCTTATTTTCATAGGTTTCTGTACATTTTCCCATGCTTTTTGACCTGAGAAAGCCGAAAATCACAACTACTTTGACCTAGGATGTTGGGAAGCATTGCCGCATGGAGCTTTAAATTTTCTGCCTTGAAATCGGCCAAAGCGCCAATTCCGGGGTCCCTTGAATTATGTTTTGCACTTTAACTTTTGATCTAAACAAGATAGAGCAACAAATTAGGTATCAAATGAAAGAGCATAAAATTAATAAATAATAAAATAATAATAATAATAATAATAATAATAATAATAATAATAAATAAATAATAATTAATAATAATAATAATAATAATTATCTATCATTTTTCAGGAAACAACAGAAACTCAATCAGAATCTAGAAAACCATCTACAAGTTACAACTTCACAATGGCATTAAGCAAGGAGCTGAGGGAGCTCCGTGGGCGCACAGTTGATATCTCAGAACCTCCACGTACTGTCCACAGGCAGGTGTCAACTGGGCCATCTACCAGATCTCTCACTGAAACTTTCCTGGTTGGATACCCTTCAGCTTTTATCAGTGGTTCCCAACTTCCCACCAACAGACAGGCGTTCCAGTATTTCCTTAATCTTCAGAATTTACCGGAAAATGCAGGGAGGCCCATGGTTCAAGACCTTGCATATGAAACAGTTGAATCTATCATCCCATTCTGGCAGATGGCTAGGATCAAGACAATGACCAAGTACAACGCAATGAAGCTCTTCATGAAACTACATGAGAAACATCGTGCTCTGGTGAAAAGCAAAGGAAGAGCAAGTAACCCTGGACGAAAAAGAGGAGCATTTGTGCTGGAATTAGACAGCCTGTTCGATATAGGAGCTCCAGATGCAATCCAGGAAATACAGAACAACAGACTGTTATCCAGAGAGAAGAAAGATGAGGATATCAGGTTCTACGAAAACCAAAAGACTGAGAGGAAAGGTCATATGTCTGGTCATGACAAGATTTTTGAGACAAGATCCCTGCAGCAAGCAGCGAGGAATGAAAGACTGCAGCATAGACAAGAACAAGGTAAAACTAATTACTTTGAACGTCACAAAAAGTTTTAAGTTTTACTCCATTGCGATATTTAGCATGTACTTAACAATTACTGTCTTAACATGTGGTACTATTTTACAGCTGCAGCAGAACAAGAGGCAGTTGTTCATGTGGATGACATTACCTGGGGTGACTCAACTGACAAGGACGCTAACACAGAGGACATGGATTACCATCAGCCTCGTCCTGGATGTTCTCACCATCAAGACACTGTGACTAGTGTGACTTTGACGTTTCCAAGGAAGGTCATGGAATGTGATGTCATCTGCAATACAACTGATCGTCTTGGTTTATCAGACAATCAAGTTACTGCCATGGTTTCTGCCACCTTGAAAGCTGGAGGGCCTGATCTGGATAACTTCGTCATCTCAACCTCAACAACACCTCGCAAAAGAATGCTGTCCAGGTATAATATCAGCCAGAGTCACATGTCCAAGTTTTGTGAAAACCCCCCACAGTACGCTGCCTTACACTGGGATGGAAAGTTGCTCAAAGATGTCTTGGGCAGTGAACCTGGAAGTACCTCAGAGACTTTAGCTGTGCTAGTGTCTGGTCCACCTTCATACACTGAAGGAAAGTTATTGGGAGTACCTGTCATCGACAATTCTTCTGGCACAGCTCAGGCTGAGGCTTCAATGGATTTACTGGAGACATGGGAACTTACGGATAATGTTACTGCCCTTGTTTTTGACACTACATCCAGTAACAGTGGAGTTCACAGAGGAGCTGCCAAACTGCTAGAGAAAATGCTGAACAAAAAGGTGTTTTATCTGGCCTGTCGACATCACATCCTGGAAATCCTAGTAGGAGCAGTTTGGGAGAAGCTGTTTGGGAAGGTGAAGGGGCCAGATAATCCCTGGTTTGAGCATCTGAAGGATGTTTGGACGGACTTGTCCAAGGAAAACCCAAAGATGCTGGCTATCAACAGCAAATGGCTGAAGGAAAAGAAGAAGAACAGTGAAGAAATACTCCAAGACATTCTAACAGCAGAAAGGCTTCCAAGAGCCGACTACAGGGAAATTGCTGAACTGACAGTCATTGTTCTTGGAGGAACGCCTCCTCGAGGTATTCACTGGAGTCGACCAGGCGCCATTCATCAGGCCAGATGGATGGCCAGAAACCTGTACTCCATGAAAATGCTGATGTTTGCAGATCAACTTGAGTACGACGAAGACACTGTATCAAAGCTGGAAAGACTCAACACCTTCCTTGCGCTGTTCTACACTCCTGTATGGATGATGTCAATGTCTGCTGAAGATGCTCCCGTGAATGATCTAAGTCTAATCCAGGACATGTTGAAGTACAAGAAAACTGACCCAGAGCTTGCTGATGCAGTACTTAATAAGATGGAAAACCACAAATGGTACCTGACGCAGGAAGTCGTGCCATTTGCCCTGTTCAGCAGTAGATTGAGTGACACATTGAAGCACGACATTGCTGCCCAGTTACATGCCACTGAGAAGCCAGACAGCTTCAGGACAGGAAAGCCTCTATTCCAGAGAGTCACAGCTAAGACCACCCTGGTTGATCTCATTGGCCCAGAATCACATTTCCTGCTGGACACACTGAACATTGGATCCGAGTGGCTTCTGGAACCTGTCACGTCTTGGCCACAGAATGAGGACTACAGAAAGCGTTGGACTATGTTAAGAATCTGAAAGCGGTGAATGACATTGCTCAACGTGGTGTCAAGATGATGAGCGACTTTGCAAATGTCATAACAACAGATGCCAAGCAAAGGGACTATCTCCTTCAAGCTGTGGAGTTCAACAGACGCCGCTTTGACAGCTTCAAGAAACAAACTCTCAACAACTGACTGTGTAAATGTCATTATGAAATTAATCATCATGTAATGCTTTCACTTCTTGATCGATTAGACTTGTGACAAAATGTTAATCTCAAATTTGTGTCATGAATAAGGCGCCTTGTCTGCCTTGAGTGTGAGAAAACGAATTTTGTGATATTTCTGAAATCTTTGTATGTACCAATGTGCCATTTCTTGTTCCAAGACTATCATAATTGTATAAGTTAGAAAGAGGATTAAAAACACTTTAATTTGGTGCCTATTTTGTTGCTCTATCTTGTTTAGATAAAAAGTTATAGTGCAAAACATGATTCAAGGGACCCCGGAACTGGTGCTTTTGGCCGATTTCAAGGCAGAAAACGTAAAGCTCCATGCGGCAATGCTTCCCAACAACCTAGGTCAAAATGGTTGTGATTTTCGGCCTTTTCAGGTCAAAAAGCATGGGAAAAAGTACAGAAACCTATGAAAATAATAAAACGTTGATTTTTGAACAGGGCTAGTGTGACATAGAAGTGACTAGGCGCCATGTTGCATACTATTTAGGCTTCATTATTGCAGCAGCTTTTATATAGGTGTTGAAGTTTTATGGGTAACCCAGCCATTTCACCAGGTACATTTTTCTCTTTCCTGAAGCTTTTCTGCCTAAAATTTTTTCAATTTTAAACACTTTTTCCCAAATTAAATGTCACTTTCTGCAACTCTTCGCAGTAAAAGCCTCCAGCGATCTCTTCCCCATTCATATCTTCAACGGCATACATCATTATCTCACCTTTAGGTCTCATAGCACGAACTTCAAAAATCTCACGTGTCCATCCTTGCTCAAATCCCTTCGCGAATTTATTTCCCGAACGGTGGTGTGAACGGTTTTATGATGATGCCAATGACCCAAGAACGTTTATATATCTCTATGTGTTTTTATGTGTAAAATAGCGATGCATGCGCTCCTTTATGGTACGTTCAACTCTTTCAGCTAAAGAGGCCTTATGTATAGAACTGTTAGTGTAGTAACTGGTATTAAACTCTGGCAGCATATTCTGAAAAGCGCGACCTATAAATTCTGTCCCCATATCCGTTCAAAAATAGCAAGGAACCCTGTCGCTTTAGCAACTGTTTCAGGCGAATTATTTTTCATTGGAATTAGCCACACATATCTAGAGAATACATCTGCTATGAATAGGATGTAGCGGTATCCGTCATTATACACTGAATATATTTGCATGTCTGTTAAATCCGCTTGCCAAATAGTGTCAATCGAATCTTCGGTTCTCTTTGCCGTTTTAAACCTTTTTCTCACCGGTTTGTGAAGTATATAAGCAACCTGCTCCCGCAAAAACCGCTCAACATCTTTTTAAGTTACTCCGTAAACACCTCTGTACAGTCTATTAACGCCACCATAGGAGGCGGGGTTAGAAATGTCATAATAGCGTTTACTTAATATGTTAACCATTTGCGTATTTTAGAGACACGTGGATAAGGTTGGCCGTTTGTTCTCTTCTTTCTCTTCTTCAGAGACGCTACTGCTGGGGGCGATGGCGTACTCAGTTGTGATACATGCGAGACTTGATCCAGGTCTTTTAACCTATTCAGATTACCTATCAATGTTTTGGGCACATTTATTTGTTGCAGTCTTGCTTTAATATGCTTCAATCCTGTTGGTGAGGGCCAGTCCCACTTTCTCACTAGATCATGAACAGTGTCAACGATGTTGGATCCTTGTACCCTTGTTCCTTCAACAATGACCTCGCCTGTATCGGCCTACTGTATGATGGGGTCCTCATTCAATAGATTATAAAGACTTAAGCCTTTATTCCTTAATGTATGTGGGAAACTGTTTTTTAACACATGTTCGATGTGTTGAGTTCCGTTGTTCTTTGGTTGGTCATCTCTAACGTCGGACCCAGGTCCTGTTTCGCCATGCTCAGCGCTACTCGCGCTGTGCCTAAATAACCACGGGGAGCTCTGTCGGATTCTTATAATCTTCGTACTCATGAAGAAATTTCTGCAAAGCCTCTTGTACAAGATCCTTTTCTCATCAGGTGACTTTTCACTGTTATTATAATATGGCTAGCAACTCGCTTTCTATTCTTTTAAGCCTACTTTTACGGGGTTCTAGAGCCGTGTCTACAATCTTTCAACTTTGCAATGAAGCATACACTTCGTGCGGAATCACTACCACCTTCTTCATTATATTAAGCTAGTCAGTAAAGGACCCAATACTAAAAATAAGATGGGTAGGAATGATCCTCCTCTGTACAATAATTCGCTTTTTCTCACCCACAGTTTGACTTTTATGAGCGAGCGCTCGTATGATGTTCTTGCAACGACGTAAGCGAGCCTTCTGAGGGGGCTTCATTGGCACATTACATTTTCTAACATTAAAACAGATTTCACAGATGCATTTTAAACAGTCAGGGTAGATATTTTTAAGAAACATCTGTTGCAGTGCCGGGGCAATCGTTGATAGCTTTTTATTAATTCACGATATTTCTTCAGCCTATTTGTCATTCTAGAATATACACTGTTTCAGGTTCGTTTGGGAATATATTCGTTCTTAGAAGCACCCTAAACGTGTTTCGCGGGTGAAAGTCACAAACAAATATCCATAACGCTGACTTGTGGCTTCTTTGTTAACCTCCAAAAACATACTACGTAGATTCGGGAACATTTGAATGGCTAATACCCCAATTTGTGACACATCTCTCCGTTGTGCGAATAAGACTAGATATTGTGTATTTAGCGACACATCGCGCGTATCTATTTTTGAAAAATAGATTCTAGTTGATGAAGAATACGCTTCTGTTAAGATGGTGTGAGAACAATGTAAATGTCTCGGCAAACGTTTTATCCATTTCCAACCTGAGATCGTCAATTACAGTAGCTGTATGCTCATTACCTTTTAACGAATTAACGTCATATACACCCTTGTGGAACAAAATTTCATCTTGGTACTCGTTGAACACTGACTGATACGTCGAATAGCACCATATTACTTTATGCACAAATTTTGAGAACATCTCCCCCTTATCTTTAATGATTTTAAGCATAAATACAGTTTTTCCACATCCTGTAGGGCCAGATATAATACATGCGGTGGGGCTTGTGAACTTGAATTTTTCTACAGATTCCATCTCTAACACGTCACACCCCTAAGTGGGTCATTTACAAAATATTACAAATTTTGAGTGGTGTTCCTTATATTTTGTTTCTCTTCTTCCACAGAACCGTGAATGACGACGATGTTATGCCCCTAATCATCGATATCACAGACGAACCCGATGACCGTGCAGCTACAGAACCCTTCCCTGCTGGCGAACCCTCACCAGTGACACCTGTAGCATGCGACAGTTCAAAGCAGAAGCATGATAAGAGCCCTCCGCGTCAGGTATAAAACGTGCCAGGATTGCGCCGGTTGTTAGACTCCCAGTAATAAAGCCCCAACCCTCTACGTCAGGCGTCGGCAACCTTTTTGGTGTTGCGTGCCAATTCCATTTTTAAAAAAATAATTTTATGGTCTTGAGTAGTATTTCTCCTCTCTTTTTTTAATCTTAAAATTATAAAAAAAAATTAAATCTTTTCGCGTGCCAAGGATAGATGCATGCCTCGCGTGCCAGGGGTTGCCAACGCCTGCTCTACGTCTTACGACACAACCCCCACAATAGTACCTTCCTCAAATATGCCCCATTATTCAGTTCCGGGTACTTCCTCTACAGCGCTTCTCATACTGTGGAGGATAATATAACATTCGAGTTGGCGCGCACCGCTACCCTCACCCCTGCCCTGACTAGAAATCGGTACGTGGTCAGGGTTGACCCTGGATCCCTGTATACCAACGGACTGCGGCGCGTAGTTGAACGTATTGTGGAGTTTGCCTTTCAGAACCGCGACGAACGTGAAGTCCGGACGAGGTTATCCTTCAGGTTTGGGTCAGATGAGGGGGACGATTTTTGGGTAATAATACCGTTCAGACGTTTGGCAGCTGTAGACACAGAATATATCTTGGGCCGTATAATGCAAGCCTCTCAAAGTGGTACATCCTTCAATATGGACAACTTCATGGTAGATATTGACAGAGTATTCCGGGTTGCGGGTCATAGTGCCACACCTTATTCTCTTAATTTCAATTCTTCGGTTATTTACAGAAAGCATTTAAACGTCGATCGTGGTTGTGTCTTTATAGCTAAATGTGGAGGTTTCAGAAGCTACCCAACCTTTTCACACCATATATAAACGCTTTTTTGAAGGATAAAATAGAAGCATCAAGATATCCGCAAGGGGTTGACACCGAAGCTGAAAAAGCGGCTTATATTTAGCGTTACCGTGCCCATGAAGGTATACAGCTTGACCGATCCCAAATTGTTAAGAATCTTGGCAAGCGCTTTAGTGCAAAGTTGTAACTAAAAAATCTTTGGGGGAAATTTGCACACAATACCGGCAAAGGGATCGTTCATTTGGCACAAAGTTATAGTGAAGTCTGAGATTATGCCAACGCTCCCGATAAAGAGGTTATGGAGATCGTGAATGTAGGTAATACTTACATAATAAAGTACAACATCACCGAACTGGCCACAGATACCTCACGGGTTACAAACATACCTGTAGCCAGCTTCACAACGGCCTAGGCCCGCATCAAACTTCGGGGTCTACTGCACTTTCTTGGACGGAGGGTGTTGTACGCTGACACAGATAGCGTGATATTCACAGCGAGGGAGGATGAATACATGCCTGTTATTGGGGAATTCCTCGGAGAGCTAACTGATGAGATCAAGAATGAGTATGGTGATTAGGGTGGCCCACTTTTCAATTTTTTTTGGAAAGTATAGGTGATCGTGGTTTTTCCCATTATTTGGCACTATACTAGCACATTGGTACCATTTTTACAAAAATTGATCAATATTTAGGGGTCTCGCATCGACCTTGAAATTACTAGTTTTTTTTTTTAAATGCGTACTTTTTAACTTTTTACTGAATCAAGATAAATCATTAAGTAGGGATGTTTTCTGAATCCTCTTAATGAGAGAAGTCGTTTTGTGTGCCTGCCAATGTCATACGACTAACGGTTTAAAGGTTGTGCCTGTATACAGGCAATACCAATGTGCTAGTATAGTGCCAAATAATGGGAAAAACCACGATCACCTATACTTTTCAAAAAAATGAGTCACCATACCCTGGCGGAATGTATAATGTATATAGGTAATTAGAAAATGCACTATGCCTGTGCCAGGTACCTAACCTATTTCTTTTTTTGCAGATCATAACATTTTGAAATTCTCTGAGTTCTCATCCTTTGTCATGGACAAATCGATGGCAACCATAACTGGAAGAACTCTTGAAGCTACAAATAGAGAGTCATCAAAAGGAAAGGCGAAAATAACATCGCTACCTTCTCTAAGATCGGCCTCGGAAATTTTTTTAGTTGGCCAACCGTCGTCCTCCATCAGTGGTAGCAAATTGCCAACAACACGGCAGGTTTTGCAATACTTCTTCAGTGTTATCCAGTACACTGCTAACAGGAAGACGCATTCAAAGAAACCGTAAACAACGTCTTAAAGTTTTGGAACATGGCCCGCATTAAAACAATCACAAAGCTCAACTGCGAACGGAAGCTAGAGGCATTGTGGAAAGAGTGGCACTTACTCCAAAAGAGCAGAAAACGAGAAATTGACGCCGGAGGAAAACGGCAGAAGTTTTCGGACAGTGTGGACAAGCTGTGGATATCGGAGCATCTGACGCTGTCGAAGATATAAAGAAGAATCGACTGCTGTCCGACAAGGACAAGAAAGAAGACATTGACTTCTACCTCGATCAACGTGGTCCTCGGGTGGCAACGATGAGCAGGAACGATAAAGTTTTCGCTGTAAAAAGAAAGCTACAGGAAGGAAGAAAACGTCCTCGCCAGGAGCCGCAAACCTCAAAGTGTGCATACGAAACCGGAGATGAGGCCATGGAGAATGATGATACTGGCATGTCAGGAGAGTCGGAGACAGAACTAGCGTTCCCCCTGCCGAAAGAGCCAAGTGTGTCTGTCGATCTTCCTCGCCGCATCCTTAATGCACCTGCTGTCATGGAAGTGGCTGATCGTTTCCGCATGTCCAATAATCAGGTGCGTATTGTGTATAGTATTCATCGATAGCGTCAGTTTTAAAGTGTCCCGTAACCCACATGTATTCTTGACAGTTTCCTTTCCACTTTCCATTCTCTATATAGGTAGTAAGCATTGTGGCTGCTATCACACGTTCGGCGGATCCACCAGCAGACCTCAATCAGTTCAGCATCTCGAAAGAAACGGCTCGCCGGGGAAGAGTGTCACATCGCCGTGAAGTGGCGACGGCTGTGAAGGACTCCTTCACGCCACCGAGGCACACTGTTGTCCACTGGGATGGCAAAATGGTCAAGTCAGTTGATTAAGTTTTCATAGCTATCAATTTAGTAATGAGATTCATGAAGCATAATGTCAATTAAAAAGAGAACTGAATGTGAACAAAAATAGGTTACTTTACAACCATGAAATTGAAATATATGGCATGTGTTTCAGAACTTCCTTGGAACGGCGGAGCACCGCCAAGCAATTCTCATCTACGGGGCTCCTCATTGCACAGAAGGAAAGTTGCTGTCAGTCCCAGCTGTTGCTGATGGCACCGGACTGTCGCAGACGCGGGCAACCTACATGCTCTCGAAGATTGGGGATGTGAGAAGAGCGTCATCGGACTCTGCTTCGACACCACTTCCACCAACACGAGGAGGGTACAGGGTGCAGTTGTCCGGCTGGAAAACATGCTCGGGCGACCGCTACTCCAGCTGGGATGCCGTCATCACGTCCTAGAGCAGTGATGGCGAGCCTTTTTATCCAAGTGTGTCACTTGCATACATGCATTTTAAATTTAACTACAAAATCATAGATAGCTGACTTATTAATCGAAAGTACTAGGGCGTAGACGATTTATTGCAGTTTTTCATCAGAATACCAAACATTTTCAACATCCATCGCGTGTCACCTGAAACCCTGAAACCCTGCGGCGTGTCACTGCTGACACGCGTGTCATAGGTTCGCCATCACTGTCCTAGAGCTTATCGTGGGGGCAGTAGCCGTCACCCTGCTCGGAAGGACTACGGCACCAACTGATCCTTTGTTTCAGCAGTTGAAGAGAAGGTTAGTTCATTTTTTGTGCAAGGTAAAGTTAGGACACACATGATATTCCACTAGTTTATAAAACAGCAAGCCAAACCGGAACTTCAGAGTTTTCTCACACAATTTTCTTGTTTATTATTTTTGAAGATGGGACGAGCTCGATCTCTCGACCTACTGCAAGCTGCAGGTCGAGAATCTGGCGGAGAGTACGTGGCTAATAGAACTCGGGACGCGGCGGTCAGCTTCCTGAGCACAGCTTCTGGTTTCGTCAGAGACGATTACCGGGAAGTGGCAGAGATCACGCTCCTGGTACTCGGGACACAACCACGCCGTGGCATTCACCTCATGCGCCCAGGAGCCTACCACCACGCAAGATGGATGGCTAAATTAGTATTTTCAAACAAAAATAATCTAGAGATAAGTTTAAATGTTATTCAAAGATAAACATTTCATTATAACGCAAACAAAGTAATTGGTAACAATAAACCTTCTTCAGGTCATCTTCAGGTCATCTACACACAAACTGCTGATGTTCAGTAGGCAGCTGGAGCTCGACGCCGAGCTGGTCGACAAACTGCACAGGATCGTGGTGTTCATCGCTCTTCTGTACGTACCAGCTTGGTTGGCGGCCCCTGTAGCAGCTGATGCGCCGTTGAATGACCTGGTACTATACCAGCGTTTTCTGAGGTATAGGGCAGTGGACCGCGAGGTGGCAGAAGCGTCACTGGCAGTGATGAGGCGGCACTTCTGGTATCTGAGGCCTCAGACCGTCATCTTCGCTCTATGCAGCAACAAGGTGGATGGCACTGTGAAGCAACAGATGGCAGAGAAGCTGTCCCACCTCCCTGTACCCAAAGACTTCACATACGAAAACGTCTCAGTCGACAAGATGACGCTACTCCCCGACCTGATCGACGAGTCCTCCTGGTTCTTATTTGCAGGTCTGAAGATGTATGGGTCTTCGTGGCTCACCCTGCCAACTGATAAGTGGGACGAGAACGAGGACTTTTGTCGTCTGAAGGATGTGATCTCTAATCTCCAGGTCACCAATGACGTCGCTGAAAGAGGAGTCCAACTGATACAAGACTATGCGAACACGGTCACAAACGACGAGGCACAGCTGCAGGATCTTCTGCAAGTGGTGGAAAAGAACCGGAAAGAGCTCGGCGACTTCAAGAAGTCATCACTCGCCACGATGACATAGCACAGAGGGACAACGTTGCAGCCAGTGACGTGTGATAGTGGTCAATACAATGCAAAAGTGATTGTTTAAGTTATTGTTTCTTTCTTCCTTATTTTCTGCTATTTGCTGATTTTTTTGTAGGTGATCGTGGTTTTTCCCATTATTTGGCACTATACTAGCACATTGGTATTACCTGTATACAGACACAACTTTTAAACCGTTAGTCGTATGACATTGGAAGGCACACGAAACGACTTCTCTCATCAAGAGGATTCATAAAACATCTACTTAATGATTTATCTTGATTAAGTAAAAAGTTAAAAAGTACGCATTTTAAAAAAAAACTCGTAAATTCAAGGTCGATGCGAGACCCCTAAATATTGATAAATTTTTGTAAAAATGGTACCAATGTGCTAGTATAGTGCCAAATAATGGGAAAAACACGATCACCTATACTTTTAAAAAAAAATTGAAAAGTGGGCCACCCTAATGGTGATGGTGCATACGCAGACTCGTTTGTATCAACAGGGCCAAAAACGTATGGGGTACAGGTGAGGGTGGGGGATGATATGAAGTATATCGTGAAGGCTAAGGGTATCACTCTTAACCATGCGAACCGTCGAGTCGTTAACTTTGACTCGTTGAAGGATCTAGTGTGCTTGGAAGATGAGGGTGACCAGACACCCCAACTGACTGTGGGAACACACAATTTTCGGGCGCAGAAACTGGGGTGTGTGAAGGAACTTAGGGGCACGAAGGTATGCCGTAACACCTAGAGGAAGCGTTACCAGGTGCCTGGTACCTACATTATGATACCGTCCCTTTGGCTACCTTAATCCATGATTGTATTTATATATACACTACAGTATGTGTATTGATAATGATATATTTATTTATCACGTATATTTGTTTCAATTAAGGTTTCATTTTCTCCTTTGCGTGCGTGCGTGTATGTGTACAGGTAAAAGCTAAGCTCTGCCCACTGTAAAATCGGTCACGTGACTCCTGCGTGCTCAGTTGACCTCTGCATACCCTTGAGCTCAGACGTGTATTCTACCGCATAGACGAAAAGTAGTAATGGCTACCTTTAATATTGCGTGTTCAACGTTTTTGAAGTGGTATTCGGCAAAGTGCGAAGATGTGGTGGATACTGAAAAACTCCCTATTTCCCCCTCCTTTAATACTTTTGAGGCTACATTGAGCCGTGCGAAGGACCAAGATGTTCAAATACTCTACGGGTATTCTGGCGAGGGCATTGTAGGATTTCGTAGTACAAACGATGTATTGAAGTATGTTGTAGACCTAACCTTTATAAAAGCTCGCATATACCGCGAACTAGAAGAAACAATACGTTCAGAAAATAAGCAACGTTATAGATAGTGAGTGTTGTTGATAACTGGCGTGACAAGTGATATTATGTCATGTTACATCTTACCGACTACACGTACCCTACGGTTGAGAATGTAAATCTTGTCATCATGGAGAATCTTAAGTATTTTTACCACTATATTAATATATATCATGAAGAGGTTTGTAGTGAGGTTGTGGCTAATGGCATGTGGGAGTTTTTAACAGACTTTAGAGACGAGTATCGCTTGTTAAACAAAAAGGATAAATATGGGTATATGTTTCTCTCAAATAGTGCACCGGATTGTTTGTGAAGATGTTTAGTTTGTGGAAATGAACGTCTGGTGAGTGATAAAACATTAAAGCCGTGTTGCTTCATGTAGCGAAAAATTCTGTTTGTCCAGTATAATCGGCACAAGTGTTCGAACAAGCCTGTACACGCTTCAGCAACGAGCCGCCCACCCGTGTACCTCAACCCTCCGAAACACACGAATTCGAACAAACCCGTACACGTTTCATCAGCGTGACTCACTCCGCCCCTCGAGCCGTTCCGTCCACCTGTGGCTCATAGTAATCTCAAAGCTTGAACCGACTAGCTGGGCGAATACGATGGAACTTCCTTTGAGAAGCATTCTTAACGCATCGTAAGATGTCTCCGTGACGAAGTCATTGCGCGTGTTCCGGCGTGAAACCGGCACCATTAACTATGTACTTGAAACGATTTGCAGGCAAGCAAACTCTGGTAAACGTAATGTTATTTATTTAAGTGTTGAGGAGATGAAGAGAGTCTTCGTGATAGTTGAGAAGTGGGGAGAGGACCGTTATAAAATACCTGCATGTGTAGGTACCAGAGAGCAGATTAGTGATACCTCCTCATATGCCATTGTTTGTACGTTCTGTATAAATAACGATCAGCCATGCATTGGTATACGATTGATGTGGAAGAATGCTTCTGATAATAACGTTCTTGTCCCTACGCGAAACCCTTTCATCCTCGACAGAATGTTTGAAATCGTCGGATTCCGCAAGCTGAAGCCCATATTAGACGCTCGTGTTACGGATATGATTTATTTCGACACGGTTCCTGAATACGCATACACCGCTCTGCTTGACGGATTTATCGAATGTAGGAATGAACAAGGCGAGAATGGTCTAGAGCTGGATGCATATTTAAAAGGTTTAGACTCTTCGAAATATCCCGAACTTTGGTACAAAGCATTTGAGCGGTACAGGGCAGAGCTTGCCTACACTGTAGGGTGTATCATGCTGAGGTCGAATATTGAAAAACTTGGAATTTCCAGGTTGGCAGTATGTATTCCTATGTGTAACTGAATTTTAAGATGAGTTCGTCTTTTGTAACTTTTGCGAAAAATCGCATTTAAGTGTTCAAAATCGCACTTTTTTGTCGAAAAATGGGATTTTTGGCCAATTTCAGAGGTGGTAGCATCAAATGACCTCCAGATGTTCCATTTGTTCACATACACCCTTAAGCATTTCTAGGGGCAGGCTTGGACCCATTTTAGATCAGCCAAAGTGGTTCATAACCCTAAAATAACCAAAATCACCCAAAATGGCCCAAAACTAAGGAAATGTATGATTTTTAGTCTCCTATACACCATATTTCGCGGCTGTTCTCTTCATCAGGCAGAATCTTTTTGTTCTTCTTTCTTGGTCTTGCATTTTCTCTTTTTTAAAAACGCCTCCACCAATTTTTATTTATTTTCTTTTCGGCATCACTGTGGTTGATGGCAGCTGTCCCCACCTTTCCGCAAGCTGCTGTGACGTCCAACCTTTTTTTTGCAATTACAATTCTTCTTTAATATTTGTATAAGTCCCTCCTCCACCCTCAGCATGTAATAATATGCTGGTCAACTGAATGTTTTGAGATTTTTTCTTCTGAAAGCATCTCGATTTGTCTAGCAGGTCTTGTAGAGATCTAAAACATGTTCATAATATCTTGCTTTGACTTGAAAACTGGCAACAATTCTCTGCATTCCCTGCATGAGCTGCAGCTGAAACTTCCTGGACTACTCTTTCACAGCTTTGAGTGTGAACTGAGAAGTGCTCAACTTCAAGTGGAGACCTGAGAAGCTCCTCAACTTCACCTCTTGACATCTTACACGTGAAGAGTGGCTCATACAGTTTCTCCTTATCCCAATTAATCAGAGTAAT
This sequence comes from Bathynomus jamesi, assembly GCA_023014485.1. Lineage (NCBI taxonomy): Eukaryota > Metazoa > Arthropoda > Malacostraca > Isopoda > Cirolanidae > Bathynomus > Bathynomus jamesi. Next base: position 310,241 of record JAJOZX010000407.1, read on the forward strand.
TGGAGAAGTGGCATCAAAATTCAGTTTAGGGTTTCTATGAGTTCTCAGACTCATGTCTCCATACTCAGACTTACCTCTGATCTTCTTGATCATCTCAACCACCCCATGCCCTCTCCTCCTCATCTTCACTGCACAGGAGAGAGGCAATGAGGTTCTCACTGTGAGCATGATATGCTCCACGAACTATCACATAAGTGATTATGTTCTTGACTTCAGAGGTCTGGCTTCTCAGCAGTCCCAGAGCGGTCACAATATGGGGGATCAGGAAAAAAACCCCCGGTGGAAAAAATCCCCCGGCGGAAAAAATCCAACAAGGAAAAAATCCCCCCGGAAACAAACCCCCGGAGGAAAAAATCCCCCAGAAGGATAAAATGAAAATGTTAATTCATAATTATTATAGATTATGTGGTGTAAGATTCCAGTATTATCCCCATTTTAATATGTTGGTTATGTTGAATATCCACCCGCAAAAAGGTTGATGCCATGTAGCCAGGGTTCTGGCCCATCTAGCCAGGGTTCATGCCATGTAGCCTGTATTGGTTATGGGGATGGTGAGGTTAGGGCCCAGACCTCGTTGTCTCCCTATACCTTCCCCCCAATGTTTATTATGTTTGAGCCTAATAATACTTTACATCATACTAATGTTGTTAATCATCAACGTGCCAGTTCATTTACGGCTACAAGATATTTTAATATGTATCGTAAAATAAAATGTACTGCTGAGTTTGCTAATAGTCGTGTGATTATTGGTAAAAATTTTCTTACTAGTACTAATGATCTTGATATTGTTAATGGTAGAATATGTTTTCAACGTGCACCTACTGATGCTGGAGCTGTACAATTACCATTTACTGCTGTTATAACATATTATGTAAAATGCTTTGGTATAAGTAATGATTAAATAAAAAAAAAAAAAAAAAAAAAAAAATTTTGGATTACCCTGTTGCACCAACAGCGCTTAGTATTACCTAGGCGCTGTTTTGGTGCGATTCTGTCAGGCATCACCACAGAACGAACGAATGCACACCTACGTTATTATTCAAATTATTAGCCTTCATTTCTGTTCAGCTGGGGGATTTTTTCCTCCGGGGGATATTTTCCGGGGGGATTTTTTCCTTGTTGGATTTTTTCCGCCGGGGGATTTTTTCCACCGGGGTTTTTTTTTCCTAAAAGCCAATATGGTGAGATCCATACCTCATGTGGTGCTTCACCTTCATCTCAAAATACATCTTGAAGTAGAAGTCCAGGCAGAACTTCAGCAGCACCTCCAGCTTCTTCAACACCTCCCCCTTCAGAACATGCTGCCTCACCCACAGCATCAACAGAGCCTCACCTGTAGTCAGCCAGCGTGACTGATTCAGTGGGCAACACTTCAGACCAGCAACTTCCTTGCTCAAATCTCCTGTCTTAAGAGCTTTGATCAGTAAGTAGCAGTTCTTCTGGTCAGTGCTAAGGTTCTGTACAATGTCTTCTGGCAGTTCAATTATATCTTCTTCTCCTGAGAGAGCCTTGAAGCTAAAGTTGACAGGTATGTCATTGATCTTCTCCAAAAGTTTTCCTATTGGGCCACTGAACCCAGACTTGTGGGTGTAGGGACCATCAAGCTTGATGATCATGTGCCTGAGGCTGAGTTCATTAATATGCAACTGGCATATCAGCCAGTGACACATGTGACCTAGCAGTCTCTCCAAGTGAGTGATGGCTCCTTCATCAGGTCCTGTGTTTGTGTTGGTGGAGTCACCACCAAGGACCACAATAGCATCTTTAGCACCATGAGCACTAATCCACTTAACCAGAGCCTGAGCTATCTTCAGTGCAGGTTTCTCATTTCCTTCAGGTTCTTCTGGTGTACAATGGAAGAGATACTTCTCCTCAAGTTCCCATGTAACACTATAGTGCTCTTCACTTGTAATATCAGGATGGAAGCGGCCAGTTTTTTCAATGTACCTCATGATCTTTGTCTTCTTATCTTGTTTTCCATCAAAGAAAATTCCCTTGATCTCCTTTCCCTCTGTCCTTTTCTCCAGAGCCTCCACCGAGGCACCTATTATAGACTCCTTGCCCCTCCACATCTTCATCCTGTCAACAGCTAGATATGCCTTATCAACAGATAGATGGCCAGCTTTCATGAGATCTTGCAAGAAACCAGTTGTAATGGCTGCTGCAGGAGTGTTTGCCACCTTTAACCTGACTGCAGCCGCAGCAGTGCTTGAGATATCCATGTAGTTCCTCCTGACAGAGGTGGAGACTTTGCCAGTGTTGAACCTGGAGCTTGTTCCTGGTGCAGTACTGGAAAAATCTGTGTCAGCAGTAGGAGCTGCTCTGCCTGGAGACTCTTGCAAGGAAGTCACCTCATCTTCATTATCATCACCATCATCAGCTCTAAGCAGTAGCTCGTTTTCTTCTTCCTCTTTTCTGTTTCTCTTCTCAGCTGCCTTCTGTTCTTCCTCCTTCCTCTTAGCATCCTTCACCTGCTTCACTGTTTCCTTCACATCAAAAGATGCCATCCGGAAGCCAGAAACTTCTGAGGTTTTGGAGCCACTCTAGCTCTAACTTTGGAATTTTCTGAGGCAGAGGACAGTCACAGTTGACATGAACTCTAGCAGCACAGCCAGAGCAGCCAGATGCTTCAGTTCCACAGAGAGTGATATCATGTCTGCAGGTTATGTCAAACAATGTATCAAGTTCAGATATTCTCTTCTCTCACTTTGCAGCCTTTACTCTGCCATTCACTAGGTCAATCATTTCATTCCACCTGACAAGAATCTTCCTGGCAATGGATCTCTCTTGAATGATCACAGGAGGAGTGAACTTGGCATTGCTTTTGCGCCACTGTGCCAGTACCAGTGATGCCAAGTCCTTAGCCAAATCTTGCAGAGGGTACTGAGCTCTCTTCATATCATCCAGAAGCAGCTTCTCTTCCTGGAGGAGGATTCCTCTCTGAAACACAGCTCTCCAGGTTGGAACTTCTGTGGGAAATAACTGCTTGCCTGAACCCACCAGATCACTCACTTTGAACCAGAACTTTTTCTGGTCTTTCGTCCTTGCTTAGCCATCGTGGCCACACAATCTTCACCAAACTTTGTATCTGAAACATAGAAAATTATCACTGTGAAACTCTAGTAGCCTATAACAGCTGTTACAGTGGTTTTGTTTGGTAAGAAACAGGTCTGTTACATTTGTACTACAGTGTATGTCCTGCACAGCTGTTCTGTACATAACCAGAAAACGAAAAAGTGGAAATTTGAACGCTTAAACGTGATTTTTAGCAAAAGTTCAAGAAAACAAACCCCTCCTAAAATTTAATTTTACATAGGAATACGTACTGCCAACCTTGAAATTCGCGCTTCAATGAGCATGATACACCTTATTACACTATTCAACCTGAAGAGCTGTATCTCTTTATAATGAGTAGCTGTCCTTACGACTTGGAAGATTATTTCAATTGCCGCTATGCAGAGTGAAGAAGAGTTCACGATTGAAAGGCTCAGGACGGTAAAAACCCTCGATTGGAAAGGAGTGTTTATAAACTTGTATTTAATCTACAGATCTACACAAGCTAAGGCTAACAAAGACCCTAATATCCACTCTAAGGTTAGCCCGAGAGAAAGAAGAAAACAAGGGGTTAAAAGAAGAGAATAAAGGGTTAAGTAAGAGCAAAACCTATTACTCGTGGGTTAAAATTCATTCAGAAAGAGAGAAAGAAGACACCATCACCATCCGCCGGCTACTGCTGACAAGTCGGAAAAATAGTTGTGGTTAACGATGACCTATTGTGTATGCTTTTGATTGTATTCTATCCGTGTTTAAAGATAACTTGCCAGCCGAATGTAAAGTGAGCACAAAAATAGTATTGAACGATATGAAAGCCATTTATGTCGAGTATAGGTATCCGTATAACTTCAGCGGTGAAGTACTGCTTGGACGGTTTTACCGTGTAGTGCAAAGTAATAACGATATGAATGTAGACTCGATTACGTGTGAGTTTAGCTTTTGGCGCCGGAGAACATGAAGTATTTTGATGTATATTTATTTATTTAATTATTTAAATAATATTTATATATACTTTCTGTACTAATATGCCTCTGATTATACGTTTCGTATATTATTATTTTAAATTCTATTTAATTATTTAATATAACTGTATATATATTTTTTTTCCTGTACTAATATATTGCTGGTTATACTACAACGTTTTGTATATTTTTTATTACATATTTCTCGTTCGTATTTCTTATGCTACTATTATTTTTTGATCATATATATTCCGTTGTATATTTATTTTGATTACATATTCATCGTTCGTATTTCTTATGCTATTATTATTTTTGATCATATATATTCCATTGTATATTTATTTCCTATATATTTCGTGAAAGTGAATCCATTAATTCGTCTAAATAAACAGAATGATGTAATGGTGTTTTATTTAATTCTTTTGGTTGTACACGACATTTAATTACAGCAAATGGTTGCCTTCTAAAACGGATTTCTAAACCAACTTCCAAAAATATCTGGAAAACACAATCTGGCAACCCTAATAATGTACACCTCAACAAGCATTTACGTCTTCTAAGTCAACTGGCTGGTTAAGCCAGAATATATGCTTTAATTAAATAAACAGTGCAATCTGGCAGCTCAGCCACATAAGCCAACTGGCTGATGAAGCCAGCTGGCTGATTAGGAACATATTAAGACAACGGCCGCTCGGCTGAAGACTTAATATGCGCTTGGCTCCTGCCAGGCGAACACCTCTCTTCCTCTCTCTCCTCCTCTCTTTCTCTTGGGGATAACTCCGCCTCCAAGTTGCATAACCCTTGTTGCTCTTGCAATATTCCCCCTCCCCATTTGTTGCATAACATCTTGCAACACTCCCTCCCCGTTTGATGCATAACTTATGCAACATTGATTGACATTTGCAATTGCATTGCACTCTCTCCTTTTGCACCCATACTACTGAATATAATAGAATTTTCAAAATATGTATCTTATATACATATCTTAAAAATTCTATTATGTAAATAAGATAAGTAAAACTTGTTAAATTATCTCCCCCCTAATAATGACCTTTCAAACTATGTACAGTGCTTACAAAAAGTCTCGCGCCTCTGTCTCGTCCCAAGCTAGTCTGTTAGGTATAAAATGGGCGGTCCTTATGGCAGCGGAGGTGTGTTCGGATTGGTGCACATAATTGCTCTAACCCCATCAATGACGTCCACATTATCATTGTGTTCATCACTCTATCTATTTATATATAGAGACATACTGTATATAGATATGTATAGAGTATGCAGGGGATAACGTGTCTCAGTCCAAGCTATGGTAGTTGTCTTAAAATTAACAGCCCCAAGTGCAAGTTACGTTAACACCTCCACATAAACTACCCTGGACTAAAATAACATACGTGAAGCCCTTACCCACAAACCATTTAAAAGCTCTCTCTCTCTCTCTCTCTCTCTCTCTCTCTCTCTCTCTCTCTCTCTCTCTCTTTCTGTCTCTTTCTGTCTCTCTCTGTCTCTCTCTGTCTCTGTCTCTCTGTCTCTCTCTTGGCGTCGATCTGAATGTGGGAGGGACGAGCTATAGGTTAATCTTGATGTACAGACCTCCGCATCTCCTCTTCGAGGAGGATACAGCCCTGTACACCGAACTCAGTAGCCTGCTAGGGGATAGGGTGTGTGTAGTTTTAGGAGACTTCAACTGTCGCGGCATAAAGTGGGAAGGCAGGACTGCTGATGCCGAAGGGAGGAGGCTAGTTGACTTTACTGATGAGAACTTCCTCACTCAGTGGGTCAATGAGCCTACACGAGGCGAAAGCGTTCTAGACTTAGTATTCACGACCGAAGACGACCTCGTCACTGGCCTCACCTTTGACGAATCGTTGGGCGGGAGTGATCACGGTCTGATTAAGTTCCGTTTGTGCGTCCCTCGGGTGAAGCGTAGTAACTCGAGAGGCAGTAAGCTCGATCTCCGGCGGGCGGACTTTGTTAGCCTCAGGGATAACGTAGGTGAGATGGGGTTAGAGGGCAGCGGCGATGTTGAGCGAGTGTGGAGTGCATTCCGGGACGAGTTTATGGTGCTGCAGTCTGCTGCCATACCTTCAAAACCGGTCACCCCTGCTTCAACGCAGCCTAAGTGGTTCAATCGTGACATCGCTTCGGCTATCCGAAATAGGAAAGTAGCGTATAGGAGGGCGAAGGCCAATCGTTCCCACGAGAACACTGAAGCGTATGTCCGCCTGTGTAGGGAAGTGAAGGCGAAGGTTAGACTAGCGAAACGTAACGAAGAACTACGGGTGGTAAGCTTCTGCAAGGGGAACCCTAAGGAGTTCTTCAGTTATGTTAATAGTAGAAAGCCCATTAGAAGCATGATAGGTCCGTTAAAGGACCGAAGCGGAGTTCTGCGGACATCGCCAATGTGCTTAATGAGTACTTTGCGGGAGTGTTCACCAGGGAGGACACCCGCATCATCCCCGAGCCAGGCGTGAGGCACGAAGGTGCTGGCCTGGATAGTGTTCGATGTACCGCGACAGTCGTTCCCGATAGAATAGACAAACTGAGCGCGTTTAAGGCTCCTGGGCCAGACCAGTTTCTCCCCAGAGTGTTGCGGGAGGTGCGCAACGAGGTGGCTCCCCACCTGGCTACAATCTTCAACAAATCGTTGGAGACGGGCCAGGTGCCTGGTGACTGGAGGGAAGCCAACGTGACCCCTATCTTTAAGAAAGGGGATCACGAATGTCCAGGGAACTATCGTCCCCTTAGTCTCACTTCAGTTGTAGGTAAATTATTAGAGGGGATAATAGCGGATAGGATCGTTGACCATTTGGATTCCTACAAGCTGCTTGGGGACTCCCAACATGGGTTTAGACGGCATAGGTCGTGTCTCACCAACTTGCTCAAGTTTTTCCACGTCATGTTGAGTGAGTACGATAAGAGTAGGGCGATTGATATACTTTATCTCGACTTTCAGAAAGCCTTTGATAAGGTACCTCACCGCCGGCTAATGGCGAAAGTGCGCGGGCTGGGTATCGGTGGGGAAGTAGGTAGGTGGATTGAAAATTGGCTGAAGAATAGGCGGCAGAGGGTTGTAATTAAAGGGGCTAGTTCGGGTTGGGCCTCGGTCACTAGTGGGGTTCTTCAGGGTTCCGTTTTTGGGCCGCTGTTGTTTATCATTTACATAAATGATATAGACGGTGGCATCGTCAGTCGGATCGCCAAATTCGCTGATGACACCAAGCTTGGGGCCAATGTTGAGACGGCGGAGGCGATCGAGGAACTGCGTGCGGGCTTAGGTAGGTTAGGAGAGTGGTCCGAAAAATGGCAAATGCCGTTTAACTTGGGTAAATGCAAGGTGATGCACATTGGCTACGCCAATCCCAAGTCGGACTACTCGATGTTGGGGAGTAATATCGAGGTGACTGATTTGGAAAAGGACTTGGGTGTGCTAATTAGCAGCGACCTTAAGTTTACGAAACAGTGCGTAGAGGTGGAAAAGAAAGCCCAGAAGCTGTTGGGTTATATCAAGAGGCAATTTCAGTTTCGGAACAAGGAGATTGTGGTCTCTCTGTACAATTCCCTGGTTCGGCCGCACCTAGAGTATGCAGTGCAGTTCTGGTCGTCCACCCTCAGGAAAGATATTGAGAGGCTGGAGCGAGTGCAGGCGAGGGCCACAAAGTTAATCCCTTCTGTTAGGCATATGGGCTACAATCGACGGTTACGCGCCCTGAACTTGTTTTCCTGAGGGTGGACGACCAGAACTGCACTGCATACTCCAGGTGCGGCCAAACCAGGGAATTGTACAGAGAGACCACAATCTCCTTGTTCCGAAACTGAAATTGCCTCTTGATATAACCCAACAGCTTCTGGGCTGAGAGGCTGGAGCGAGTGCAGGCGAGGGCCACAAAGTTAATCCCTTCCGTTAGGCATATGGGCTACAATCGACGGTTACGCGCCATGAACTTGTTTTCGCTTGAAACTCGGAGGCTGCGCGGTCAACTGTTCGAGGTTTTCAAGCTCTTACGCGGGTTCAACGAAGTCGATTTTAGAAGTATGTTTAGTTTAAATGATAACCCAACTCTCATCAATGGTTGGAAGTTGGATTTGAAACGGTTTAGGACTAGTGTGTGTGGCAATTACTTTACGTATAAGATCTGTGACACATGGAACAGGTTACCTTCAGAAGTTGTGAACAGTTCCTCTGTGGATCAGTTCAAGAAAAGGTTAGACGAAATCTTGCACACTATTTGAATGTGTAGAAAATTTTCTCTGGCACCCATTGCCATTGGTACCTCCTCGGTATGGGCCGCAAGGCCTTTTGAGGTACTTCTTTTCCATGTAACTCCTTGTAACTCTCTCTCTCTCCAAACTAATCTATCATATTTTGTGACTTTTTAACTCTGGTAGGATTCATTTCCATTCCTATAGTGTAAGAGATATTTAAATATATGTGTGTATTATGCCATATGATGTGCGTAATAAATAATCATTTTTAAATAGTTGGAGCGTTCAAGGTCATCTGTAATAATCTATAGACTACCCCTCAAGCCCACTCTCAACACTTAGATTCTCCTAAGACACAGGCGTCTTCAAGTAACATGAATGCGTAGAGATCTAAGGTGTTAGATTCCATATTATATAATTTATGTGCTAGGTTTAAGAACGCTGGCATTGAAGGATGGAAGGAAGGGACAGTAAAACCGATAATAGGTTTAATGAAGGAAGTGGAATGAGGATGGAGGTAAGCGTTGCTATGTCGAAGGAAACGAGGTTGGGTGGGGAATTACGAAGGGAGGAGGAAATGCTAAACACAAACTCAAATATTTATTTTAATGCACTACAGGGTGGGCCGTAAGTTTCCATACATAGGAAAAATAAACATTTTTTTATGGACAACCATTTTTATTTATATAATATGCTCTACATGGTTGCCATTGTTTTGAAAACACATTTCAATACGTGTTCCCCACTGTTGATGAACACGCATTAGCACAGTTGACGTTATGCTTGTAATGGCGTTGGTGATACGTTCCTTTAGATGATTTATGTCTCGTATCTTTTCCTGATACACCATGGCCTTCAAGTGCCCCCAAAGATAGAAATCAAGGGGGGTGAGATCTGGGGATCTGGGAGGCCACTCCACAGGACCACGCCGACCAATCCAAGCATCCGGAAACTGCTGATCCAAATACCGACGCACGTGAAGACCATAATGAGGTGGAGCTCCATCTTGCTGGAAGTAAACTGGGAAGTTACCTTCCTCGTTTAGCAGGGATGGGAAAATCTCTTCTTGCAACATGTTAAGATACCTTTCGGCATTAAGATTTCCACTGACAAAAATTGGTCCAATAATTCTGTCACCCCATATCCCGGCCCACACCATCACTTTACCGGCACCTTGCATCTTCGTCGGACTCAGCCAGTTAGGGTTAGCATTACTCCAATAACGTATGTTTTGCCGATTAACCTCTCCATTGACGTAAAAATTTGCTTCATCAGTAAACAAGATCTTACGTCAAACGCATATTCTTAGGGTATCTGAAACATAAAAACAAACGTTTAATTTTTCCTATGTATGGAAACTTACGGCCCACCCTGTAGAGTCCAGGGGTCCCCAACCTTTTTGTGCCGAAGAGCACATTCAAGACTACCGGTAGTGCGGCGGACACCATTTACTTTTTCAAGGCAAATTTATAGTTGTACTTAATAATGAACATAATACACCAAAAAAACCATTTAATTCCTATGTAAAATAATGAACATAATACACAAAAAAAAACATTTAATTCCTATGTAAAATAATGAACATAATACACAAAAAAAAAACAAGGATGGGCCAACTAAGAATCTTAGAAAAATTATCAAAACGATAACTTAATTTATTTATAAAGAAATAATTATTTTCAAATAAATGAGCATCTGTTTCTGTAATTAACTACTAAAATTTAATAAAATGTTAAGTATGTTACATATTTTAAATATTTAGTAACTAAATATTTAAAATATGTAACATACTTAACATTTTATCAAAAATTTAAATAAAAACTTATCAATCGTAGTCAGTCAGTGGCGGGCACACGCAAAAGGGTCGGCGGGCACCATGGTGCTCGCGGGCACAGGGTTGGGGACCCCTGCACTAGACCTAGAAAGACAAAGAGCAAAATACCTTAAACTAACAATGAATTGACAGAAACAGAAGAGCCTGGTCTTAGACGCACTGACAGGCCGCCACTCAGAATTACCACTACTACCTAAGTCATAATAAGGTTATTTACTATGACAGAGTAGTCATGAGTAGTTATGGAAATAAAATATGATTATACTGTTGATGGCTGACTATATTCAGTTGGGATATAAACTATTGCTGACAATCTTTGGATCCTTGGCTTTTAAGACGAATTTTTTATGCATATGTTCAACAAAATAGGAAATTGGCTGATTATTATTACCATTCGAAGGGTTGGTACCCTTCACAACCGAAATCAATTTCAGAAGGGGTGCATGGTATCCTCATTTCCTTTATCGTCCCAGCACGCTTCACATAAGCCATTTCTACAAAGATGGAAAGGCCGTCTGTGCACCACGAGACGACCCAGGCAATGCGGGGAGCAATGGTGACATTGCATGAATATGGTGTGCCAATAAGAGAAATATCAAGACGACTGGACGTTCATCGAAGCACTGTGGAACGGTGGATTCATCGGTATGAAGCAGAAAACTCAATCACTACTTTGCCGAGGTCTGGTCCTCCGCGTTCAACATCTCAAGAGGAAGATGCTGCGATTGTTAATCATGCCAGAGAGCATCCGTTTGTTCCAACGACGCATATTTACAGACACCTGAACCTTCGTTTTAGCGCAAATACAGTGAACAACAGACTTCACGAGGCAGGGTATTTTTCTCGCCGTCCAGCTATAAAACCTGCATTGACGATTAAGCATAAAGAGGCGCGGATGGGATTTGCCTTGCAATACTTGCCGCAGGAGGAAGAATTCTGGAGAAAAGTTGTGTACTGTGACGAAAAAACATTTTCAACAGATAGTCATAGTTCCCTGCATTGTTGGAGGCAGCGCGGAAAACGCTATGAAGAAGGAAAAGTTTTCCCGAGCAAACGTAGTGGTCACATCAATCTCGGTGTGTGGGGCTGGATGTCTGGCTATGGTGTCGGAGAATTGACTCAAGTAGATGGACGCTTTACTGGACAGCAATATTGCCAGATACTGGAAGAGGTGCTGCTACCCAGTGTTCGTGCGGATCTGGTTCCAGCACCAGAACCATTTTACTTAATGGAAGATAACAGTCCCATTCATAGGAGCAACGTTCTGAGAGCGTGGTACGAAGATCACCCAGAGATTATTAATCTAATTCTGCCACCACGTTCTCCTGATTTGAATCCGATTGAAAACCTTTGGGCAATAATGATTAACGAATGGGAGCAACGCAATGAAAGAATATTTGAAGCACTTTTAGCTCACACGAGGAATATTGGGAGAGCTTACGCCGAACACCAAACATTCCCTACAATCTGGCCTCTTCTATGCCGCAACGATTGCAAGAAACTATTGATGCTGGAGGAAGCTATACGAAATACTGATGTTAAAGCCATGACGTAAATGTGTATCGAATATATATTTATGTTAATATAGAATTTTCTTATATTTTTATGTTTGACATCTATAAAAGTATATATTGTGACCATGAAAGAACTTTACTTATCCTCAGTTAGAATCTTTTCTTGCAATGTCTACGCTCGTGGAGATGATAATATATGCATTGTTGAAACAAACTATGAGAAGGTAATAGTTTCAGGAAAAAAATAAAAACTGGCAACATCGAGGTCATCACACGTTTATGGGAATTGTCATATGATATGCTACCAATAAACTCTTATATACTACTATATACAGTATACTATATTACGTAATAATTACGATGAACAAATCAAATGCAAATTTCTCTGATTCACGGCTCACCAGTCTTGCTTTAGACTAATGACTTTCATAAGATGGAATAGTTTTAACATAGTTCGTTTCATAGGTTACCACTTAAAACAATGGATAAACTATCTATTAGTGAGACGACCGTGACTTCCTCGAAATGCGAGCGCGTGAGAGGTTCACTGAGGAATTTGGTCATTAGATTCTTCACGTAGGATATATATCACAAACAACAATATTGACAACAATTCCCAACAATTACTTAATATCAATAATTGCATTTGAGCAAATAATTTAGACCTGCGTCAAAATAACTTAGGTATCATGCCATGATTCGGGATATTTGCCGAATTAGTCGTTCTCTATAGTCTACAGTATATATTGAGACGGTATAATGTAATACCCAACTAATATTATGATGACTAGGATTGCTCCATAACCATCCCAACATCCCGAAACTTGCTCCATTCTGCTTCTTAAAATTTGTATTTTAAACACTAAACTGTAGCAGAAGTGACGTAATAATGGACGTCATTGATTGCGTTAGAGCAGTTATGTGCACCAATCCGAACACACCTCCGCTGCCATAAGGTCCGCCCATTTTATACCTAACAGACTAGCTTGGGACGAGACAGAAGCGTAAGACTTCTTGTAAGCATTGTACCTACTCTCTGAAACTCGGGGGGAAATAGTTTAAAAGATCTAGTTTATGTTTTATTCTGTTATTATAATTCCTTTACGAATTTATTAATATTAATATACAGTATATTAAAAAAAAAATATATATATTAATATACTCGTATGTTATTATTAATAAGTTTCAAAAGTGCTGGTTGAAAGAATCAATTAAACTTTACTCGCTGAAACTGTTTAAAAACGTAACATAATAAATACCTCAATTAACGTCCTATTCAGGTTAAAGCCGCTGTGGAGCAAGTGTAGTTTACGTCCCCCTGACGCAAAACGGGACACAAACTACACTAGGTCAAAGTTGTGGACGTAAACTACACTAGGGTCTTTAGGAGACATTTTTTAAATGAATCCATCAAATAAAACGTTAAAACTAACGAAAATATTACGGCGCACCTAAAGCAAAAGTACCCTCTGTATAATTTTCTTGGGGCACGGACAAAAACTCACTGGACAAAAACTCACCGGACAAACTCTCACCGGACAGAAACACCACTTAAATGCAAAAGAGGACAAAAACTCACCAGACATATGTTTTTGCGAAATACACAGTCTAGTTTAGATCTTAAGATCTCAAGATTTTAGACTCATTGTAGATAATTACTCTTCATCTTTCAAATTGTTTATCTTTCAAATTGTTCTGTTTTTAACCAACCAACCAATATTAATTTTTCACCAACCTACCAATCTTTCGTTATAACGTATCCCGTTTTTTATGCCAGTTGTTTTCTCAACTCCAACGTTGAAGGTCAGTTTATATCCCATTTTGGTTTTGCTATTTTTCAATGTTTTATTGTTGTTCAAGTTAACTGTACGCCCTTGACGATTGGTTAGGTTAGGTCGTGATATTTTCGTTAGTTAGCCTTATAAGGGTAACTAAAGAAGGCTGGGGGGCTCTTATCTTCAGGTGATCCGAATTTTTATATAAATTTTGTAATGTTCGGAGGTACCAAAAGTGTTACCTCGCAGAAAAATTATCCCACTACAACTGTGAATTATTGCATACTCGACCCCACTTACGCCCACTTAATTACACACACACACACACAACACACGCACATATATATATATACACCGGTATATATATATATATATATATATATATATATATATATATATAGTGAGAAATAAGAGTACGAGGAGATGGTATATGTCTAATAACAGATGTTTCGGAAAAGTTCAATTATCTACAATGAGTCTAAAATCTTAAGAGTGTATGTTAAGATCTAGACTAGAGTGTATGTGTATATATTTCGCAAAAACATTTGTCTGGTGAGATTTTGTCCGATGAGTTTTTTCTGGATTCTAATTTCTTTGGGTCTTTTCCGTTTTGGGGCTAGCAGCGAATTTTAATGAAAATCGGTCTACTAATGTAGTTTTGGTCACTGATTTCAAAAATAACTTTCTTTTTTTGGAGAAATGAAAAACAAACATGTTAGAGCACTTTAAATAATTAATGTGTTTTAACTAGCTTAAACTAGTTACAGAGGATTGTATTAAATTTAGCCAGAGTCACAAACTGCTACTGTTTATGGAAAAGTGCTTTAAGTGTGGGAAAGTGTGTTCCTTTGATAAAAATACCCAGTTCTTTCGTTGCCAAAAGCGTCGGTCGAACGGTAAAAAGTGCAGCGTTACGAAGAATACGTTTTTTGAAGGATCCTGGCTGATCTGTAAAATTAGCAGAAAAAAAAATCAAGAATTAATGCCCAGTTAGGTCAATTGAATGCCAGATTAGGTCAACTGTACGCCCTTGAAGATTGGTTAAGTCATGATATTTTCGTTAAAAACACATTAATTATTTAAAGTGCTCTCACATGTTTGTTTTTCATTTCTCCAAAAAAAGTAAGTTATTTTTGAAGTCAGCGACCAAAACTACATTAGTATACCGATTTTCATTAAAATTGGCCCTTGACAAATGGTTCGGTTGTTGTGTATTTTAGTTAGTTTTAACGAAAATAACACGACTTAACCTAACCAATTGTCAAGGGCATACAGTTGACCTAACCGGGCCTTCATTGACGAATATCGGAATAACATTGAATGCCCGGTTATTTGAAAACGTTTATATTGAAATTTTTATAAAAATCTGACCATAAATAAAGGAATTATTGGCGCTTTACTTGCGCCAATATTACGACTTACCCTAACCAATCGTCAATTTAATATATATATATAAATTGACGATTGGTTAAGTCGTAATATTTTCGTTAGTTTTAACGTTTTATTTGATTAGGTATACGCGGACAAAGTTGGGGAACGCAAACTACACTAGGCATCACAGGGGTACGTAAACTACACTTGCTCCGCCGCTGTTGGAAACAGACTAAACAATGCTCCATTTAACAGAATATGGTGGTGATGTAATTCTGACATACATTTGAAGATGGGTAAACACCGCTACTCAGCTCGAAAGTGCTGTCTGAAATAACAGACTAAGCTTTACTGGCTCTAACAGTTTAAAGTGTCTCTGAAAAAAACTATATAGGGCTGTAGGTTGATTGCCTGATACCCTCATCCGTTGGAAATTTCCAACAGATTTCAGTGGAGAGTTAACGACAAAAGCCTTATGTTTTCTCGTTAGTTTGTCGATGTAGGTCTTTAAAGGACCTCTTTATATTTAATTGTTTTCGGTAATTCTAGCCTCAGGATTTTAGATGCCTATATGTGAACGAAAGACATTTTCCCACCTTATTTTCGCTGGGCCTTAGTTTGCTTCAATGTTGGGCGTGACGATCTTCTTCGATGTAGGCCCGTTACGATGGAGCCTACACTGCGAGTTGACACTTGGTAACTAATATAGGCAGTCACGAATTAAACCTGAAGGTATAGGCCTATCCTTTTTATAGTTATTAAGTTTTATATTATAAGGAATTCACTCAGAACTTTAAAGAAGACTTAGTACATCTTCCTTTGCTTAAAGTGTTGCTCTTACTAAACAGCTCTCAGTTCGCGACTCCTCAAATATAATCTTTGTATTTTTATTATAAATTGCTGATTTGACAGTTTTGTTTGTTCCTCTCACGAACACGAAATAATAAACTTGTTTCTCGTGGTTATGTAGGCCCGATGCCTACGTACGGGTTCTTTGTATGTATGGCAATCATTTCATTCCCATTAAGCTATGTCGCCAATCCCGAGGCAATTTTGTATAGATATTTAATTCAATTAATTAATAATTTATATTTAATTATGAAATAAAGGTACCACATACGATACCATGTTGTAAGCGTGTATAGTTTTTCCATATGCTGGGGGGGGGGGCGGAGAAAAATTTGTATGTTATAGATAAAAAATTTTGACAAACGGTGTGTTTTAAACCACGTGAAATGGATTAAAAAAAAATGAAGTAGGAATTTGGGAAGAGAAATGTTGCTCAAGACCTATTTAAATATAAAAGTTTAAGAGGCTAACATCTCAAGTTTAGTTAAAGTTATGTCAATCAGTTTGACTCCCCTTAGGTATAGGAAATGTATGGAATTAAAGTTATTAAGCATTTTAACTTTTCTCAATTTGTGTAAGGTTTATAAGTCACCAGTCTTAATTTTTTCTTGTAAAAGTTTTCTGGCTTTCAAAGCAGTCTTTCTTTGAGGCCTGTCTGGTTTAGTCTGAGTTACATCAGGTACATTGAGAGATTCCTCCCCAATAGTACCCTGATCCATCCTTTCGGGTAATGGTTCTAACTTAGCCCCACACTCCAAAGGATATAGTAATGTGATATCTCTGGTGGTTTCACCAGTTGCTGTTTTCAGTTTTACAACCCTGGTAATTTCGTTTTCACCAGTTTTGAGTTCCAAGACTTTTCCCATTGACCAATGTTGTCTTGGTGTCTTGTCATGTATCAACACAATGTCCCCAATTTTGACTGAATCATTCCAATTTTGTTTTGTTAATTGTTTGTCTTTCTCTAAGACTTGTTAAGTATTCTTCTCTCCATTTTGTTATAAATTGAGTTTTGATTTGTGTCAAATGTTGCTATTTTGTGTTGAGTTCTTTGTGTCCTATTATCCTCTGTACTGTTATGTTCATATTCTGGTAACATGTTTACTGTTTCTCCCTTAATTAGGTGGTTTGGTGTGAGAGGTTCTGGCTCATTAATAATATCTCCCACATAAGTTAATGGTCTGTTGTTCATAACGTTTTCAATTTCTGACAGAATAGTTATGAGTTCAAAAAGTTGTAGATGTTTGGTCCCAATAGTCTTTTTAAGGCAGTTTTTTACAGTCTGTGTGTTTCTTTCCCAAATGGAACTATACCATGATGTATTAACAGGAATGTACTTCCAGGTTATATTGTGTTTGATTAAATGAGTTTGTACTGTTTCACTGTCACAAATCTGAGGAAGAATTCTTTCACCAGATTTGAAGTATGTGGCATTGTCTGACCATATAGTTTTGGGTACAGAATTGTGTGCACAAAATCGTCTGAAAGCAGCAATAAAAGCTTCTGCTGTCAGATCTTCTATGTCTAGACATATGGCACGTGTGGCAGCACAGGTGAAGAGTACAATGTACACTTTGTATTCCTTTGAATCCATTTTATCTCCAAAACTCTCATTCACCGCTCCAGTGTAGTCAATACCCGTGGTTTCAAATGGCTGAGTAAATGTTACTCGTTCCACAGGTAGGTCTGGAGGGCTTGGGGTCTTAAAGGGTCGTGAATGAATACGTTTACAAGGAATGCATGTGTTTAAAATTTTCTTTGTTTCAGTTCTACCCTTTGGTAGCCAGTAAGTTTTTCTCAGCTCCGTCAGGGTTTGTGGGACCCCATGTGATGTATTTTGTTGTGGGTATCCCTGATGATGAGATTTGTGAAGTGATTCCTCCTCGAAAGAAGAATTGGGTGCTTAGAGTTGTAATTCAAAGTTGACTTATTAAGCCTTCCTTTACACCTTATCAGACCCTCTGTATCCAGGTACAGATTTAGATCCATGACAAGTGAAGGAATTCCTTTGTTTAATGTGTTACTGGACCTAAGATACGTCAACTCCTTGTCAAATTCTGAAGCGTGTATCTGTTTGAATCAGTGTTTTGTTGCAGTTTCTGTTAAGTTAGAAAAGGCCTTCTGAGGACAGTGTTTGAGAAGGTAGCTATTGACAAACTTGCAGCAATAAACTGTAATTCTCAAGTTTGTTGAGATCTGAATAATGTTTATAGTCAAATATAGGTTTGTCCTCAGTGATCTTTTCAGTTGTTGTAGAGTTGAGTGTGAGGTTAACTACTATGGCTGGCCAAAGATCCTCACATGTTAGCCATTCAGGCTCTTCATACCAGATTTTATTTGTTTTCAACAGTTTTTAAGAGACCCCTCTTGTCAAAAAGTTTGCAGGATTCTGTTTTGTTTTTATGTACCTAAATTTAATACCAAGGGATGTGTTTGCAGTTTTGATTTCTGTTATTCTGTTTTTCACAAATGTTTTTGCAAGAAGTTGTATCTGTGTTGGTCACCCATGTTAGACAAATTTGACTGTCTGTCCATAAGTAAATGTCTGTTATGTCAACTTCTTTATACACTTGTGAGAGGAAGTCTGCTGTTTTAACTCCCAATGAGACAGCTAATAATTCAAGTTGTGGTACAGTTTTCTTTTGGTTTAAACCTTTAACGACGGATGGTACCTTAAGGTCCACCAGAAAAAATACAAGTTGTACTACAATGCCTCGTTTCTATAAATGTTTCTACATGTTTATACAGTATATAGATGTCATTTAGTTGTCGGGGAAGGAACCCAAAATGTGTCATTTCAGTGACTAGTTACTAAAATATTTAGTTTTGAATAACAATAAAACCAATACGTTCTGGTAACAAGAGTGTACGCATATGCTGCGTACTTGTCTTTAAAGGGTTAAGGGTGCCACTTTTGCCTTTGAATAAACCAAATTACTTTCATTTTCACTTGTTAAATAGGCACAACACCCGTAAGCTTGTGTGCTGGCATCTGTAAAAATGTGTAGTGTTTGAGGTTTCAATCTGTAGCCAGCACATCTTGGTACGTAGATGTCTTGAACTTTGTTTAAGTCTGTGGTCAATTTTTTCCAATGAAGTTGGTCTTCCACTGAAAGTGGTTCATCCCAATCAATTTTCTTTCTCCATAAGTCTTGCGAAAGGATTTTGGATCTTATGGTTGCTGGTAAATATAATCCAATGGGGTCAAAAATTTTGGATGATTCTGAAAGCACTTGTCTTTTTGTATTAGCATTTGAATTTAAGTTATAACTCTTTGTGCAAAGAGGTCATTGCATTCGGAATTCTGTTTTAAAAACCAAAGCATTCCAAATGTTTTTGTGTAATTGTTTGGCTCAATGTTCCCATGGTTGTCTTTTGTTATTTGTTCATTTAATTTAGGAGAATTAGAAACCCACTCTCTTAGTCCAAAATTTCTTTGCTTCGTTATGAGTTGACATTTGGTAAATTTCAAGCAATTCCTCTTCAGTTACAGTGGAACCAATTAGGTTATCCACATAAAAATTTTGTTTTAAAAACTGAACTGTTAAATCCTCTTGAAATAAATTTAGGTGGTTTTTAATTGTTGATGCAAGAATACTTGGAGAACAATTTGCTCCAAAAATAATTGCTTTAAATCTGTAGGTTTTGAAACCTTTGAAAAAGTCATGTGGATCATTAAACCACAAAAACATGATGATTTTTATCATACTCAAGCTTCAAATTTATACAGAGGAATGCCTTTTCTAAGTCACCCTGTACCGCATAATTGTCTAAACGGAAGCAAAGGAGAATTTTTACAAGATCGATCTGAGACAAGATTTGGGCCTTCCATGAGACAATCATTTAAACTAACAGAATTTGTATCTTTTAACCTACAGTTGTATACTACTCTTAGTTTAGTTGTGAATGAGTCTTCTCTGTAAACTCCCCTGTGGGTTAAATAATGACAACCTCGTTTTTTAAAGGGTTCATCAGTAACTTCTTCAATGAAGCCCCTTTCTACTTGTTCTTTGAATATGTTGTTGTATTGTTGTAAAAGATTGTCATTTTTTAGTTTTCTGCAATTTTTATCCAGATGTGCCTTAGCTACTTTCAAATTGTTCATTATTTCTGGACAAGGTGTTCTCCAAGGCAGCTCCACATAGTATTGATTGTCTCTGTGTTGTAATGTATCCTTAAATTGCTCTGTCATCATTTGGTCTTCATGTGTAATTGTACTGTCCTTTATGCCAACTGATTCTAATAGTCACAACTGCTGTAACCCTTCATCCAATGTGGAATCATTTTCATTCAAATGATGTGAGATTATGACAGTGTTTTTGTTGTTCGAGTTTGTCACAGTCAGAAATTTTGAATGTGGTGATTTTGTTTCGTGTGAATTTTGTTCATGTTCTGTGATTTCTTTGTCAGTAGTAAGATGGCATTTAGTTATGTCACCTAAAGGTGCAATGCCTGTGGGAGTTTGTATGGCTATTCCATCTCCAATTTTAATGATGCCTCTATGGACTAGATGAAGATAGTCAGCCCCCATGAGCATATGTATATCATCAACTACATCTGCATTAAGGGTTTTATCAGCTATCGTGTATTTGTTTTGAAGTTGTAGCAAAGTTTGTTTTAACCCAGCTATTTGTATTTTTTTCTTATTCTACTTTGTCCACAACAACAACCTTAAGGGTTTCAAATGTTCCATCAAGAGTTAGTTACATTTGTAGTTTTAAAACTGGCTTGTACTGGGTTTTTATTGATAAATGATGAAATAGAGAGATCTTCATTTCCTTGTTGGTTCTGAAGTCCCAATTTTTCTATCAGTTGTTTGGTTACAAATGTTTGTTGTGAGCAGGTATCTAAAAAACACCTAACCTGTACTATTTGTCCCCTTTTGTTTTGGATTTCCAAAGTTGTGGTTGGTAAAAGAATTTTTGAATTGTGGTTAATGCTAGATGAACTGATATGCCCATTCATAGCATTCTGAGTTTGTTTCGGTTTGTTTTGGTTCGATTTGGGTGTTTGTTCATAATGTTTGTAAGTTTTTCCAATGTCTGTGTGTGTATTACACATGGGAGTAACATGGTCAAAACTGTTGCAAAACTTACAATTGTATTTAAAATTTGATTTGCAGTTTGACTTAAGGTGCCCTGATCCAGTGCATTTTTTGCATAAGTTTAGTTGTTCACAACGTTTTGACCTTGCTGTAAAGTATTTGGGACAATTTGTAGAATAATGTTCACTGCTAAAACAAAATTTGCATGGTGTGGGATTATACTCAAAAGTAGTTACATTAAAGTTTTGCAGAGTAGGGGTCTTTGAGTCTTTTTCTGTCACTTTATTTTCTGCAAATTGAGTTTTGCGGTTGTGTTTTGATGTAACTGGTAAGTGTTGAAATCTTTTGTTAGGTTTTTGGTTTTCTGCATTGTTGGTTTTTTTTCTTGTGCTGTGTTAAATTTTGGGAGTGTGTAACTTGATTTGTAAAGTGCAAGTACAGTTGGGAAATCTTCTCTTAGCTTATTAAGGCTAGGGTATATGTCAGTTGTTCTCTGATGAAATATCTCTCTGACTTTAGAAGGGACCTTTTCAAAAACAACAGCTTGAATGATCCAAGCTGTTTCTGCAATATTTAAATTATTGTTTTCAAGTTGTCCCATGAGACATTCAAACTCACAGTAAAAGTCAAAGAGGTCACCATAGTTGTCTTTTGGGGTTCGCATGTTCATTACTTTAAGAGCCAAATCATGTATAATTTCATCCTTTATGTATGATAAAGTAATTCTATTGCCACAGAATAAGAAGTACCTATGGCTGGTAGTGATTCCACTAATCTTAAGGCAGGGCCTTTCAGATAGTTAACTAAATTTATCAACATCTGTAATGTAGTTTTTATTGCCTATAAGGCTATGAAATTTTTCAATAAAAGATTGGAATTTGACTCTGTCACCCTCAAAAGTGGGTACTACAAGTGTAAGCAATTTTCATTTTAGTTCATTGCCCTCAGCCACATTGGGAGAGCTAAATGAAGCATTTCGGATAGCTTCTAAGAAACTTTCATTTGTGTCTTGTTTTTTGTACTCGTCAGGTTGGTTTTGAATTTCAGAAATATAGTTGTTGATTTTCGTAATGTAATTTTCATTGTCAAGTAGGATAGTAGAATACTCATCATCTGTTAGTTCAATTGTGTCATCAATTTCTGTAATTATGTCTTCATCTAGTGTGAGAATTTCTTGTTTGTAACGAGTAATAGAATTTAATGTTGTTTGAAGGTCATATCTTGTAGGTTTTTTCTGTTTGTAATCATTATACAGTTTGGTGATGACACCTTTACGTGCTGACTTTTTCTCATTAATTTTTTGTAGTTTTGAGATGGTGCTATAGCCCCAAGGTCTTTGTTTTTTTGGTTTGGGTTTTTTACCCTTTTGTCCAAGTCTTCCATAATTGTTGTTAGTGTTAAAGTTCTGAGTTTAATTTTATGATGTTGAGCGAGTTAAATTACTGTAATAAGTTTTTTATATAAACTGCGCCACAGGTTGAATTAAAAATTTACAATGTTTTTAGTTAGGATAGGCCTTGAGTGTAAAGAGTAAAGTAGGTGGGCCTACTAAATAGGCCTATTATGTGGGCCTACTGAATAGGCTTAGGTTTGGGCCTATTTTTATAGGACCTAAAATGAGTTAAGCCTGTTAAATGAACAAGCCTTTGTTTACGGTTAGTGTAAAGGTAGAGTTTGTGTTAGTGTAAAGGTAAAGGGATCGGTTCCACTGTTACACGAGCCACCATTTGAAAAAACTATTAGTGGGCTTATGGTTGAAATTGGGGTTAGGCCTAATGAGCTAAGCCTAGCCACTGTGTGTGTCAGTATAAATTTTAGAGGGGTCAGTTCCCCACATACGGGCCATCATCTGAAAAAACTATATCGGGCTATGGGTTGATTGCCTGATACCCTCATCCGCTGGAAATTTCCAGCAGATTTCAGTGGAGAGTTAACGACAAAAGCCCTGTTTTTTCGTTAGTTTGTTATGTCAATGTAGGTCTGTAAAGGACCTCTTTATATTTAATTGTTTTAGGTAATTCTAGCCTCAGGATTTTAGATGCCTATATGTGAACGAAAGAACTTTTCCCACCTTATTTTCGCTGGGCCTTAGTTTGCTTCAATATAGGGCGTGACGATCTTCTTCGATGTTGGCCCGTTACGATGGAGCCTACACTGCGAGTTGACACTTGGTAACTAATATAGGCAGTCACGAATTAAACCTGAAGGTATAGGCCTATCTATGGAAAACTAATGAGTGGGTAGTTGGGAGGTAACGAAAATGGTTCACTGAGTAGGTAGGTAGTTAATCTAACAATTATTAAATTCCTTTTATGTCAATAACTGGGTGGATGAAACCAATTGGTTGCTCACCAGAGTTATTCTCCACACTAGTATTTATATACTGTGTGAGAAGAGCGTGCTCGGTAATAGAGATACATTACCGCTCAAAAAACCAAGACAACGCTGGTGAAAAAGCCCCGCGAAGAGGAGAACGAAAACGAACAACGGGGCGAGAGGACGGAACAGAGGAGGGACGAGAACAGACAACGAAAAAGATCCCCACCAGCAAGTACGCTCTCGACAATTACACAACCGGAGAAAATAGACTCTCTAATAACTAACAGTAAGTGACTAATTGTGTTTTTAACCCAGCAAATTAATCACATTAAATTAAGCTGGGTCAGACAAGTTAGGCCTACATTGTGGCCTAAGACCCAGCATCAACTCATAGCTTAACAAAGGTGAAGGTAGATTGCCCTAACCTAATTTGGTGATGAATCCTACTGTGGACCTCAATTTATCTGCCCGCTCTGGACCATTTCCGGAATCTCTAGGCTGACCCCTCTAGGCTAGACTTGATCTACTCTATAGTTAGACTGGAG
This sequence comes from Bathynomus jamesi, assembly GCA_023014485.1. Lineage (NCBI taxonomy): Eukaryota > Metazoa > Arthropoda > Malacostraca > Isopoda > Cirolanidae > Bathynomus > Bathynomus jamesi. Next base: position 333,708 of record JAJOZX010000407.1, read on the forward strand.
ATATAAGGGGTGGGTTAATTGTGGACCAATTCATACAGAGCATTTTTCGCATTGGTGGTCCGTGTGTGGGGAATTTACAAACCTTAACCTTACTTAACAAAAATTGCAGAATTATGCTAAATGGTCTAGCCTAAGCCTAACCTAATCAAGCCTAATTAGGTCTACAACCTAGGGCCTAACTAGGAAACATTTACATTTAAGGAGTCTCATTCTCTTATAAGCTTAGACCTGAGTGACACATAAGTACTTGGTGGGGATTAAACCAAATTTAAACTTGACTGTTTTGTCTGTGCTCTCTCTTCTCTGTTAATTTCTTCTTGTCCTCTATTTCATTACGATCCCCAGTTAAACAATTTTGACTTAGACATGGACAGTGCGGAATTGAAAAAGTTAAAAAAGAAAAGGGGGGCAAAGTTGGGAGCTGTTACAAAGGCTGTGAACACTTTTAGCAATATTACACAACCAGGTAAGGAAGATTTAGAGTGTGTAATTCTTAAATTGGAAACTAAAAAGAAGGAAATAATAGCCATTAATGAGAGTATTCAGAGTTAGTTGAATCCGAAATGGCTGAAGAACAATTGATAGACCTTTACGCTGATAATGATGATCAGGTAATCTCAATTGAACAGCAAATAAGGAGACTACGGTCTCGTTTGACTGACTTAACACCAAGAAAACCTAATTCTGATTTTAATCAAAGTAGAGCTAACCTTCAACAAAATTTAAGTGGCATGCTAAATCCTGAGTCACAAGAATTGAGGGCTCAGTTACCCATTTTGCTAGTACCAACATTTGAAAGGGACACGGTACAATTCCCATCTTTCATTGACAAATTTGAGAATTTAATAGGTAATAAACCTTATATTTCAACTGTTGAAAAGTTTAGCTACTTAACTAGTTTCCTTAAAGGCCCAGCCTATAACCTGATAGCCTATTTACCAGCCGTAGGGAATTCATATGAAGTAGCTATTGATCTCTTAAAACGTAATTACATTAATAAAGATGAGATTGTATATGAATTATCTCAACAAATTTTTGAATTTGCACCAATAAAAGATAACCATAGTGATATGGAAAATTTTTATACAAAATTAGAAGCTATTATAGGACAACTAGTTAGCAATGAGATAGATATTAAAGCTTAATCTTGGATTATACAAGGCATAGTACTTAGGTGCCTTCCTTTGAGGGTTAAAGATATTTTAATTCTAAAGACGGGAGAAAATTATCCTAATCTGGAAGATATAAGGAAACACTTCCCCAATATCCTAACTAATTACAAATTGAGAGATTTTCCAACACAAAATAAGACACAGACTATGGATAAACCAAAGACTGTTCCCAGAGACCAACTAGCTACAGCCAAACAGACAAAACTTGATACTGTAGAATCAAATGTGACCAACTATAATACACGAACACCTACATTACAGAACTTTAATGTAACTGCTGCCTCAACTTACACACCACATTGCAAATTTTGTGCAAGTAATGAACACAGTAGTACTGGGTGTGACAAATATTCAGACTTTAACCAAAGAGCTAAAAGATGTGAACAGTTGAACCTGTGTAAAAAGTGTACTGGCCAGGGACATTATAAGAAAGACTGTAAATCTAGGTTAAGATTCAAGTGTAAGTTTTGTAAAAGTTTACGACATGTCTCATCAATGTGTGATTCACCAAAGTGTCCAAACAACAATACTCAAACTCAAAAGATACCTCCTCCAAACAAAGGTAATCAAGAAAATGCCACTTTCATGGGACATTCTGTTTGTTCAAACAACGTAACAAGAAACACTGAGATTCTTTTACCAACTATTACTTTGGACTTAGTGAATAGTGAGGGTAGCACTACTCCAGTGAGATGTCTTATAGACTGTTGTTCTCAACAAACATTTGTTTCACAAAATGTAGTTAATAAATTGGGTTTGACACCAAACCCGAATGAACAAAAACTCAATATTGCATCCTTTGTTAAGGATAACTCGGACAAAAATGGCTATAAGACAATTGACCTGGAACTACATTTAGAAAATAAATTAGAGAAAATTGAAGCAGTTATTATTTCTAAAGTAGGACAAAACAAACTGGTTATACCCAAACTAGAACAAACCATAAATCATTTGGGAAAACACTACAAAATAGCTGATAGACATATCACTAACAACACAGTAGCTAACATTGAAATGCTAATGGGGGCAGATTATATTAATCTTATTCATAAGGGCATAGTAGAGAAGATAGGTAATGGTATAGCTATTCAGACTCCATCAGGGATAGCCCCTTTGGGTGATCTATCCAAATACAACCTAGACCTAAACCAAAACAGTTCATGACCAATAAATACTATGTGCCTCAACTCAGTCCTACATAACACCTGTAAGAATAGCAACACTTTGAATAATATTATCTCAACTGAGAACATTAATTCATCATTATCAAATGAAACTTTGGATGAGGCAATTCAAACTTTATGGTTGCTAGAATCTGTGGGTATACATGACACAAATCAAACTTCAGAAGATCAGTTAATGGTAGAAAGATTGAAGACACCATTCAGTGCAAAGACAATAGTTATTTTATTGAGTTACCTTGGAAAATAAATTGTCCAACTTTAAGAGACAATCTCAAAGTAGCTAAAGGACATTTATATAAAGTAATGAAAAAACTCAAACAAGATAATAATATTAAAAAGTACAGTGATGTCTTCAAAGAACAGCTACAGAAAGGCTTCATTGAAGAAGTAACAAATAACCCTTTAAAAAAGATGGTTGTCATTATTTAACCCACAGGGGGGTTTATCGACAAGATGCCCCAACAACAAAACTCAGAGTAGTATATAACTGTAGCCTCAAAGACAGTGATAAACACAGTTTGAATGATTGCCTGATTGAGGGTCCTAATCTCATTTCTGACCTTGTGAAGATCTTACTGAGGTTCAGGTTAGACAAATATGCCGTACAAAGTGACATTTCAAAGGCATTTTTGAGGATAAATCTTAAAAATGAATATGATAAGAACCAACTTAGGTTCTTATGGTTCAAGGATCCATTTGATTTGAATAAAGGGTTCATAACCTATAGATTTAATGTTGTGTTGTTTGGAGCCAATTGCTCACCTAGCCTATTAGCATTGACAATTAGACATCATTTAAACCAGTTTAATAACTCTTTAACATTGAACTTCCTTAAGGAACATTTTTACGTAGACAATCTAATAGGCTCAACAACAACAAAATCTGAATTATCTGAAGTCTATGAACACTCTCAAAACATTATGCAACAAGGTAACTTTGAACTTAGAGAGTGGATTTCAAATGATGAGGATTTAAACAAAAGATTTTAAAGGATAATAATGGTCTTACTGAGCCATCAGACAGAGTTAAAACTTTAGGTATGAACTGGTATTTGGATGCAACTTCTAACAGTCATGATTCAATCTGTACTAAAGGTTTTAAACTTGATGAGGAAGCAAATACTAAAAGACAAATATTATCAGAGGCTTCCAAAATTTTTGATCCCATGGGTCTATTCCTGCCTTCAACAATAAAATCAAAGATTCTCCTCCAAGAAATTTGGAGGACAAATGTTGGGTGGGATGATCCAATAACAAATGAAAATCAAAAATCTTGGAAGAAGTTAGCTGCTGATTTAACAAAAGTGCAGAACATTAAAATTCAAAGGTGCTGTGGGTTTAGGGATAAGCCCCAGAGACTTCATGTGTTTGCTGATGCAAGCACACAAGCTTATGGGTGCTGTGCGTATCTTGTAAGCCCTACAGAAAGTCATCTAATTTATGCAAAAGGGAAAGTTGCACCTCTCAAACCTACCCGAACCATACCTCAATTGGAACTATTGGCTGCTGCATTAGCCATTAAAACCATTTCATTGCTTAAGGATGCTTACCATGATGTGAACATAACTCATATCCACATCTGGCTTGACAGTCAGATTTGTCTTGCCTGGATACGGAATGATAGCATTAATAGTAAGAATATCTTTGTAAGAAATAGGCTAAAAGAAATAGCTGAAGCTAATGAAAGCCTACAAGTAAACTTTCACTATGTTCCAACTAAACAAAATCCAGCAGACTTTCTGACCAGAGGTTTATCCTACAAGTTGTTGAAGTCAAACAAAACTTGGTTTATGGGACCTAAGTGGCTCTGTAATACAGACCAATGGCCTGTGGAACAAGTTAACTTGACATTAAATTTAATCTTTTCAAATGAAAAGGTTGAACCAATCACTAATTATGAAATTTATTCTGATTTCAACAAACTTGTTAGGGTTACAGCCTACTGTTTGAGGTTTGCTCACAACTGTTTAACAACAATTAACAAACGGCTAAATAAAAATAATCATAATTATACAGAAGTTGCAACCAAATACTGGATAGACCATGCACAACAAAAAGAGTACAATAAAGAGTTAGAATTCTTAACTAATGGGAAACAAACAAAAGAACCTGTACCATCAGTAGTTGTGGATCTAAACTTGTTCAGAGATGAGGAAGGCCTTCTAAGGTGTAAAGGGAGATTAGACAAATCAAAACTGTCATACAAAAGCAAACATCCAATCCTTTTACCTAGATTTAGCTATTTGACAACATTAATCATCAGAAAAACACACAATGATGTATATCATATGGGGGTACCACAGACACTAACTACATTAAGAAAAACTTATTGGATACCCAAGGGAAGGATCACTGTTAAAACAGTCCTGAGTGAGTGTGTCACATGTAGGCGTATTCATGCTAGGCCCTATAGGAAACCAAATCCTCCTGCTTTGCCAGAGGAGAGAGTTACTCTCAACAGACCCTTTGAGACTGTAGGCATTGGCTATACAGGAGCATTGACTGTAGGGGTGGGTGACACTGAACAAAAAATGTACATTGTACTGTTTACATGTGCTGCCTCACGAGCTGTTTATTTGGATGTTGTGGAGGACCTTACAGCAGAATCTTTTGTTGCTGTCTTTAAGAGATTCTGTGCACGACATTCAGTACCAAAGACAGTTTGGACTGACAATGCTACATATTTCAAGGCTGGTGAACAAGTCATCCACGACTTGTTAAGCGATGAAATCACAAAATTATATATACAAAATTCAAACATAAAGTGGAAGTATATTCCGGTTGCCTCTCCTTGGTATGATTCTATCTGGAAGAGGAATATACAAACAGTAAAGAATTGCTTGAAGAAAGCAATTGGCAAAAAACAGATACACTTATTTGGGTTGCTCACTCTCCTGGCTGAGATTGAGAACATCATTAACAATAGACCACTCACTTATGTGAGTGATAACATTAATGACCCGGAACCATTAACTCCAAATCATTTGATTCGGGGAGAACAAGTTAGTCTCCTGCCGGACTACAATATAGACTCTTCAGAAGACCCAAACTGGACTCAACGACATGATGAGCTCCAGACTAAGTTACAACATTTAACTAGAGTTAAAGCTCATTTCATTAAACAGTGGAAAACTGAGTACTTGATGGGTCTAAGGGAGAGACATAAACAAATGACTAAGAAGGATTGGTCTGACACAATTAAGGTAGGGGACCTTGTTCTCATACATGACAGTACTCCAAGACAATACTGGCCTCTGGCTAGAGTTTCAGAACTCAGACCAGGGGCAGACGGGGTAACAAGAGTGGTCAAATTAAGGACTTCAACGGATGACACAACAAGAGACATTTCTCTTTTGTACCCTATAGAGACTGGACCCAAAACAATGGACTTTGGAGAACCTTCTCCACTGACAGTAACAACTGGAGACACTGAACTTCCAGTAACTATTCCTTTGACAGTAGGAGTGGTAACGCATCATACTACAACATTGACAGACACAAGACCTCAGCGACAAACAGCATTAAAGGCGCGACTATTTTTACAACAAAAAATAGATGCTGGGGAATTGTAATTTTATCTTCTAACTTTCATTTTTTCTTTTCTTATGGTAAAGACCATAGACAGTTTCATCCTATGGATGTATATTTTCTCTAATTAAATGCTACACCTTCTCCATGAGAAGGTGAGGATAGGCACTGTTAATCACATTAACAGGCATTTACAGTCAAATAGTTAGCTAGTCTACACTCAGACATAAAAATTGGTGACAATGACACCAAAATTTTTATCTCCCGGGGCCCCCAGTATATGGAAAACTGATGAGTGGGTAGTTGGGAGGTAACGAAAATGGTTCACTGAGTAGGTAGGTAGTTAATCTAACAATTATTAAATTCCTTTTATGTCAATAACTGGGTGGATGAAACCAATTGGTTGCTCACCAGAGTTATTCTCCACACTAGTATTTATATACTGTGTGAGAAGAGCGTGCTCGGTAATAGAGATACATTACCGCTCAAAAAACCAAGACAACGCTGGTGGAAAAAGCCCCGCGAAGAGGAGAACGAAAACGAACAACGGGGCGAGAGGACGGAACAGAGGAGGGACGAGAACAGACAACGAAAAAGATCCCCACCAGCAAGTACGCTCTCGACAATTACACAACCGGAGAAAAGAGACTCTCTAATAACTAACAGTAAGTGACTAATTGTGTTTTTAACCCAGCAAATTAATCACATTAAATTAAGCTGGGTCAGACAAGTTAGGCCTACATTGTGGCCTAAGACCCAGCATCAACTCATAGCTTAACAAAGGTGAAGGTAGATTGCCCTAACCTAATTTGGTGATGAATCCTACTGTGGACCTCAATTTATCTGCCCGCTCTGGACCATTTCCGGAATCTCTAGGCTGACCCCTCTAGGCTAGACTTGATCTACTCTATAGTTAGACTGGAGATATAAGGGGTGGGTTAATTGTGGACCAATTCATACAGAGCATTTTTCGCACTATCCTTTTTATAGTTATTAAGTTTTATATTATAAGGAATTCACTCAGAACTTTAAAGAAGACTTAGTACATCTTCCTTTGCTTAAAGCGTTGCTCTTACTAAACAGCTCTCAGTTCGCGACTCAAATATAATCCTCGTATTTTTATTATAAATTGCTGATTTGACAAAGTTTTGTTTGTTCCTCTCTCGAACACGAAATAATAAATTTGTTTCTCGTGGTTATGTAGGTCCGATGCCTACATTCGGGTTCTTTGTATGTATGGCAATCATTTCATTCCCATTAGGCTATGTCGCCAATCCCGAGGCAATTTTGTATAGATATTTAATTTAATTAATTAATAATTTATATTTAATTATGAAATAAAGGTACCACATACGATACCATGTTGTAAGCGTGTACAGTTTTTCCATAGTGTCATTTAAAAATATGACTTGGTCAAAATTGGAATTAACGGTCTACAGTATTCCAGGGCTGGCCAATTTCTTTATGCACGCGGGCCAGTTTCTTACCTAGACTGTAGTCTGGAGGCCGAAACTATATGACTGAGTAGAGTACGTTTAGAATTTATAAGAGGAAATATTAAAAAACACACAAACTATTTTGAATGTCAGAAATACTAAATAACATTGGCCGCGAAGCGCCAATTGGCGATCTATACTCTATTCAGGTTAAAAAATGTCGTAAAAAATAGACAAAACGCCATCCACTTAATATTGGATGATATAATGTGTAATGAGAACTAGTACTCATTGTTTGATTTATCCCTCGTGCAATACACAGGAAGCTCTAAACTTACAGCAAAGGAAACAATAATAAAAGGTTTGTATATTTTTTTAATTTTTCACAGAATACACAATATTTCTCATAAAGTGGCGCTCATAAATATTCATGCAGAGAAATATTTCAATTATATTCGCCCTTATCTTTTGTCATGCATAGTGTAGTAATGAAAAAGTTACCGTTCTTGTGGGAAAATTTAACAAATAAAATATTATTGAAAATAATAAAAAAGGTTGAGTCTTCCGAGGTGGCATTGAAGGGAAAGAATGTAGCGACGCAGTCTTCAATAGAAACGAATTCTTCTCCTTCTACTAACACTGTTGAAAAGGTTCAAAGCAAGCCCGATACAGAAACAGATTTGCCAGACAATAGTAGCCCAATTATAGCATTTCATTTACTAAATAATATCAGGTGTGGGGTAATTGTAATTGATTTAACTTTGGATCTTGTGGGTTATAACCCATCATTTACTTCAGTTTTTTCTGAAGAAGTTAGTGATCTGTTTCTTGATTTGAACATTTGAACAACCCACAAGATCCGGTTTTTCTTACGTAGAATTTAAATCTGAATCTATTTTCTTCTATGGTATTTCTTGTGCAAATTGATATTAACGGAGATATAAGCAATTTTTGAATCGATTGAAATAGTATGGTGGTAATGATTATTCGTTTTACCCTTGCAGGTCGATTTTGATATGAGAAAAGGTTTTTCTGGTGTATTTTGGTGTTTTATTCAAATCTCCCCTTCATTTCTTGTGCAAATGAATTACTGACTGCCCGTTAAGTCAACTGTACGCACTTGATGATTGGTTAGGTTGTCGTGATATTTTCGTTAGTTGGGTTAAGTCGTGATATTTTCATTAAAACTAACGAAAATATCACGACAACGTGACCAATTATCAAGGGCATTCAATTAACCTAACCTGGCATTCAATTAACCTAACCGGGCACTCAATAATTCATTCAAATCAAGAGACAGATCACTAACTTCTTTAGGAAAAATATTTCAAGAACTTTCGTACACACAGCTCTCGAAATATTTTGAGGAAAATAGCCTCATATCGAAGCATCAAATTGGTTTTAGGGAGGGACATAAAACAAGGGACACAATTTCAGCCGTATTAGACGTGCTATATAAAAACCTTAATAATAAAGAGTCTTATGTCCACTTGCTTATGGGCCTATCGAAAGCCTTTGATATAATCTCCCACGACATACTTATAAATTATCTCATTATGGCATAAATAACGATGCTCTAAATTGGTTTAAAACATAGCTATGCAACATAAGTCAGTACATCAAACATAATATCACAGACGACCTAAAACTTACACATGGAGTTCCACAAAGAAGCATTTTGGGTCCCCTACTATTTCTGATTTATATAAATGACTTTCACACCTCTCATACCAGTAAAGGCTTCCAATATGCGGATGATACCTCCCTGATTATACTCAGACAGCGATCTCGCATCTCTAAACGAAATAGTAAATAGTGACATCGCAAGAGTATGAGAAAACCAATAAATTATCCTTAAATAAAAATAATTGGATCTTTTGCTTTATAGCACCCCAAATTTCTTCTTTAAAGTTAGTAACAATTTTGACACAGACAAATATCGCAACTTAACCTACCAATCTTCAAGGGCATACAGTTGACCTAACCGGGCATTCAATTGACGATTGGTTAGGTTAAGTCATGATATTTTGTTACTAACTGAAAAGAAATTGGGGTGCTATAAAGGAAAAGATCCAAATAATTTCCAGCTAATCACAACAAAAGAAATTAATATCAAACTTCAGTATTATTGTCGACTTGACTTCATATCGCATGTCACTGAAGGGAAATTATTAGGAGTTGTGCTTGACGACCAACTATTCTTTCGTCAACATATTGAAAATATAGATCATAAACTATCTCAATTCTCGTTTATATTAAGAAAATTGCATTTCCATCCCACAAACACACTTAAAACGCTATACTTCTCTTTAGTTTATCCACAGCTCGCATACAATATTACTGCATATAGGAGTGCATGTGATTACATCATCAACCCTTTAATCATAAACCAGAAGAGAAGTACAAGAAAAATAAACAAGAGTAATTATTATGCTCATAAAACAGGAATCATCAGGCAACTGTGTATATTAAAATTTAAAGGTATTTGAAATAAAGATGTGCTCCCTAATGTTCAGAGTTACAAAACAATCTGCTCCGACCGTATTAATCGAAAAAATAATGAACAATCAGATACATCACGAACATCAAACACAGTATATGGAGAGCGAATGTAGGAGGGGCGGTCAGAAAATAAGTTTACACGGCGTATAATTTCGTAACTGAAGGACCTACATTGATTATGTTTGTATCAGGTGAATTCGTTAATCATTGTTGGCAACACTGCACGTCGATTCGGCTGCCATCTACCGTACATTTGTTATATCAGTCAGTTGAACATGGCGGCTCGACTGGAACAGTGCCCTACCCTACGGAACAGTGCAGGATGTTTACGTTTAATGGCCGCTCGTAAACGTTCTAGTGTTGAACACTATGCAGCTGCATTGATTGTTGTGTCTTTTTGCATGAAGTCTGCGAGCAAAACGCCTTTGTGGTCCCAAAACACGGTAATCACTTTGCCAGCGGACCTCACAATCTTGAACTCCTTTGGTCTCGGGGACCCAGAGTGTTTCCACTCCATGCTGGCACGTTTTGTTTCTGGAGTACGGTGATGAACCCATGTCTCATCTCCTGTGACTGTGACAATTCGCTCGAGAAATTCTTGACCACTGACAGACTCGGAATATCGTTGCAGAGATAACAGGGCATTGTTCCAGTCGAGCCGCCATGTTCATCTGACTTATATAACCAATTTACGGTAGATGGCAGCCCAATCGACGTGCAATGTTGCCAACAATGATTAACGAATTCACCTGATACAAACATAATCAATGTAGGTCTTTTAGTTACGAAATTATACACCGTATAAACTTATTTTCTGACCGCCCCTCGTATGTCAAAAGCAAATTGTACTCTTCAATGTAATAGAAATTCTTATACTTAGTTAACGGTTGAGTTATGGAACAATCTACCGAATGAATTAAACATAATCATTGCTTCTCATCTTTTATATCATAAATTGATTAAAACTTAAATTCCAAAGTTACTGAAGCCACTCCTTTCCTTCTCCTTGCTAAAATTCTCATTATCCTTCTAAAAATCTCTTCTAGCACTTTTCACCTCACTCGCATTTCATTATTCTTTCTACGAAGCATCTAATAAAAGTATAAGTCCTAGTCTGTAAGCTCCCTTTAGTCTTTTAAGTCTATTATAAAAATCTATAAAAATCTTGTAATCATATCCATTATACAGTATAATTCTAATTATATTTAATTAGTAGATTTCGGCCTTTAGAGTGTGCACGCTTGCTAATAAGTTCACAACTGTATACAGCAAGGGTGAGTAGTATGACTGCAAAATGGGAGAGTGCAATGCAATTGGAAATGTTGCATAATGTTGCAAGAGTGCCAAGGCACCCCCATAGTGCCACCCCCCTTTGTTGCAAGGCACCCCCAAAAGGGGTAACAACAAGGGTTATGCAACGTGGAGGCGGAGTTATCCCCAAGCTGCAATGAACCCCGCTGGGGGGTATGCAACTTGGAGTTATCCCCCAAACTGCAATGAACCCCCAAAGGGTTGTACCTAACCTAGGAGAGAGGAGGAGAGGTGTTCGCCCGGCAGCTGCCAGGCGCATATGAAGACTTCAGCCGAGCGGCCGTTGTCTTATAGGGCCCCGAATCAGCCAGTTGGCTTAATCAGCCAGTGCCTCCGGGCATCATCAGCCAGTGCCCCGGGCACCATCAGGCAGTTGGCACAGTGTACACACCCACACAGTGTACATGCCCATTGCATTTATGTGCGTCGCGCGTTAAACTCTAAATTGCGGTCGAGAACCGGTGCGGCCTTCCACGGTTGCTACCCAGGGTGCCCTAATGATAAGAAAAAGAAACAAAATTGGGTTCGAGACCCGACGCGGCCTTCCACGGTTGCTACCCAGTGTGCCCTAATGATCAGAAAAAAATGGGCTCGAGACCCGGCGCGGTTGATAGTCAAGGTGACCTAATGATCCATGTTAAACTCTAAGGTGGAGTGTAAACATCTTTCACGGTTCGTAGGGGAAGGCCCCCGTCATTGCAACACTCATCAGCGTTAAACTGTAAGGTGGAGGCGGGTTCAATACCCCGCGCGGCTGATAACCAGGGGGACCTAATGATCCGTAGGTCTAAGGTGGGGCGTAAAACTTCGAACAATTCGGACGGGGGGTAAAAATGCAGGACCCCGTTATAGCAACACTCTATCATGATGTTTATTTCTCTCTCTCTTGTGCTAAAAATCTATAGTTTTTCCTTATAAATTTGTGTGCCCCTCCCACAATCCTTTAATTTTGTTTCTCCGTTTATTGTATATATATATATACTTTTTTCTGTAACCTATATATAGGCTGTAACTCTTTATGTACTTCAGTGTTCCTGAGGATGTCATTAAACGAAAGCGCTTGAGCACCATTCTGTGTTTCCTTTCTTTCGTGGTTTTATTCATCATATATATATATATATATATATATATACACACAACTCCCCGTTTTAAAGTAGGCCTAAGGTGGAGTGTAAATCTTCGAACAATTCGTACTGAAGGCAAAGGCGAACCTATATATGCAAATTTCCGGAAAATAGTTCATCTAAAAATTCGTGTAAGCACTTCCCCGTTATTGCAACACTCAATCATGATGTTTATTTCTCTCTCTCACCACCAGTTGGCGTATCTGGTTGAGTTGTCAGTTTGTACTATTTATTTAATTAAAGCATATATTCTGACATAATCCGCTTTAGAAACCAACCAATTGATATAATTAAATACCGTGTACAAACAAAAAGGAATAAATAAAACCCCAATACATCATTGTGTTTATTTAGGCGTATTAATGTAAATAAATATACAGTTATATTAAACGATTAAATATATTGAAAATAATAATATACATTTCTATACTAGCCATTTGGTCTAATTAAATAATAATTTCACATCAATTAAATTTCCAAAAATAATTTCACGGCAATTAAAACACTTCACTTGCTTAATAATAACGTTTATAAATTTCCAAAAAATAATTTCACATCAATTAAATTGCCAAAAAATAATTTCACATCAATTAAATTTCCAAAAATTAATTCCACGGCAATTAAAACACTTCAGAATCAAGCTTCCATGTAATTTATCCACTGCAATTCAATTAATTTCAATATCCTTGCTTAATAATAACGTTTATAAATTTCCCAAAAATAATTTCACATCAATTAAATTTCCAAAAAATAATTTCACGCAGTTAAAACACTTCAGAATCCAAGCTTCCATGTAATTTATCCACTTCAATTCAATTAATTTCAATATCCTTGCTTAATAATTTCACATCAATTTAATTTCCAAAAAATAATTTCACAGCAATTAAATTTCCAAAAAATAATTTCACGGCAATTAAAACACTCCAGAATCCAAGCTTCCATGTAATTTATCCACTTGAACTCAATTAATTTCAATATCCTTGCTTAATAATTTCACATCAATTAAATTTCCAAAAAATAATTTCACATCAATTAAATTTCCAAAAATTAATTTCATGGCAATTTAAACACTTCTGAGTCCATGCTTCAATTATATGAAGTACTTATTTCGACGCATCCCGAATCTATTTGAATGTTTATTTATTCCAGTATCAACGCGAAAAGGAAATAACTCGAATTCTGACTCAGATAAATTTTGAGTCAAAGCGGTTTGAAAAAAAAGAAAATTTGGCCGCGAAAACGCTCGCTGAGGCGAAATTTGAAGGGCGCCATCTTGAAAGACTGCTACAATGACTTGATAAGGATTTGAGTTTGCATGCAAATGCTACCAAACTGTAGTAATTAAGCCCTTCTCATGTTGCTTTTTATACTATTTTCTCTATGTTTATTCCATTTCTCTCTATCCTTCATCATTCTATTTACACACGCTTCGCTGTACTTTATAAATACGTGGCCGAGTGGTAACCGTTATAATTTGAAACGGGCATGGGCGGAATAATATGCAACCGTTTAACATTCTACTAACTTCATTTATACCGAAAGCACTTTTAGATAAAACGGGTAATGCGAAGGGCAGTAACGTAGTACTATTTTAAATTTACAATCACACACACAAATCACCTTCTCAGCTCCACGACTTCTTAGTTCCAAGGCCGACCGATAACTGAAAGGGTATTTCTACCCAAACAAACGTTTTCACGAGGTAAACACAATGCGGCTAATTCTGCGTATTGTTAAAAGCGTAGAAGCTGGGAACCTATAAATCAATAAAGAATTATGAATTGCTTCGATATATATATATAAAATCTACTAAATTATATATTTTGGGGGTAAAAATACAAAAATTAACTTGTTGAAGTGAATGAACATTTTTGCGGGAATTCGGCCATTTTCCCGAAACGGAAAACTACCGATACGAAAACCGTCAACGGAAGATCACCGAAATGAAAACCGTCGAAACCTAATTTAAACTCATTCTTAGCCTAGTCTAGCTTAGCCCAGTTACGCCTAACTTAACTCAGTTAAATATAACCTCATACGAGTAAATTTAACCTAATTACCTCTACCATAAACGTAGTATTTGGACCTTTAAAGTTAGGTGAGATTAAGGTTTGATAATTATCAGTTCCGAGAAAAAACAAATTTCCTGTAAAGATACCCTTTGAACGAAATACTAAAACATGATATTTTCCTACCTTTCATATATACAGTTTTAAGAGAATCAGATGTCGTCTATTTGAACGAAAGCAGCTTTTAACAGACATAAAGTTTTCCTTATTAAACAGCTTGAATCAAACATGATATTTTCATATCTTCCATAGTTTTAATAGAGTTATATGTTCCCAAAACCTTTCATTTCTCTTAATGTGGATCAATCTCTTTCTTTTAATATCGTTCAATTTTTTTCTTTTCTCTTAATAACGTTTATTCCTCAATTTCTTTCATTTTCTCGTTTCTCTTAACATCGATCATTCCTCTTAATAATTGCCTTTCTCGTAATAGAAGTGTATTAACTCAATATCTTTGGTAATATTTTTCAACCCCTTTCTCGTAATATTATACGTATTAATAAAATATCTTTCGTAATAAACTCCTTTCTCGTAACATTATTAAATACTTGTTTCATCTTAGTAAAGTTTACCCAAAGAAAATAACGTTTTCTTTACAGAAAAAATCGAATTTAATGCTTAACTTATCCGTTTTTCAACTTTACAGTGCATATCAAATTTCCATCTTAGAATTGTTTTCCAAATAATAAAAAGTTTAATTTTAAATATTTGTTTAATTAAACATTTTTATTTATTTATTTATTTTTATTATTTTTATTATCAATATATATATATATATATATATATATATATATATATTTTATATATTGTATATTTTGGGGTAAAATACAAAAATTAACTCCTGACCTTTTAAACTAGGTTAGATTAAGTTTTGATATTTTTCAGTTCCAAGAAAAAAATTAATTTCCTTTTTTCTACTTTTGTGCACATATATATATATATATATATATATATATATATATATATCTATACTATAATAAGAGCTGTCTGTCTGTCCGTCTGTCCGTCACACTTTCAGAAATTGTGAGAAAAAATTGTGAGAAAAAAATTCAGAAATTGTAAAAAAAATTCAGAAATTGTATTACGGGCGGCAATGTGAAGCTCAAGATTTTCATGACTGTGTTCTTTTCTGTAGTTTAGCAATGGGGGAAGGGTGGGGGTGGGGGTAATGGGGGATGGGTGGGGTAATGGGGAGGGGTGGGGGTAATGGGGGAGGGGGTTAGCCCCAAGTTGTATGAATGGGGGTGAGGAGGTTTTGGGAGATACCAGATTCAGAAATGTTGACACAATGTGAAGCTCAAAATTTTCACGTCTGGGTTCTTTTTTTGTAGTTTAGCCTGTCTAACCGTCAGCGAACGAAGCGGCGGAAACTGTATTAGTATATATATATAATGATGGGGCTGTTTAAGCTCCTGAAATATCTAAGTATGACGGAGGGTCCTAAAGCTTATATAGGATCCGAAAATATAAGGAGCAGCACTCAATATTTGTAATATTTTGTAAATGGCCCACTTAGGAGTGTGACGTGTCAGAAATGGCTTCAGTAGAAAAATTCAGGTTCACGAGCCCATCCACATGTATTATATCTGGACCTACAGGATGTGGTAAAACTGTGTTTATGCTTAAAATCATTAAAGAAAAGGGAGAGATGTTCTCAAAATTTGTGCATAAAGTTATATGGTGCTATTCGACGTATCAATCAGTGTTCAACGAGTACCAAGAGGAAATCTTGTTCCCCAAGGGTGTCTATGACGTTAATTCGTTAAAGGGAAATGAACATACAGTCATTGTAATTGACGATCTCATGTTGGAAATGGATAAAAAGTTTGCCGAGACATTTACAGTATTCTCCCACCACCTTAACATAAGCGTGTTCTTCATCAATCAGAATCTATTTTTATAAAATAGATCCATGCGCGATGTGTCGTTAAATAAACAATATCTAGTGTTATTCGCGCAACGTACAGATGTATCACAAATTGGGGTATTAGTCAACCAAATGTTCCCGAATCAGCGTAAGGAATTTTTGGAGGTTTATAAAGAGGCCACAAGCCAGCGTTATGGATATTTGCTTTGTTACCTTCACCCGCGAAACACGTTCAGAGTGCTTCTAAGAACGAATATATTCCCAAGCGAGCCTGAAACGGTGTATATTCAAGAATGACAAATAGGCTAAAGAAATACCGTGAATTAATAAAAATCTATCAAGGATTGCCCCGGACGCTGCAACAAATGTTTGAAATCTCTCTTAATGTTATAAAATGTAATGTGCCAATGAAACCCTCTCAGAAGACTAGCTTACGTCGTTCCAAGAACATAATACGAGCGCTCGCTCATAAAAGTCAAACTGTGGGTAAGAAAAAGCGCATTATTGTACAAAGAGGAGGATCGTTCTTGCCCATCTTATTTTCAATTTTGGGTCCTTTACTGACTAGATTAATATAATGAAGAAGATGGTTGTGATTCCGCACGAGGTGTATGCTTCATTGCAAAGTTCAAAGACTCCAGACACGGCTCTAAAGCCACGTAACAGTAGGATTAAAAGAATGGAAAACGAGTTGCTAGCCCTATTAAAGAGTGAAAAGTCACCTGATGAGAAAAGGATCTTGTACCAAGAGGCTTTGCAGAAATTTCTTCATGAGTACGAGGATTATAAGCATCCGACAGAGCTCCCCGTGGTTATTAGGCACAGCGCGAGTTGTGCTGAGCATAGCGACACAGGACCTGGCCAGAACGATGGCCAACCAAAGAACAACGGAACACAACACATCGAACATGTGCTAAAAAACAGCTTCCCACATACATTGAGGAATAAAGGTTTGTCTTTATAATCTATACTCTATAGAGTGAGGATCCCATCATACAGTGGACCGATAAAGGCGAGGTCATTGTTGAAGGAACAAGGGTACAAGGATCCAATATCGTTGATATTGTTCATGATCTGGTGAGAAAGTGGGACAGACCCTCGCCAACAGGCTGGAAGCATATTAAAGCAAGACTACAACAAATAAATGTCCCCAAAACATTGATAGGTAATCTGAATAGGTTAAAAGACTTGGAACAAGTCTCGCATGTGTCAAACTGAGTACACCATCGCCCCCAGCAGAAGCAGCGCCTCAGAAGAGGACGAACGGTCAACCTTATCCACGTGTCTCTAAAATACGCAAATGGCTAACATATTAAGTAAATGCTATTGACATTTCAAGCCCCGCCTCCTATGGTGGCGTTAATAAACTGTAAAGAGGTGCTTACGGTGTAAGGAAAAAAGATGTTGAGAGATTTTTGCGGGAACAGGATGCTTATGCACTTCATAAACCGGTGAGAAAAAAGGTTTAAAACGGCCAAGAAAACAGCTGCATTGATTGACTCTATTTTGGCAGGCGGATTTAACAGACATGCAAAGATATTCAGTGTATAACGATGGCTACCGCTACATCCTATTCATAATAGATGTATTCTCTAGATATCTGTGGCTAATTCCCCTGAAAAATAAATTGCCTGAAACAGTCGGTAAACCGACCGAAACGTTGATGTTGAAAGAAAACAGGGTTCCAGGCTATTTTTGTACGGATATGGGGAAAGAATTTATAGGTCGCGCTTTTCAGAACATGCTCTGAGTTTAATATCAGTTACTACACTACCAATTGTATACATAAGGCTTCTTTAGCTGAAAGAGTTCAACGTACCATAAAGGAACGCATGCACCGCTATTTTGCCCATAAAAGCACATACAGATATATAACATTCTCGGGTCACTGGCTTCATCATACAACCGTTCACACCACCGTACGATTGGTACAACGCCTAATGAAGTTTTAGAAAGGGGTACGCGTCCAGAGGTGAGAAGAGATGGAACACCACCACCACCACACTCTGCGCGTTTCAAAATCACTGATTATGTAAGGTTGTCGCGTTCGGGAAATAAATTCGTGAAGGGATTTGAGCAAGGATGGACACGTGAGATTTTTATAAGTTTGGGCTATGAGACCGAACGGTGAGATAATGATCTACAGATCTACAGAAGCTAAGGCTAACAAAGACCCTAAGATCCACTCTAAGGTTAGCCCGAGAGAAAGGAAAGAGTAGGGGGTTAAGAGAAGGGAAGAGAATAAGGGGTTCAGTAAGGAGCAACACCTATCACTCGTGGGTTAACATTCATTCAGAAAAAGAGGAAAAAAGTCTCACCATCATCATCCGCCGGCCACTGCCGACAAGTCAGAAAAATAGTCGGAGAGAATAGGAGAGGGGTGAAAGATGAAAAGAAGTAAAACAAGAACGATTACAAACCATGCAAACACAGTCTTAACTCACAGTCATACCATGCAAACTACAAACGTGCAAGAAGAGTTACAGACATGCAAAGTAAAAAAGTAAGTAAAGTTAAACAAAAAGTGGGTTAGTTTACGCTACGAGCTACATCTACGTTCGTGTTAGTCTAATTTTTTTTTTTTTATAATAATTTTATTGCTGGCATCACACGCTGGCATGTCACAAGCTGGCATTCATTGTCAACAGACTCCTCCTCGAGCACCACCACCAGAGCTCCTGTTGCTAACTTTGTTTTTTTAAATTAAATAACGTTAATACTTTTAAAATGTCTGTCAAGACGGTTCTTAAACATATTAACGCTGGTAGAATGAACGACTGACACGGGAAGATTATTCCATTTATCAATTTCTTTAAACGTAAAGAAGTTTTTAGCGATTTTAGTAATGAAACGTCTGCCACGCAACTTAAATCCGTTATTGCGAGTATTACTATTATCGAAAGTGAACAATTTGTCAAAATTTACGTTATCGATGTTATTAACGATTTTGAAAACTTCAATAAGCTCCCCCCTTAATCTTCTAGTTGCGAGTGAATACAAGTCTAACTCTTTAATCCTATCTTCGTAAGGCTTATTGCGCAATGACGGAATAAGTTTCGTGGCACGACGCTGAACCCTTTCTAACCTATCAATATCCTCACGCAAGTACGGGCACCAAAACTGAACAGCATATTCTAAATGAGGCCTGACTAGGGACTTGTAAAGGGGCAATATAATATCCTTCGATTTAAATTCGAAATTACGCGCTATGAAGCCTAACATCCTATTAGCTTTTGCGCAAGACTCCAGGCACTGGTTCCTAACTTTAAATCCTTAGATACGCGTACGCCTAAATCTACTTCCTCGTCAACGCTCGCTAACTCCTATCATCCATCGTGTACGCGTAATTATTGTTGCGAGAACCTATATGCAAAACTTTACATTTGTCTACGTTAAATTGCATCTGCCACTTATCTATCCACTCCATAATCCTATTTACATCGTCTTGGATCCTATTTCTATCGTCCTCGTTAACAACCTTACCGCCTATTTTAGTATCGTCCGCGAATTTTGACACGTTACTAGTCAATCCTACATCTATGTCGTTAATGTAAATACGAATAGCAATGGGCCTAACACTGAACCCTGTGGACACCGCTACCTACATCTAACCACCCGATTCACTACCATTAACTACGACCCTCTGTCTCCTAGCACGAAGCCATTTCTAACCAGTTAGCTACCTGACCGCGTATACCGTTGCGCTTTAACCTTCGCAATTAATCTTCATGCGGAACTGTATCGAACGCCTTTTTAAAATCTAAATAAATAACGTCAGCGCTCTATGCTATCGTATTCGCGCACTATTTCGTTATAAAATTCTAACAAATTAGTTAAACAAGATCTATGGCGTCGAAACCCATGCTGACTACTATTAATCAAATCTCGACTTTCTAAGTGATCGATAATACGATCCCTAACTACGGATTCCAAAAGTTTACCGAC
Source organism: Bathynomus jamesi (assembly GCA_023014485.1). Taxonomy (NCBI): domain Eukaryota; kingdom Metazoa; phylum Arthropoda; class Malacostraca; order Isopoda; family Cirolanidae; genus Bathynomus; species Bathynomus jamesi. Next base: position 353,845 of record JAJOZX010000407.1, read on the forward strand.
AATTGACGTTAAGCTAATGGGCCTATAATTGCTAGCTACTGCGCGGTCGCCTTTTTTAAAAATAGGCGTGACGTTAGCTAATTTGAAGTCTTCAGGAATAATCCCCGTTTCAGTGACTGATTAAAAATCTTCGTTAAGGGGCCTACGATAACTTCTTTCAAATCTTTCAAATGTCTGGGATAAAACGCGTCAGGGCCTGGAGCCTTGCTAACTTTTAGCCTATCGATATAATGCGCAATGTCAGCCTCGTAAACAGTTATTTCATCCAAAATAGTCTCGCTACTAAATGGAACGATATCGTTCACGTCGGGGACATTATTTACGTCTTCTCCGGTAAAAACTGTCGCAAAAAAGTTATTGAAAATACCCGCCATCGCCTGAGCGTCAGAAGCCAAAGCGCCATTAACATCCACTAGAGGGCCTATGTTATCTTTTACTGGCTTACGATTACACTGGTATGCATATGAAATTTTTTTGTCTGATGTGAGGGTTTTTTCAACTCATATTATATAATTCGACCATGCTGAATTCGAAAATGACATTGGTTTTCCTCAATCAGGTCAGGTTTTTTCTCTATTGGCCATTTATTATAAGTCCAATTTTATCCCCAAATTTATTGATTTTTTTAGCTTAAACACTGTAGATACGAGTAATATTATAAGAACACTCGTGAAAAATGAAAACATTGTGTGAATAAATACTTTTATTCATACAATGAATATGGAAAAAAGTTTATTGAGGAAGGAATGAAGTTTTTTTGGCTTTCCGTCTGTGTTTTTCTTCGGGCACGTCTCGCTTCAAACACCAGCAATAGTCCGCCAGCATATTGATATCCCAGTTTCCCTGGTACCTCTCTTCCATTATTTTGATATCTTGGTGAAATCGTTCACCCTGTTCCTCACTATAATCCCCGCAATTTTCAGGAAAATAGTCCAAGTGGGACCACAAAAAGTGCATTTTTATGGACATGCGCGACCCATGAGCTTTGAAAGCTTCCATCAAGTTTTCGACAACGGACTCGTATTCTGGACTTCTACGCTTGCCAAGAAAATCAGTGACAACTGATTTGAATGCCTGCCAGGCATTCTTCTCAGTTGGAGTCATTGCGTTTTCGAACTGAGTATCCTTGATCAAAGTTCGAATTTGAGGACCATCAAAAACCCCAGCATTTAGTTTAGCATCAGATATATGAGGAAATTTACTCTCGAGATATCGGAATGCTGAACCCTCCTTATTCATTGATTTGATGAAATTTTTCATCAAGCCCAGCTTAATATGAAGTGGTGGGAGCAAAATTTTTGTTGGTGGTACAAGGGGCACTGAAACGACATTATGCGACCCAGGTTCAAAATTCTCTCTGGATGCCCATTCACGCTGTGCATAGTGCTTCTCATCCGCTCGGCTATCCCATTTGCAGAGGAAACATGGGTATTTCGTGTATCCCCCTTGCATTCCCAATACAAATGCCACAATCTGAAAAAAAATGAAAATATTTAAAGAATTTAGAGAATTTGTTCTATCAGATAAAAAAATCTATGCATTGGACTGTATCACTTCTGTGGGGAAGTTAAGTGTTCTTATACGCTCTCAAATAACCTTTGGAAAAACAACATAGTCAATAGCAATAGTTTACTTATGATATTAGTATTACCTTCAAATCTCCACAGATCCTCCAGTTATGTTGGTCGTATACGAGAGCATCCAGTAAAATTTTCATGTTATCGTAGCTCTCAGTAAGTTGTACGGAATGTGCTACAGGGACTGATGCAACCCTATTCCCAATGTTGAGAAGTACTGCTTTCAAACTTCGTTTAGACGAGTCTATAAATAGCCTCCATTCTGATGCGTTATATGGCAGGCCCAAGGATTCGATTAGCCCCTCAACATTGCAGCAGTACACTAAGGAAGAGGTATTTTCGTGCACTGCAAAAAACTTGCGGAATTCTTCCTCTCGTTTCCTATACCAGGAGAATGTTGTTCCCGGAGCCAGCAAGTTGTCCTCTCGAAGTCGTGAGCCCAAGATCTCGGCAGCTAATTTGGAAAGTCCTAAATCCCTGGTAAGATCATTAAGTTTGGCCTGGTTGAGAGGCCTCGGCTCATTTGAAGCGGTATTTTGAGGTATATACGACTGGGACTGGTCATTGGCATTGGTCATTGATTCATCATCAGAATCATCGAAGTCCAGGGTTTGAGGTGGGTCGGGTATTGGAATTCCAGGACCATGGGGTACAGGTCTCATAGCAGAAGGAATGTCAGGGTATACAACAATGTGTTTATTCTTCTTGTTAACTCCTGAAAATAGAAACACAGAAACATGGATATAAAACTTGCATATGAAATAGAAGAAGCATTCAGACAGTGGCGGCTCGTGAGGGAAGGCTGCGGTCTGTAAGATATGAAATAGGTCGATGGAGTCTGTATATTTTCTTTCTTTTTCATTCATATTGTCCCTTCGGGGACAATATGAATGAAAAAGAAAGAAAATATACAATCATTGTATATGTAAATGTAACTTGTATAACAATATGTATGTGTAAATGTATTTTCTATAACATATGTATATGTAAATGTATGATTACCATTATGGTGAATATTATGCTATATATGGTGAATATTACATTATGGTGAATATTATGTCAAGTTTCATACGAGGATTTCAAAATATTTAAGAAAAATAAATTTATAAGCCACCTTGGAGGTTTGTCATGCAGAAATAGCAATCTGTCACGTGATCCTTTCCTTCTCTCCAAATCATGGGAATTCCAAAAGGCAAAGATTTCGCTCTGCCTTTGCTCCATCTTCTCAAATTTTCAATGCACGTCTTGCAGCACATATGAGGGGCGAAATTTTGTCCTGGTCCCCTAGCTTAATTCCAAAGTATGCTCTATACATTGTCTTCACAAATTTAGTGATTTGGGACTGGTTATTTGGCATGGTAACCGTCCCACATATGTAGCAGAATCTATTGGGATTTTTACACGCTCTATTCATTATGAAATATTTTATCTATATGCCTGAAAAGTAAAAAAAGATATTATACAAGTGAAACAAGTGATGATAGATGTTACTGTTCCAATTCCGCTTTGACAAAATCACGAAAAATTCTATTTTACTTATGAGGCCATAGCCGGATAACCTGAGCTGATTGAGAAAAACGGATTGCAGATTCGAAATCAGCAGGAAAAACTCTATAAGAATCACTTACAAAACCCTTGACAGCAAAATTGATGCATACCAGTGTTATTACGATTCAAAAAACTTTTTGGATTATGTTTACTATCCGCAGCTATAAGTATCTCTAAATTACGCTTGGCATTCCTAACTGATCTTTTAACCTGACGTCTAAGCTCGATATATCTATTAAAGTTAGCTGCCGTGCCATTGCGCTTACTAAGTCTATACGCTCTATTACGCTCGTTTATGAACTCGCCTATTTCCCTAGTCCACCACTTGGGCCTACCATGATTTCTAGCGCGCTTGGGCCTACGAGGAATAAACTCCCTTTCATATCTAAAACTTTCTTTAAACGCCACCCAACGCAAATTTGTGTCATTACCCATAAATAAGTTATCCCAGTCCACTACTCTATCCTATCCGCAAAACTATCAAAATTAGCCCTACGAAAATCAGGACTTCTATTACGTTACTATCCTTAGTGTTTTCTATCAATAACTTAAACCTAAGAATTTGATGATCACTACATCCTAAACTCTCGCCTACTTCTAAACCTTCGACTATATTCTCGCCGTTCGTCATCACCAAATCTAAAATATTGTCACCGCGCGTTGGTTCGGTAACATCTGTCGTAAAAAGTTATCTCCATAAACTCAATCAATCTCAAACCCTCCTCATTACCAGTAAAATTCTCGTAATTAACATTAGGGCAGTTAAAGTCTCCGACAATTATACTATTCCGATTGTCAATAAATTACCAAGAAGTGAGTAAAATCTAGTATCTGTATCGAGGGGTTGAACGGGAGGTCTATAAACAACAACAAAATTAAAACTAATACTACGCGCCCTAACTTCAACACATATCGCATTAATTGCTGCCGGAAAATCTACTTAACCTCGATAGCCCTAAGGGAATTACGAATGTACAGCAAAACTCCGCCAAACCTATGTAACCTATCATTAGTAAAGAGTTTAAAACCCGGTATATCAAGTTCCCCCAACAAGTCCCGAGTCACGGTATTTAACCAAGTTTCAGTGATAGCAACTATATCGTAGTTGCCGGAATAAATTATCGCCTTAAATTCATTTAATTTATTTCTAATACTACGCGCGTTACAATAAAAGACGTTTAAGTTATTTTTTACCACGGGCCGCGTTTTAAACTATTTTCACGTCGGGCCCGCGTTTCCGGACCACAACGTTTAAAGAAGGCTTCGACCTATACAGCTTTCGCACGTTTTCGTCTATTAACCTACCTAGCCTAGCATTACCTATTTCATTAAAATGCACCCCCATCTTTTATAAAAAGGCTAGGATCACTGAATTCGGACCACAGCTTTACGAAGGGTACATTTTCCTCAGCACAAATCTCTTCTAATTTGTTATTCAAAAATATTGATTTTGACGTAATTCTAAGACCCAACCCGTGCCTAGGGGTAATACCTAGAACTAAAGACCTATCTGACCTCGCCTTCAGAGACCTAATTAACCCCCTATATCTCTCCAAAAGGTCAGGCACTCTCATATCGGGCCTATACGAGTCGTTGCCTCATACCATCGTCACCAACATTGAGTGACGGGAGGCAACTTCGGTCCTATCCACTTCGTCTCTAACTCTGTCAACCCTGGCCCCTGGGAGACAAACCCTCCTCCTCTTGGTTGGATGCCGTTTAACGAACTCTTTGTCCATGTGGCGCACTAAAGAGTCCCCGATTAAAATAGTTTCCCCCTCATTCACGTCCCTTTCCAAATGGGCGAAAGGGTTCGAAACTGCGATAGGGGGGGATTCCTATCACCTAACGTACGCGGCCTAGCTACACCCTTACCCTCTCTAAATCCCTCGTTATCTACTACTCTCGGACTAACCTTAACCCCTTCCTCAACTCTATCTAACCTTCCCGACAAACTACCTAAACTAGAAACTAGGTTACGCACCTCACCCTTCAAATTACTAACGTCTTCAACGTTAGTATTGGTTCGGCCTACGTCAACCGTAGCCCTACCCCTGCCCTCATCAAGCGTTGCAAGTCTTTCCGCTACCTCACGTACACTGCGTTTGATGTCAACTAATTCCTCCATGAACTCGCAAAAGAAACAAACTGATCTATCGGTAATCGCCATAGGACCGCCATTATAATCCCTAAATTCCGAATACCACCGGTTAACCCTACACCTAACACACGACGCTTTCTGCGACGGCATCGCGCAGTTAAAAATTAGTTTAAACCGTCACAGGTATAAGTTAAATTAAGCCGGCACGCTATGAAAACTTCTAAATCGCTAAAAACCACTAATATTCAATTACTTAACTATAACAACGTGAATTTAAACGCAAGTATATAAAATTCAAAACTATCCAAAAGCAAAATCCTCAGCAATATACAAAAGTAGATGCAATATCAGAGAGCTCAGGAAATGCGTCCGTTCAGTACAGAGTACACATTGAAGATTTGAATGGGGAAGAAATCGTAGGAGGCTTTTACCTCGAGGAGTTGCACAAAGTGGCATTTAATTTAGGAAAAAACGTGTTTAAAATTGAGAAAATTATAGGAAGCAAAGGTTCAGGAAAGAGAAAAATGTACCTGGTGAAGTGGCTAGGGTACCCAGAAAGCTTCAACACCTATATAAAAGCTGATGCAATAATTTAGCTTAAATAGTATGCAGCATGGCTTCTAACCATTTCTACGTCACACTCCCGTCCTCCTCATCCCTGTCTGTCCACCCTAACAACACCCTCCCCAACTTTGTGACAGAACTCTACTGGCCCATTGAATTGGAGCGTGATTCGTATGAGGTTGGGTTATGTGAATTCCAGTTAGCCACCAAATTTTTCACTCTTGAAAATCAGCAAATCATATTTCTGATCATTAGAAGATTCGATGAGTGCGAAAAATTAGGAATAATCTTAGACAATACTATGCGCTCAGTCCTGTTCGGTGAGGAACGGTACGATAGCACAAATGTGTCGCTAGGAATCTGGCATTATGATAGAGCCATGGACATTGTGACGGGGTTAAACAAGAGTCTTGAAAGGTCACGCCTGACATACGATTTACTTTTTGAAGTCATAAACATAGACACGCCTGCATGCACAATGAAATTAAAGTCAACGCTTAGTAGAAATATTAAAGATAAAGAGCTGTTGACAATTGAGGCTGAGGGCCGATATAGCGCAGCTCTCCAAAGAGGAACCTTTCATGAGGCACAGCATGACTTGTTCAGCTTAATGTATCAAATGAAGGTGGAGAAGTTGAGTGAATACTCTCCTCCCCCAGAGATGTGCTATATTTACAGCAATATCGTAGAACACCAATTTGTTGGGGACACCCAGGCGCGCCAGCTGCGCATTGCGCACATTCCCAACAATAGAGGGGAAAGTTTGAGCATTACATATGACAAGTCCCAGTATGTGAATGTTGCGACTAATCTATTAACCAACATCTCGATAAATATAAAAACGATTGAGGGAAAAAATTTCCCATTCGGTGATGGGAGCTTAACAGTGAAACTACACTTTCGTCGTTTATAATGACTCGAAGACCTTTCACAGTCTACCGAGGGGTGAGGTACCAGCGTGGGAGTGGACTTGGCTCCATTTTTTCATTCAAACTACACACCTCTATCCCACTGTTGAAGAGGGGTGCCAGGTACCTAGGACGGAACGCGTTACAAACAGGTTTTAACGCGGCAGAAGACATAATGGGTGGCACTAAACCTAAAGAAGCTCTAAAAAAACATTTAAAACGTACACTGGATGAAATCATAAAGATGCAAAAAGAAAAATGCGTGGTGGCGCTAAGAAGAGATCTGCCAGGAAGAAGGGGTTACCATCACGTGGCGCTAAACGTAAAAGGAAATAAAAAAAGAAGTGTTCTAAGCGTATGAAACCTATGGCTGATAATTTTGTTAACTGATATAAGCTGAGGACACTACTCTCACGAATCATAGGTTGACTAATACTTGTCGAGGGAGGTGGTTGAGGGAGGTGGCACTATTTCTGACTCGTCATGGCGCGCTTCATCCATCCGTGTGCTTCACAATGCTGTAAATCGGAACTGTCCCTTTTTGATATGCCCCCACTCAGGTCTCTATTGAGCATTGCAACTTTATTGCAATTAACCCATTAAACACAATTAGTTCACCCAGTGCCCCTGTAGAATTCGTGATACCCAGCTCAGGCCCTTACTTTTTTGAAACCGACCTGCATGCACATGTACGGTAAACTGCGTATAGCCCATTCTGATGGAACGGACTGCGATGACATTTACTCTGCATACCCTGAAACCAACTTTTTACACTCCATATTCAGCCAGTATGAAGTGTATTTAAACCAGGTTAAAATCTCGGCAGGTACGGGGTACTACCACCTACGAGCCTATCGGGGAAATGTCCTCAACTTTTCAAAAGAAGCGAAGGACACCTTTTTATCAGCCGAGGGGTATTACCACACTAAAGATGAAAATGGAATAAAGGATAAATTAAAAAATTCTAAAAAAAAATATGTGAATGTTTTGGACGTCTGCATACACACTACACATTCCAGAAGTTGCTTATGAATCGGGTGTGGATATGAAGTTTTAGCTCACCCGCACGATTCCTGAGATCTGCATAAATCTGGGGTCTGATCAAGAAGAAGACGCGAAACCCGTTGTGATACACATCATTGAAACGTATTTGTGTATACGCCGAGTGAAATTAAGTTCCCCGAAACAAATAAAAATTGAGAAAGACAATACACGCAACAGTAAAATACCCAATTAACAGGGTACAGATCAAACTGTACACGGTCCCCACAGGCATCGAAGCAACTAGAAAACGTGGCCCTTGGAGTCCTACCTTAAAGGATATTTATTGGAATGCAGGACCACGCCTCGACGAGTGGAAAATATAAAAAGAGTGCCTTTAAGTTCGAGAATTTCGCCCTTAAAAATATTACTCTATACGTAAATGGCCTCGCTCTGGGAGGGACCATGATTACGGATTACTCATCAGACGCTGTATTCCCGCTCTGCGCGAGAGCATATAGTAGTCTGGTTTATAATGCAGGAGTCTGTGACGAACTTCGTTTTGGTGTAACGCATAAAGAATTTGTCAAAGAATTTAACATTTATTCATTTGATATTACGCCTAACTTGTCTGCTGGCGCAGATACGCATTTAAGTCCACAGCAGAGTGGGAATGTCTTAGTCAGGTTGGAATTTGCCAAGCTTATAGACGCGCCTATAAGTGTACTCGTGTACCTCAAATCACAGGCACTAATAGAAGTTGATCGTTTCAGGAACATGGTCACAGACTTTTAAAATGGATGCGAATACACTCCAGAGAGTAATGAAAAGTGACCGTTTCACACGCTCAAAATTTATCGGTATGTTTGCGAAGAATGAAATATTGAATCTACCGTGAAAGGATTCATTAGTTTGCAATCTATTTTAAAAATAAGGAAATACTGTACTAGTTTGATACACTCGGCACTCAGCCCTGGAGTGATTCGGTAATTGTACAGTTTATTGCGCAATTGCATGTGCCTGAGATTGTTTGGAGCCCATATCGTTTCCAAGGATATTATACTGAAACATGCGGATTGTATTTAATTTTATTTCTCATGCACATGTCACGTGGAAAGGGATTTATGAATTTTTTAAAATTATTCGATTTGTGAGACACAGAGATAAACGATAAAAGTGCATGCAAACAGATAAAATAAAGGTTCCCATATGTTAACACCCCCTGTATTGTGTAAGGTGTATATCTACATTGTGTAAAGTTGTATATACATTTGTAAATGTAGCCATTAAGACTTATTTAACGGACACTGGTTTCGCTTTGTACATGTTTTCTACCATTTAATAAATGAAAATACAAAGTGTTTTGGTCTTAAACTCAAAAATACTTACATTATTTCCTCGATAATCATGGGGCTGGTTGTGCGGAGAAGCATCCATATCATCTATTCCCCTTTCATCAAAAGTAGCTATAACACGGTCTAGGTCCGATTCGGTCCTATACTGGTAATTAAAATAAAGAGAAATATCACGAATTTAAAAACAGATAATTCTTGAAAGTTTTGTGTCCCACGGCGGTGCGGAATTATCGAGAAAAATATTATTAAATCTCCATGTATATATGCCGAAATAATCACCATGGAAACAGACAAAAACATGATGGTATTAATTTTACGTTAGAGTAACAAGAAATTGTAACCATAAGTAGATATCTTGACAGTTTTCAAAAGTAAGATTAGCTGGGTGTGCTATGATACCTGTTCCTTTGGATGCCATAATCTTTGATATGTCTATTGTTAACTTATTTACTACACGTATTTGTAAATATGTGTGTATATATATATATATATATATATATTAGTGATGTAGCGGATGTCATTTTTTTCACATCCGCGGATGCGGATGAGGATGTTTGATTTCAACATCCGCGGATGCGGATGCGGATGTCTACATTTTCGTTATTTTTTAGGATATATTCGAGATTTGTTGTGTTTAACGTATATAATAAGTTATATAGAGAGAGCTGTAGCTATAATGTAGTATAATTGATTAATTGTACAATAATTGCTGTACTTTTCCCTGAACATATAAAATAATAGCAAGCATCTAACTAATATAGAAATCAATTAGTGAATTCGTCTGCAAATAAATTCGTTATATTTTGTTGAATTTCAGCCACAATTAGAAACCATAATTGTGTTACCCGACCTCTTTCCCCAACCTCCACCCTTATAGAAAGAGATCTTTAATTAGCTTGATAACTATTTATATTAAGTTTAAAGTTTTATTAGGCATATTTATAAATGAGTAATTAAAATAAAGTAAACTAAGATGTTCATCGTTTAATATTCAAACTTAATTATAGGAAGGTTATGCTTAAGGAACATTAATTTTTCTGCCTTTTCTGCTGCCAGTCTGTTTCTCTTTTCATCATATATTAATCCAGCACTGCTAAATAATCTCTCGCTTGGTACGCTTGTTGGAGGACGTGCTAAATGTTTCCTTGCAAGTTTACTCAAGTATGGATAGATATTCTGCGTATTTTTCCACCAACTAATAGGATTGTCACATGCAGCCAGGCGTTTTTCTTGGTGATAGCTCTCGATCATTTTTACTACATCTTTTGACATCGCGTAGGTCTCGTCATCGCTGCTTGACTCAAGAAACTGAGAGAGATTCTGTGATAGATTTGCTTGTTGAAGGTGTTGGTTCTGTCACTGAAACTTTTATTCTTTTGGTGGGTGGCGAAGCGACAGATTCAAGAGATTGAAGCTCTTCAACTGCTTTGCCAAGTGATGATTTAACTCGTTCTAATGTACTAGGTGAAAATAACAACTTTGTAACGTGGATCTAAGTAGGTTGCAAGAGAGTAACTTCATACAAGAACAGCCTCTCGTCTTGTCGCTTGCATCACTTTTGCGCACAATGAACTAGTTCTATTATTATAGTAGAATTTGATAATTTCCGCTTATTAATGACGTTTTATCTCAACGGTCCACATCCGCACGACATCCGCAGTCCAAAGTGCGGATGCGGATGCAGATGCGGATGCGAGAAAATGTGCGGATGTTCCGCGGATGAGGATGCGGATGCGGATGTGACCTACATCACTAATATATATATATATACACACATGGAATATTTCGTTTATTAAATAAATCGTGTTTCAATTAGCGTTTCACTTTCTCCTTTGCATGCGTGTGTGTGTGTGTACAGTGAAAAGCTAAACCGCCCACTGTAAGACCGGTATCGTGAGTCATGCCACTACTTGAGTATGCCTCTATCCCTGCATACTCAGTTGACCTCTGCATACCCTTGAACTCAGACGTGTTTTCTCCCGCGTAGAAGAAAAATAGTAAAGGCTACCTTTAATATTGCGTGTTCAACATTTATGAAGTGGTACTCGGCAAAGAGCCAAGATGTGGCGGATACTGAAAAACTCCCTATTCCCCCCTCCTTTGTCACTTTTAAGGCTACATTGAGCCGTGCGAAGGACGAAGGTGTTCAAATACTCTACGGGTATTCTGGCGAGGGCGTTGTAAGCTTTCGTAGCACAGACGATGCATTGAAGTATGTTATAGACCTATCCTTTATAAAGGCTCACATATACCATGAAGTAGAAGAAGCAACACGTTCAGAAGTTAAGCAACGGTTATGGATAGTAAGTCTTGTTGATCAGTGGTGTGACAAGCGATATTATGTCATGTTACACCATACCGACTACTCGTACCCTACGGTTGAAAATGTAAATCTTGTCATCATGGAGAATCTTAAGTATTTTACCACTATATTAATATTTATCATGAATAGGTTTGTAGTGAGGTTGTGGCTAATGGACTGTGTGAGTTTTTAACAGACTTTAGAGACGTGTATCGCTTGTTAAACAAAAAGATCAAATATGGACATATGTTTCTCTCAAATAGTGCGCCGGATTGTGAAGATGTTTAGTTTGAGGAAATGAACGTCTGGTGAGTGGTAAAACATTAAAGTCGATATTGTTTCATGTTTGTCCAAGTGTACAAGCCTGTACACGCTTTAGCAGTGTGACGCGCTCCCCCCAGCGAGCCGCCCACCCGTGTACCTCACGAAACACACGAGTTCGAACAAACCCGTACACGTTTCGCCAGCTTGACTCACTCCGCCCGTCAAGCCGTTCCGTCCACCTGTGGCTCATAGTCATCTCAGAGCTTGAACCGACTAGACGTGCGAATACGATGGAACTTCTTTTGAGAAGCATTCTCAACGCCTCGTACGATGTCTCCGTGACGAAGTCATTGCGCGTGTTCAGGCGTGAAACCGGCACCATTAGCTCTGTACTTGAAACGATTTGCAGGCAAGCAAGCAAACGTAATGTTATTTGTTTAAGTGTTGAGGAGATGAATAGAGTCTTCGTGATAGTTGAGAAGTGGGTAGAGGACCGTTATAAAATAACTGTAGGTGTAGGTACAAGAAGAGTGGAGATTCGTGACGCCCCCTCATATGCCGTTGTTTGCACGTTGTGTATAAATAACGAACAGCCATGCATTGATATTCGAGTGATGTGGAAGAACGCATCTGATAATAACGTTCTTGTCCCTACGCGAAACCGTTTCATCCCCAACAGAATGTTTGAAATCGTCGGATTCCGCAAGCTGAAGCCTATATTAGACGCTCGTGTTACGGATATGATTTATTTTGAGACGGCTATTGAATGCGCATACACAGCTCTGCTCGACGGTTTATCGAATGTAGGAATGAACAAGGCAAGAATGGTCTAGAGCTGGACGCCTATTTAAAAGGTTTAGATTCTTCGAAATATCCTGAACTTTGGTACAAAGCACTTGAGCGATACAGGGCTGAGCTCACCTACACTGTTCACCCTGAAGAGTTGTACCTCTATATAATGAATAGCTGTCGTTACGACTTGGGAGATTATTTCAATTGCCGTTATGCATAGTGAAGAAGAGTTCACGATTGAAAAGCTCGGGAAGGTAAGAAAAAACCCCCGATTGGAAAGGCTTGTTTATAAACTTGTATTTAATAATGATGTGGTTAACGATGACCTCTTTTTGCGTGCTTTTGATTGTATTCTAGCCGTGTTTAAAGACAACTTGCCAACCGGATGTAAAGTAGGCACAAAAATAGTACTGAATGATATGAATTCCATTTATGTCGAGTATATGCCTCCGAATCAGTTAAACGGTGAAGTGTTGCTTGGACGGTTTTATCACGTGGTGCAAAGTAATAGCGATGTGGATGTAGACTCTATTACGTGTGAGTTTAGTGTTTTGTGCCGTAGAACATAAAGGATGTATATTAAATTGTGTATATATTTCCTGTACTAATATGCAATTGATTATACGTTTCGTATATTATTTTTATTTATTTAATTATTTAATATAACTGTATATATTTTTCCTGTACTAATATGCAATTGATTATACGTTTTGTATATTATTATTTTCAATATATTTAATATAACTGTATATATTTTTCCTGTACTAATATATTGATAATGCAACGTTTTGTATATTTTTGATTATATATTTCCCGTTCATGATGCTATTATTATTTTTTTACCATATATATATATATATATATATATACAGGGTGTCCGAGAATTATCTGTACAATTTTTGGCTGTTATTAAAAGTCAACCATGAAGTGTAGAAATTCCAGTGTTGTCCCATTTTACAGAGAATCTCATTAAGTTTTTTCTGATACCAAGTTGTGACAAGTTTTTTAGAAATTCCAGTGTGTCCGAACATTATCTGTACAATTACATCTTTTAATAAAATTCTTGATAACACACGTAAAATTCTTAAACAAGATCATTTAGAATCTGTATTTTCAAAAGTTTCTTTTATTAAAGTAAGATTGTTACAAACATTCGATATGTGCACCATTAGTGATTCGCAAAACATCCAATCGATACTCCAAATGTTGCCATGTACGCTGCAGCATATCCACATCAATTCGCTCAATAGCAGCTGTGATTCTTGCTTTTAAATCATCAATGTCTGTCACCCCCGTACATTTCTAAAAAACTTGTCAAAACGTGGTATCAGAAAAACTTAATGAGATTCTCTGTAAAATGGGACAACACTGGAATTTCTACACTTCATGGTTGACTTTTAATAACAGCCAAAAATTGTACAGATAATTCTCGGACACCCGGTGTATATATATATATATATTATATATATATATATATATATATATATCCCAATGTATATTTATTTCCATTAATTCGCCTAAATAAACAGAATGATGTATTGGCGTTTTATTTATTCCTTTTCGTTTGTTCATGGTATTTAATTATATCAATTGGGTGGTTTCTAAAGCGAATTTCTAAACCAGAATATATGCTTTAATTAAATAAATAGCGCAAACTGCAACTCAGCCTTCTATGTCAACTGGCGGAATAAGTCAGAATATATGCTTTAATTAAATAAATATGAGAGAGAGAGGGAAATAAACAGATAAACAACATGGATTAAGTCAGAATATATGCTTTACTTAAATAAATAGCGAGAACTGGCAACTCAACCAGATACGCCAACTGGTGGTGAGAGAGAGAAATAAACAACATGATCGAGTGTTGCTTTAACGGGATCCTATTTGTTTATGTTTAATAGCTCTGTCTATTGAGTCGTATTTAGAGACCGTGTCGGTCTACGAGGAGTTGGTAAGTAAGGCGGTGCTGGAGGTGGTTGGTGGGTTGTTGTGTAATAGTTTCGTCACCAATCGTCTAAGATAGGACGCTTGGTTGTAGCCCTCATATCGGTTACGTGGTGACTATGTGCTGTTGATGGGATGAGCTCCTAAAAGTCGTAGCCCTCATCTCACCATGTGCTGTTGATGGGATGAGCTCCTAAAAGTGTATACTTAGAAGATTGTTGGTGATGTGATGCTTTTTGTGTGGTGGTTGTGCTCGTATATATATTTTGCTATTGGGGTTTTGCATGCATCAATCAGTTTATATATATATATATATGTATATGTATATATATTTATGTGTGTGTGTGTGTGTGTGTGTGTGCATTAATAGGGTTTTGTGTGGTGGTTGTGCTCGTATATATCTTGCTATTGGGGCTGTGCATGCATCAATCAGTTTATATATATATTTATGTATGTAGGTGTGTTTGTGTATGTGTGTTAATAGGGGCTTTATGGGCGTACAGTCGGTGACTGTATGTGCGTTTGTATGCACTTTTAATTCGTTCGGAGGTTATTAATATATACAGGCCATTTATGCCTTCTAAGAAACCTTCTAAGCCAACTGGCTGATTAAGCCAGAATATATGCTTTAATTAAATAAATAGCGCAAACTGGCAACTCAGCCTTCTAAGTCAACTGGCGGCTTATGTCAGAATATATGCTTTAATTAAATAAACAGCGCAATCTGGCAACTCAGCCTTCTAAGCCAACTGGCTGATTAAGCCAGAATATATGCTTTAATTAAATAAATAGCACAAACTGGCAACTCAGCATTCTAAGTCAACTGGCGGATTAAGTCAGAATATATGCTTCAATTAAATAAATAGCGCAAACTGGCAACTCAACCAGCTAAGCCAACTGGCTGATTATGCCCGGAGGCAGTGGCTGATTAGGGGCCCTATAAGACAACGGCCGCTCGGCTGAAGTCTTCATATGCGCCTGGCAGCTGCCTGGGAAACACCTCTCCTCCTCTCTCCTTTCTTAGGTTAGGTATAACCTTTTGGGGGGTTCATTGCAGCTTGGGGGATAACTCCAAGTTGCATACCCCCCAAGTGGGGTTCATTGCAGCTTCTTGGATAACTCCGCCTCCAAGTTGTATAACCCTTTTTGCTACCCCTTTTTGGGGTGCCTTGCAACAAAGGGGGGTGGAGGGATTGGCACTATGGGGTGCCTTCAACAAGGGGTGGGGGTGGCACTCTTGCAACATTTGTAATTGCATTGCACTCTCCATTTTGCGGTCATACTACCGGGGTAGCCAAAATGTCGATCGCGATCTACCAGTAGATCGCAGAGCAATTTTTAGTAGATCGCAGAATGACCAGTAGCTTAGCCTAGCAACAGAGACCTTACATTTCACAATACTAATGAGCACATGACCTGACCGCTGCTACCAAAAATTAGCGTTCTTTATGTTATCACCTCCATTATCGGTAACAACATTTATTTGTTTTATCTTTGTGTTTACCATCATTTAACAAAACATAACAAAGTTTAACTTTAATAATTCTGAGAGATATTTAATTAATGTCACAGAAAATGATACCGCTAACTTTAATTTCTGCCAAAATTTCATACCGCGGTAAGGTGAGCTGTTATGAGCATGTGTCACTTAGGTGGCGGGTCAGTCATTTGGAATAATCGGTGGTGAAGGTCAGTCTCCTGTCCAATTGCATTAACAAAGTTAAAATGAGTGCTGGACCAAGTGCCAATAAACAAAACACTTACAACTTTCACAATGAGTGGGAGACGGCATATTTTATTACGATGAAAAATTCCAAATGTGTGTTTAATTTGCCATGCATGTGTCGCTTTCGTCAAAAAGGGGAATTTAGAGAGGCATTTTTAAACTATTCACCAGCGGTATGACAGTGATTTCCCAGCTGAAAGTGAACTACGTAAGAGAAAAGTCAATGAACTTAAGTCTCAACTTAGTGCTCAGCAGTCTATCTGTACAGGGCCTAGCACAAAATTGAAAGCAGCAACGATTGCGTCATTTCGGGTCAGCCGTGTACTTGCGAAACACAAGAAACCTTTTCAGGATGGAGAAATATTCAAAGAAGCATTTACAGAGGCAGCAGGGTCGTTGTTTCAAAATTTCAGTAATAAATCGGAAATACTGTCTGCTATTAACCAGCTTCGGCTATCCAGAAACACTGTGATGCGGCGTTGTGAAGTTATGGATGAGAATTTGGTGGAACAACTGAAGAAAGACATGCATGACTGCGTGTTCCTTTCACTTCAGTTTGATGA
The DNA here is from genome assembly GCA_023014485.1 of Bathynomus jamesi. Classification (NCBI taxonomy): domain Eukaryota; kingdom Metazoa; phylum Arthropoda; class Malacostraca; order Isopoda; family Cirolanidae; genus Bathynomus; species Bathynomus jamesi. The sequence continues at coordinate 370,470 of JAJOZX010000407.1, forward strand.
CTCGACAGATGTGATCGACACATCACAGTTATGCATTTTATTAGAATCGTGTTTAAAGATATGACTGCCAAAGAAGAACCGCTTAAAATCCTACCTTTAAGAGGGAAAACTCGAGGTGAGGACATTTTTCATGCATTCAGTGAGTTTGTTAACGACACACAATTCCCACTTCACAAGCTTGTGAGCATAACAACTGACGGATCACCTGCTATGACTGGCCGCTCCATTGGGTTCATCGCCCTTTGCAAAAGTGACAAAAGGTTTCCAAACTTCTTTAATTATCACTGCATAATTCACCAACAAGCATTGTGGTAAAATGTTGAATATTAAAGAAATTATGGGTATTTCCCATAAGATTGTGTGTTCTATTCGGGCGAGAAGTCTACAAAGGCGTCTCTTCCGGTCTCAGCTAGAAGAAGAAAAAGCAGAACACACTGACCTTTTGTTGCACACTGATGTCAGGTGGCTAAGTAAAGGTAAATTCCTGCAGAGGTTTAGGGATCTCTTACCTGAACTTAAAGACTTTCTGAAGTTAAAAGAAACATATTACAAGGAGTTGGAAGACGAAGGGTGGCTGTTAGATTTAGCTTCTTTGACCGACACCATTGCTTTTCTAAATCAGCTAAACTTAGAGTTGCAAGGTAAAAACAAAACTATTGTTGAAATGATTACCTCAATGAATGCTTTTAAAAAAACTAGAACTGGTATCATCACAGCTGCAGCGACACCAACTGCGGAACTTCAAAAACATGATGTCAGAGCTGGAAAGTCAGGGGAAAGAATGCTACCAGTTTGACAGTGTTCGATACGTTGAACAGTTGCAGAATGTCATTACAGACTTCAACAGACGGTTCCAAGACTTAGCAACACAAGAACCTGTGGCAACATTCATGTGCTTCCCATTTGGTGCAAACTTTGACTTTGATGATATTGCATAAAAATGGCCTTATTGTTTAATATGGACATATCTGCAATCGAGAATGAAATTTTGACTCTGCGAAAAATTCAAATCAAATCCAGGTCTTCAGAAGGAAACTTTTGGCACTTACTTCTTGAAGAAAAGTGTCCGAATGTCAGAAAAAGTGTCATGTACTTGACAGCATTTTTTGGATCAACCTACCTTTGTGAGTCAACGTTCTCACAATACCGAGCCACTCTGACAGATGATCACCTGGATGCTTCTTTGAGGCTAGCAATCAGCAGCTACAATCCGGACTACACACGGCTTGCTGATGCCATGCAGTGCAAATCATTACATCAGTAAAGTAAGCTCTTCCTATTCCAGTATACCTAATTTCTAATAAGTTTGGTGGTTAAAATTTAATGAAAAATATATGTGTGTGTGTGTGTGTGTGTGTGTATGTGTGTATGTGTGTGTGTGCATTTGGCAATATATTTTTATATTCACTTGGTTATTCTCTCTCCATCTCTGTGTGTATATATATATATATAACTGGGCTGGTGGATCGTATAGGGAGAACTTTGGTAAAAGTAGATCCCATCTCAGTAAAGTCTGGCCACCCCTGGTATACAGTATCTGTATTTAATAATGAAATTATACTCATCTATGAAAACTGTATATATTTGGAAATAAATAAAAAAAAAAATAAATGATACTTTAAATTATATAGGCGATGTCCTCGCCAGAACATAATTTGAAACGGACAACCTTAAGAGCAGCGAAAAATATTTTCAGATGTTCTGTTATAAACTAGAAGTGCATACATACAGTATCTATAATGAATGTGAATTATAGGGTTTGAGAAGTAAAGAAGTACAGAAGAGGGAGTGCCAGTGCCAGAGCGCCAGTGGAAAAGGGATGGGGTGCCTTCCCCATAAAAAAGAAGAAATGTGAATATAGAGTAACCTAATCTAACCTAACCTAACCTAACCTTGAAAATAATTTGTTTTGCCATATGTATTTAAATAAATAAGTAAAAAATAAGAATGTGGGTGATGTCACACCCCTAATTATAAATGTGTTTCTGAAGACATGCTATGAGCTTTAGCAGCCACCATTCCAATCTCTCTTAGGTATAACAGTGATAAAATACCATCGGAAGTTGAACTCCCGACTTTAATCTTTATATTAAAATAATTAGTTTATGCAAGAGATAAAACTCAAACCAATTCACAATCCATCCTGGTTGACCATCATCTTATTAAGACGTATACATGGACATAATTTAAAAATGAGTGACGAATAAAGAAAAATAGGTGCTACTGTAGTATGCGGTCTACCGTTAAATTTCTACTGTAGTATGCGGTCTACCGTTCAAAATATTTAAAAGGAATTGAAAAGGAATTGAAAGGAATTAAAATTTAATTTACACAATTAAGGAATTATTAAAGAAGTTAAACATACTACTACCGCATACTTAATGGTAGACAGCATACTACAGTACGCCAGGGCCGGATTAAGACCTTTAGAGGCCCTAAGCACTTAAAAGATTTTGGTGCCCCATATATGTAATTCAAAATATAAACAAAAATAAACCATAAAATAAAATTTTATTTTTTGAAATGAAACAAAACTTACAGTAAGATGGAAAATAATGTTTATTTTTGTATACTTCCACTTCATTTATATTTGAAAAGTTTTCTCCTACTTTTTTTAATTGCAAAGTCTTTGATCAGATCCTCAAAACTAATCTTACGTAACACATCTGCTTCTATACTTAGTAGAGATAAGGCATCCAGCCTGCCTTGTTGCATAGTTGTTCTGTTGGTATTTTTAATATACTTCAACTGAGAAAATGAACGCTCAGCTGAGCAATTTGTGACCATTAATGTTAAAAATATACGAAAGGCAATTTCTACATTTGGGAAGGCACACTCAATATTGTCTACTACAATTATTTTATAAAGTTCAGCATGACTGAATCTTGTTTTTACATTTACTATAGCACACGAAAATATTTAATCTATGTATTTTTAATATGGCGCTCAAAGATTTGATATGAACAAAATAATAACGCAAAGCGTAAAGTGTGTGATTACAACGAAATATATTTATTCTCTCAAAAGGGTTGTTGTTCACTACAAATTCAAACAATGAAAAAAAATAAATACTATATATGAATATATATAATTCAGTTTTCAACAGCTTATAGGCTATAAGCCGCGATTATAATAGTATAATAAATCCATGGTAAATCCGACAATGGAAAATTTCTGTGGTGCCCCCCTTCCCTTGATGCCCTAAGCACGGGCTTATTTTGCTTAATGGTTAATCCGGCCCTGCAGTACGCCCTTGATGATTGGTTAGGTTAAGTCGTGATATTTTCGTTAGTTTTAATGAAAATATCACGACTTAACCTAACCAATCGTCAAGGGCGTACAATTAACCTAATAATAAAATAATAAGATAAGAAGCTATAATTAAAAGGTAGACCGCCGAATCGTAGGTAGACCGCATACTACAGTAGCACCGAAAAATATCTGCGTACAGTATTTATTAACAGGTCAAGAGGTTATTTTTATTGATATAGTAAACTTACAAATAATGGTGGAAATAGTTAATACATACAATTCTTTTTAGAAATAAAAATAAACACAGCTGCATACAATATTTATTATCGTGTCAAGGAATTATTTTTTATTCGTATACTAGGTTGTGTTAATTTTAGTAAAGTCAACAATTCTAAAACTACTAATGTTCAAATGATGTCATATTATCTAGCAAACTTAGAAATATCTTTAGTGTTGCTTAAAAAAGCCATTTACCAACTTATATTTGACCATAAAGGTTTGAAATATAACCTAAATATGACTGTAGCATCGTATATCAATGTGCCTTTGATATATGTGGTTAACTTTGGTTATTTTTGGTGTGCAGTATGGCTTCTAAGTTTCACATAGTCCAATGCTGGAGTTTTGATTGTGAATGCATATGTTTTACCTCCTTTTTGACAATTTTGATTACTTCGTAATGTAAATATTGTGTAATTTAAATTATTCGAAATGTTATGTATGTTAACCCCCCCCTTTATGGCCCTTTGTCGGTTCGGATTCGAAGGGGGTTCTAGTTAGGAGGCTGCAACGGATGCTTCTTCTTTATACTTTTCTATAATTCTTTCTCTGATATTTTATAACTTATCGACTTTATTAAGTTCCTCTGACGATTTCCCAACTCGAGAGGGAAAATAAAAAGTTTCTCTTACTGTAAATTTACTTCTTAAAAATATACAGGTACTGCTCTGAATTTACAGGGGTAGAGGTTCGACCTCTTTCGACCATAGCTCAGGCCGGAATCTAAAAATATTAAGGAGGCAAGGGGCCTCTGCCCCCCTCCCCGCAGCGAAGCTGCTAACCAGGGGAGTCTCTTAGTAGTGACCAAGGCAGAGTCTCGTAATGAAGTGTCCTTCATTTTACAAATACATGTATAAAATATGCCTGAATGTTGGGGGATGGCAGTTGGAGGTTAAGTTTCCCCCCTTTTAAACACGATCAGGTGTTTGAAAGTTTCCAAATAAAAATAAAAAAAAAATAAATAAAAATAAAAACTAATCTTATTTTTTTTTGCCACGGCTTCATTTCTGAAGGCGATATCATTTTTGTTTGGGTTTATTACAATTATGATTGCGATTATGGATTACTTCCCATTCGCTTATGATTGTCCCTTACAGTTCCATTAAAGTACATTCTTACATTATATATAAAGTCATTACATTCAATTACAGTTTCATTGAAGTACATTACGTCGTTACCATTCTTACAGTGTTTTTATATATATATATATATATGGTTAGATTATATGGTTAGATTATATGGTTAGATTATATGGTCAGATTATATGGTCAGATTATATGGTCAGATTATATATGGTTATTATATATATGGTTATTAGTACAACACAAGTACATGAGACATGACAAGATAATTTATATACAACATAATATGTTATATTACATTTTTAATATGTTATGAATTTGGATCAGAGCGAAAGATGTTGTTTATCTTAGAAACGTTCAATTCTGCTGTGATTCGCGAATTCGACCACTCAACTACTGTAAGCCTAATGAATGTCTTGAGCGTGAACGCACTTAAAAGAAAAAAAAAGAAAAAAAAATACATGTGGACGTATTTTACATGTAAGTAACAGAATAGGTTGTGTGCGAAATATAGACGCGCGTAAAATATGGACTGATTGGTTGATAGGTATCAGTAGACAATAGGTAGGAAACAACGTAACTAATGATGTATAGAGAATGAAGTTTCTTTTTTTCTTTTTATTATTATTATTATTATTATTATTATTATTATTAAGGAATTTACCATACATTCAATACGGAAGATGTCCAAATACTAAACACGTGATTCAGTGTTCAAGGTATGGAAAACGTGAAGAGAATTAAGTTACTTTATGACGTCATAGTTATTAAATTTTGTACGTATAATACAAATCATTATTAGGAAGATTTACAAGAACGAATTAGAGGCAAAGAGTTATATGCAATGTGTATGCATAATCTAGGGACGAGGGTGAGATGCAAGACAATCACAATTAATTAATTAACTTCTATAACAAATAAAAATGGATACGACTAAACCATAGGTATGGTAGATCGTAGGGTTTTGACACGATCAAGAATAGGAAGCCACAAGTAAAATTACTATCCAAACTCGCGTTAAGCGATTTTGGTTCTTATGTAAAAATGAATATTGATCATTCATTTCATTTTTACATTGCTCTCCCCTTTTAAAAAAAAACGATATTTATACAATAATCTAATAGGGTACCATTAATACAATACAAATGAGAAAATAACATCCTAACTACTTCAAGTTAGATGACGAATTTTTTTCTTTACATTACAAATTTTTATACAGAGCAAGTGAGTTATTATATAATATAAAAAATTCAAAGATTAATACTTCAATTTTAGACAAACAATTACGCTAGACAAAGAATGATATTGTTAAATTTTTTTTTACAAAATTTTTATTTTTCTGTGGGAAAAAATTATGTACATAATGAATAGTACGTAAAAGGAAAAAAATATAAATTGCTTTCCAATGTTACCCTGATCGTGCAGTCTATAACTAATTTTATTGACTATTGTAGGTAAAAAATCGAATTACGTAATGGATGATGTATAGACCTGTGGTCTAGTGTGTATTTGTGTGTATTAGATACAAAGTGTGTATCATAACTTTGAGGGACAGACTAGCGGAGAGGATTCTTAAATTAACTGAATAAATGCCTGAGCAAAAATTTATATATAGTAAGCAAAAAGGCTTAGGACTATATAAATAGCAGAGTTAGCACCTACACGCTATGAAATAGTTTGTGATATCGAATGATTTTAGAATAAGGTTTGTATATATAGTATATATAGTGTGCATACATGCGTGTGTATGTGTAGAGATTTGGAAGGTTTTTGAATTAACAAAGTTTAAAAATAATGTATAATAATTTAAGATGGGTTTTAGGGTTATAAAATCTTTTGAGTCAATTAATGTTGTTATTATTATTATTATCATTATTATTATAAAATCCTTTAAGTTCAAGGTAGTATTTAAGTATTTAATTAAATCAGTTCCACGTATTAAGGTAAACAAAGAAATGTACTTAGAGGACTTACAATTGATGAAAGTAAATCTCACGGTTTAAAAATTGAATTTTTGAAGATGGAATTAAATTCGACGTAACATTCCTAGCTATATATGAACTATATAAACATTAACCAGAAGTATCGGTACGATATAATTGAATTAAGAAAATTAAGAATACAAATTAACAATAGAAACCAATTTATGCATTTTAATGAGCTAAACATAATTTTATAATATTCTTAAAAATAAAAGTAAATCGAACCTTAGATGAGTTTCGGCCAAGAATAAAAAGTGTTATTGAAATGGAAGGAAAGCATTTCGAACAATCTTTTCTTTTAATAATTTCAGGTAAATTTTACATTAAAAATTATTTTTTTTATATACTAAAAAAAAATATTAAAAAGGTTTAATAATTTTGGCAGGTTAAGTAGAAAAATCATACTCTTTCGTTGAATGTTGATAGAATTTTGAATTATTTGATATTTTTAGTCTGAAAACTTGTTTGCATATAGACAAATACATCTGTTTTATTGCGTAGAAGTTTTATTAAAAATTAAATGACTGAAATTTCATACGGGTAAATTTCCCGATCGTACAGAGCAGGATAAATTAGGTACATGATCGATTAATTGTTACACAACTATTATTATCACATATACATTACAATGATTACCAAATCGTTACATACAATTGTAAAAACTGTTTTGGGTTACAAACAACCAAATGTCATTTCACATATATATTTTTATACGCAACAATGGCATAAAAAAAAAAGACAAATCGGTCCATTTCCCTCTTACAACAAAACAAAGAAAGGTTCTCTTTACAACACAAAAAAAGGTTGAATTAAATTCTCTTAACTTACAAAGAAAAAGTTGAGTTCAATTGATTGCATTGAAATGACTTGGGACTTAAAAACTGACTTCTTCAAAACTAACTTCTTCAAAACTAACTTCTTCAAAACTAACTTCTTCAAAACTAACTTCTTCAAAACTAACTTCTTCAAAACTAACTTCTTCAAAACTAACTTCTTCAAAACTAGGGCGGTTGTCCCTCTTGGATGCAACCTACTGACTTGACCTCTTGTCAAGTATTTCTATAAATCTCTGGGGCGGTTGTCCATCTTGGCGCAACCTTCTGACTTGACCTCTTATCAAGTATTTCTATAAATCTCTGGGGCGGTTGTCCCTTTTGGCGCAACCTTCTGACTTGACCTCTTATCAAGTATTTCTATGAATCTCTGGGGCGGTTGTCCCTTTTGGCGCAACCTTCTGACTTGACCTCTTGCCAAGTATTTCTATAAATCTCTGGGGCGGTTGTCCCTTTTGGCGCAACCTTCTGACTTGACCTCTTATCAAGTATTTTCTATAAATCTCTGGGGGCGGTTGTCCATCTTGGCGCAACCTTCTGACTTGACCTCTTGTCAAGTATTCTGAAACTATCTGACTTGAACGCTTGTCAAGTATTCTGAACTGTAACTTGAACTCTTATCAAGTATTCTTGAAACTTAACTGTCTAACTTGAACGCTTGTCAAGTATTCTGAAACAAACTATCTAACATGAACGCTTGTCAAGTATCTTTGTAAATCTCTGGGGTTTGGTTATCCCTTTTGGATGCAACCAACTGGAAACTGATTTGCAACTTATTTGCAAATAAAACTGACTCGAAACTACTTCGAGTATCTTTATAAATCTCTGGGGTTTGGTTATCCCTTTTGGATGTAACCAACTGAAAACTGATTTGCAACTTATTTGCAAATAAAACTGACTTGCAACTTATTTGCAACGAAAACTGACTTCAAAACTGACTTGCAACTTATTTGCAACGAAAACTGACTTCAAAACTGACTTGCAACTTATTTGCAACGAAAACTGACTTCAACTTATTTGCAACGAAAACGAAAAACTGACTTGCAACTTATTTGCAACGAAAACTGACTTCAAAACTGACTTGCAACTTGTTTGCAACGAAACCTGACTTCAAAACTGACTTGCAACTTGTTTGCAACGAAAACTGACTTCAAAACTGACTTGCAACTTGTTTGCAACGAAAACTGACTTCAAAACTGACTTGCAACTTGTTTGCAACGAAAACTGACTTCAAAACTGACTTGCAACTTCTTTGCAACTAAAACTGACTTCAAAACTGACTTGCAACTTCTTTGCAACTAAAACTGACTTCAAAACTGACTTGCAACTTCTTTGCAACTAAAACTGACTTGCAACTTCTTTGCAACTAAAACTGACTTCAAAACTGACTTGCAACTTCTTTGCAACTAAAACTGACTTCAAAACTGACTTGCAACTTCTTTGCAACTAAAACTGACTTCAAATATCTCTCTAAATCTATAAACTCTCTGTAAACTCTCTCTCTCTTAATTTGCAAGTCAATTCAATTCAGTAATTGAAAAAAATTTGCAAACAAAAATATAAAATGTAAACATTTCACTCTGGTATTATTATGTTTGGTACATAAAATAAAATTATTCTATACTGAATATAACAGTGAAAATAACTCTGAAATTAACTCTTTTTGAAATTAACTCTCTTTTGAAATTAACTCTCTTTTTGAAATTAACTCTCTTTTTGAAATTAACTCTCTTTTTGAAATTAACTCTCTTTTTTTGAAATTAACTCTTTTTTTGAAATTAACTCTCTTTTTGAAATTAACTCTCTTTTTTTGAAATTAACTCTCTTTTTTAAATTAACTCTCTTTTTGAAATTAACTCTCTTTTGAAATTAACTCTCTTTTTGAAATTAACTCTCTTTTTGAAATTAACTCTCTTTTTGAAATTAACTCTCTTTTTGAAATTAACTCTCTTTTTGAAATTAACTCTCTTTTTGAAATTAACTCTGTTACAATTAACTCTCTGTTACAATTAACTCTGTTACAATTAACTCTCTGTTACACTAAGGAAAATGTATCACTAGTGTCTGAAGTGTTCACTGTGTTTCTTGTAAATTCTGACTTAATACTCATTATTAACTGTTAATAATACTGACTTTTCAAGTGTATAAATTACTTAAGAAAACAAAATGTACTTAACAAAATTTTCTATGGGGAAATCCTTAGAGACGTGTCCTGAAGACGTCTTGTTGGCTACTTCTTCTTGGATGAAAACTAGGCGTGAAGAACTTGGAGTCGTGACACACCGGTCAAGGGTGGATGTTACGAACTAGAAGTCGTGACACGCCGGTCAAATGGTTTTATCCTGATAAATCTTCTTTTATAAGTCTTCTTCTTTTATGTCTTCTTCTTTTATAAGTCTTCTTCTTTTATAAGTCTTCTTCTTTTATAAATCTTCTTCTTTTATAAATCTTCTTCTTTTATAAATCTTCTTCTTTTATAAATCTTCTTCTTTTATAAATCTTCTTCTTTTATAAATCTTCTTCTTTTATAAATCTTCTTCTTTTATAAATCTCTTCTTATCCTGGTAAAGGGTCGCCAGCTCTTAGACCCTTCCTTCTTCTATGTGTTTATCCTGGCTATAGGGTCGCCAACTGTTAACCCCCCCCTTTATGGCCCTTTGTCGGTTCGGATTCGAAGGGGGTTCTAGTTAGGAGGCTGCAACGGATGCTTCTTCTTTATACTTTTCTATAATTCTTTCTCTGATATTTTATAACTTATTGACTTTATTAAGTTCCTCTGACGATTTCCCAACTCGAGAGGGAAAATAAAAAGTTTCTCTTACTGTAAATTTACTTCTTAAAAATATACAGGTACTGCTCTGAATTTACAGGGGTAGAGGTTCGACCTCTTTCGACCATAGCTCAGGCCGGAATCTAAAAATATTAAGGAGGCAAGGGGCCTCTGCCCCCCCTCCCCGCAGCGAAGCTGCTAACCAGGGGAGTCTCTTAGTAGTGACCAAGGCAGAGTCTCGTAATGAAGTGTCCTTCATTTTACAAATACATGTATAAAATATGTCTGAATGTTGGGGGATGGCAGTTGGAGGTTAAGTTTCCCCCCTTTTAAACACGATCAGGTGTTTGAAAGTTTCCAAATAAAAATAAAAAAAAATAAATAAAAATAAAAACTAATCTTATTTTTTTTTGCCACGTCTTCATTTCTGAAGGCGATATCATTTTTGTTTGGGTTTATTACAATTATGATTGCGATTATGGATTACTTCCCATTCGCTTATGATTGTCCCTTACAGTTCCATTAAAGTACATTCTTACATTATATATAAAGTCATTACATTCAATTACAGTTTCATTGAAGTACATTACGTCGTTACCATTCTTACAGTGTTTTATATATATATATATATATATATATATGGTTAGATTATATGGTTAGATTATATGGTTAGATTATATGGTCAGATTATATGGTCAGATTATATGGTCAGATTATATGGTCAGATTATATGGTCAGATTATATATGGTTATTATATATATGGTTATTAGTACAACACAAGTACATGAGACATGACAAGATAATTTATATACAACATAATATGTTATATTACATTTTTAATATGTTATGAATTTGGATCAGAGCGAAAGATGTTGTTTATCTTAGAAACGTTCAATTCTGCTGTGATTCGTGAATTCGACCACTCAACTACTGTAAGCCTAATGAATGTCTTGAGCGTGAACGCACTTAAAAGAAAAAAAAAGAAAAAAAAATACATGTGGACGTATTTTACATGTAAGTAACAGAATAGGTTGTGTGCGTAATATAGACGCGCGTAAAATATGGACTGATAGGTTGATAGGTATCAGTAGACAATAGGTAGGAAACAACGTAATGATGTATAGAGAATGAAGTTTCTTTTTTTCTTTTTATTATTATTATTATTATTATTTATTATTATTATTATTAAGGAATTTACCATACATTCAATACGGAAGATGTCCAAATACTAAACACGTGATTCAGTGTTCAAGGTATGGAAACGTGAAGAGAATTAAGTTACTTTATGACGTCATAGTTATTAAATTTTGTACGTATAATACAAATCATTATTAGGAAGATTTACAAGAACGAATTAGAGGCAAAGAGTTATATGCAATGTGTATGCATAATCTAGGGACGAGGGTGAGATGCAAGACAATCACAATTAATTAATTAACTTCTATAACAAATAAAAATGGATACGACTAAACCATAGGTATGGTAGATCGTAGGGTTTTGACACGATCAAGAATAGGAAGCCACAAGTAAAATTACTATCCAAACTCGCGTTAAGCGATTTTGGTTCTTATGTAAAAATGAATATTGATCATTCATTTCATTTTTACATGTATGACCCAAACTTTCTGTATATTTTGATATGATAGATATATGAAATTGTCATTACTTTGAATAATTAAGTCTTGTACCTATAACATCACAACCTTTTATCTGAGCTTATAGGAAGATATTAAGAATTTCAATTAACTTAATTTTATGTAATCATAATCAGTAGGCCTATCCAAATTTCAATGACATTTATTTTGTTCACAGGTCCACAGGATGAGTCAGAAAGAAATTAGAACCCGAAGCAAATCAAGTTGTCACCTAAGTCATTTGGTGGGGACTGGGAGGGAACTTCCCCCTGCTGAGCTGCGCACAGCCAGAGATCTGCTGAGGTATGGTTTGTTGAGGAGAGAGATGAGTGAGGAAGACAGGAGGAATTACCCAGTTAATGACCTGATTAACAACGGCATTGTTCCAGGGCTACTGGCTCAGTGGAGAAAGGCCAACGCTCTATTCACAGGACCTGTAATTAATCAACATTGAGGTCAGGATCAGGGCTAAAGTGAAGGCACTGTGGGATGAGGCAGTGAAGGTGTCCATTGACAACGTGAAGCTAGAGGTCAAAGATAGGTTCATTGACTGCAGCTGCAGGAGCGAGCAGAAGATACCAGTGCAGGAGCTTGCCTTCATTAAAAGTCAGAGAGAAAAGGTGGGCAGTGTGGGGGCACACCAGGTGGGTCTAGCTGGTCACCTTGAGACCAGGAGACAGGAAGCAGTGCTGCAGAGACAGGAGGCAGGGAGGAGAGAGTAGGAAGAAGACTTCATACCAGAGGCTGCGACAACTTCTTCCTTGCCTGTGGCTAAGAAGAAGAAATACAACACTGAAGATATCACCAACATAGCTCTGGCTAGATTGAGACATCACACTGGACTGAGAGAGACTGCAGAGATTGCCACTGCTGCCTAGATTGATGCTGGTCTTATCACAGAGTTTGAAACAGCACTGGTGATTGACCACAACAAGGTGAGGAGGGCTCAGGAGAGACTGACTAAGGAACTGGTCAAGAAGTTTGATGAAGAGAGTAGGGAAAATGGCATCACCTGTATCTTCTTTGATGGGAAAAGAGATGACACCAAAGTGATGATGGAAGCTGAAGGCAGCGACAGGCAGTTTCCTGGCCTCATTAAGGAAGAACACTACACAGTGTGCAATGAACGAGGTGGAAAATATTTGTGGCATTTTGTACCAGAGGAAGCTACAGAGGAGAGAAGTCATGCTGAGGTCATTGCTGATCATCTGGTGAACTGGCTAAGAGAGAGAGGAGCAGACCAGACCCTTTTAGCATAGGAGGTAAGAGTACTAATGTGAATACTGGCTGGGAGGGAGGAGTAATGCATTATGTGGAGACCAAGCTTAGCAGGAAGTTGGTGTGGATTGTCTGTGACTTGCACACTGGGGAGCTGAGTCTCAGACACCTGGTGACTGCACTGGATGGCAAGACATTGAGCAACAACAAGTGTAGTCTGGGCCCCTAGGAAAGATGTTAGACACTGCCACTGAGCTGCAGATCAACCCAAACTTCACGAGGATCACTGTTGGTCCTCCTCTACCCCATCTCAGTCAGGAGGTAGTCAAGGACCTCAGCACAGACCAAACATATGGCTACAGAATCATCACTGCCATCAGATCGGGAGAGTACCTCAGAGTGTAGCTCTCCTGGAGATTAGGCCAGTCTGTCACAGTAGGTGGCTCACCACGGCTCTAAGGTTCTGCAGATTGTTGATTTCCAAACATGGGCTGAAGGGTAGGAACCTGGAGAATCTGAGGATAATTGTGGAATTCATAGTGGGAGTCTACATGCTAAACTGGTTCAACATCAAGTTAAATCACAGCTGGGTGGAGGGTCCCAGGCATGTACTGTACCAGCTGGAGCTGCTTAGAAGTAAGAAGAAGGAGGTGATAGGAATAGTGATGCCTACAGTGAAGAGATCAGCCTGGTATGCGCACTCTGAGGCTGTGCTCCACACCATGCTGTGCAGTGAGGTGGAGGAGGAGAGGAGGGAGGCAGTGAAGAGGATACTGGAAATTAGAGGTGAAGGACATGAGGACGCACAGGTAGGAGACTGCAGTGTCAGACCCAGGAAGACTCCTGACATCAACCCAGATGCCACCAAACTCTCGGAGCTTATTGACTGGAACTATGGCGTGACTGAGCCTCCTCTAATCTGCTCCCTCACCACTGCTGCAATCAAGGAGTTTCTGGATAGACCAATGGAAATTCCTGCATGGCCCTCACATATACAGTAGGGTGGATCGATTTTACATTTCTTTCGATTTCCATATTCTAATAGAGACAAAAACTTGCGCATGCATGAGAAAATAGACTCTGCAAAATCTGAGCTTAGTAGGTAATCATCTTCTGCCCCCGGCAGAGCGATGAAAATCATATTTTAGTAGTCAAAAACGTATTCTTATAAATATTTCATATATGCATCAAAATTATTCCTAATAACTATAAAGTCGATGAAAAAGACCTCATATGATCGTTTTTCCAAGCGCGTTGTCCTACGTTAATATCTTTTGCCCCCGGCAACAACGTCAAATGTTGAAAAAATAGGTAATTTATATACATATTTTCAGATCGGCTCTTTGTCTTAAATAATGCATTTATATATTTCCCATAGCATTTATATCGTTGCTTAGGCATGAAATAACACACACGCATATTGAAATATTTTAAAAATTATAAGAAAAATACGTTTTTGACTACTAAAATATGATTTTCATCGCTCTGCCGGGGGCAGAAGATGATTACCTATTAAGCTAAGATTTTGCAGAGGCTATTTTCTCATGCATGCGCAAGTTTTTGTCTCTATTAGAATATGGAAATCGAAAAAAATGTAAAATCGATCCACCCTAATATACAGTCAGTAGAGAGATGTGTAAGGATGACAACTGAAACAGCACAACATGTTTACTCAGAAGAGAGGAGGGGAGGCGTACATCAGTGGCCAGATGGCCAGTATGGAGCTCATGTCCAGGAACAAGAGCAAGGCAGATATGGCATCCTTGGCAAAGTTCAAGAAACCTATCTATATTTCTAAGTTTTAATATTGAAATACAATCAGAATGTCTTTAATTGTATGTAATGTATGTAAAATATAGTTATATACAATAAAAAAAATACTTGCAAAAATTGCTGATTTTTCGTAAACTTCAACTTCAAATATAAGTAGCTAGGAGTGGTCAAATCTGGATTTTAAAGCCATATTTCGATTTAGCACATAGAAATGCATCATTTGGTCACTAGTAGTCTTTGAAAATCTAAAGATTTCACTTTGCTCCCTAAAATTGACACACCCTATTCGTATAGTAAATTCTCAAATAATGGTGGAAATGGTTACATTCTCATTGCTTTGTATAATACAACCAAATCTTTTCAGAAGTAATGTCCTTTTTAATGTATGAGGATTTCTGTCCTCGATATAATACAGAGCATTACGAACATTTACGATTATTTTTATTCCTACTTTACAATTGGACGTAACATTTTCATAATTCTTAATCTTTTAACATATTACACGGTTGAATATTACAATATTATCATGAAAAGTCATTGTATACATAACACGCTCTAAGCGAGCGCTTATTCTCTTTTCACCTGTTTTTTTCAATTGAAAACTGTTCAGAGTTCATATCCATGTATAAGGAAATCCTCTAAATCGTGGCGACAGTTAGAGCGTATGTAAAGATACAGCTCGGCATAATAGTCTTAGTACTATGCCTAAGTTAGTGTTGCCGATAGCCTCTATATTCTATATTTATAATATTATTGGGGCAGCGTGCTGCCAGTGGCACCTATACTTTATATTTATATTATTGTATCATTGTGCTGTCGGTGTAACCACAATGTATTGTACCACATGGAGACTGCTCCATTGGTACGATGCAATCTAATGCAGAGGTTCTCAACAGGGAGGTAATGGAAGCCCGCCAAAAATAGAAAAAATAGAAAAAATAAAAAAATAAATAAAATAAAAATAAAAACAAATCTCGCTTTCAAATCATAAACCCTATGGCCTATAATTATATATACATTCACACTTATACTAAATCTCGGTTGTATGTAAAGGCCACATTAGGTTTAGGACGGGTAATAGGGGTGAGCAGTGCCGCTCCAGGTAGGTAATGGAAGTAAGTGGGTTGAGAACCCACGATTTAATGCATAGACTTAGAGTCATCCATGGCTCATAATTTAACCCCTTCACTACGATGACGAGTACGGGTTCGTCATGGTTCCTCCCGTGATGCGCTACGATGACGAGTATGCGTTCGTCATGACTAATGTTGGTTATTTAGGAACAAATATTTCTCGTAGTGCGCTGCAAAGCTTCTTGTTTGATATTCGAAGTATGGACTGGGAGTTCATGATGTCATTATGAAAGAACCAAAGTGACGCGAGTCGTTCAGAAAGGGTTAACATTTATTGTTGTCCTTATTAGATTTTTCTGCGCGAGGTTGCCGCTATAACTTATAGTTATATTATTTCTGCATCATCTTGCATCAGGTGGCCTCTAAACCGTATATCCTTTCAAATATTTAAAATGGTGGCCGATAAAGTTCATAGTGTGACGTCACACTATTTTTTTCGTATCTTTTTTTTAATCAAAAGCCATTAACGGATTAAGATCTTATCAAAGATTAAGAGATCTTATGAAGGATTGAAATTTTGCTCTATTGGTATTCTTCAGTGGCACTCTCCCCTCCCCATTCTTATTTTTTAAATCTTACTAAACAAGAATTTTCTAAACTTTTACCTCTAGCGGCCACAGATACATTAGTTTTATTCAACGGACAACTTTATAAACAGACCGACATCTTGGCCATGGGATAGCACCTTAGTACCACTATGAACATCTGTGGCTACAACAATGCCCATCTACTTCAAACCTCATCTACAGTGCCCGCGAAAAGTAACCGATCACCCTTGAAATTTGTATTTTTTACATAAAAAACAATGTTTAAATGTATACTAACCTTATATTAGTATTTTGTCATCTGTCCTTTGGTTTGGATGACTTGTTCTAGACGTTTTGGCATGGATTTAATCAAGTTTTGACAAACTTCCACTGATATTTCCTTGCACCATACCTTTTTGATGGCCTCTTGTAATTTTTCGACTGAGCCAGTGTCGTGGCATTCAACCTTATTTTTTATTATTAGCCACAGATTTTCTATCGGATTGAGATCTGGACTATTACCAGGCCAATCCAAAATATCAAATTTATTGTCAGTAATCCATTTTGTCACTATTTTGGCCCTGTGACATGGTGCACCATCATGCATGTATGTTTTTGTCTTTTGGATTGCCATTGCCATTAGAAGTTTATCCTGTAGCATTGCTAAATACCGTGCACCATTCATAGTTGTGTTCTTCGGAAGAAAATATAAGTTTCCACGCCCATAGTAACCGAAACAACCCCAAACCATCACACTTGGAGGGTGTTTCATTGTCTTTAGGGTGTATTTAGGGTCCATCCTATTTGAGCCAATAGGCCGGCGAACCTTTTTTGGACAACTTCTGAATGTCAAAAATGTCGACTCATCGCTAAATAAAACCTTCTTCCAGTCATCAACAGTCCAATGAATGTATTTTTTACAAAATGCGACACGTTTTTTACGCATTTTTTCATTAATGAACGGTTTCTTAGCAGCATGGCGAGATGGTAATCCGAGTTCTTTTTGGAGCCGCTCCTGGATAGTTCGTTCAGAAACACCAGATAACAAATTATTCATATTAAATTTTATTTCTTTCGCAGTTATTGTTGGGTTTTTCAATACTAAACGTTTCATAAGTTTGTCTGTTCGCGAATTTGTTTTTCTCGGTCTGCCAGATCGTTTTTTAGGGACTGGCGTGGTTAGGCCACCATTGTTCTTAGCCCGTGAAACCCATAAATTAACGGTACTTTGGGATATGTTTAATTCCTTAGCTATCTGTCTCTGTGATTTCCCACATGCATGCAAAGCAACAATAGCACCTCGACAATCACTCTTAAGTTGTTTTTTAGCACACATTATATATAAATTTTATTTACACCACTTTCTGTAAAAAAAAAAAAATATCAAGAAATTTACACAAACAGTGAAATCTGACAAATTTGAGACACAGCCACCCGCAACGAAGGCTACCAGAACACTAATTTGAGAATGCGTTGGATAGCTCTCATATCAGCGAGCAACCTCAAAGTTACCAGATGTCGCTAGAACAAATAGAAAGTGAATTACGTGTCTCTGAATATTAAGGGAAAATATTGTATTTTCTTGAGTGATCGGATACTTTTCGCGGGCACTGTATATAAGCGATATATGGGAGATACTTTACTTCATTTTGAACAGAAATCACATATAGAACATTTCCTTGATTATTTTAATAGGCAACACAAAAGCATTAATTTACCAAAGAAGAATCGAATAACGCTCTGCCTTTCTTGGATATCAATATAACCAAACAGAATAACAAAATTATCACATCAGTACACAGAGAACTCACTCACCCAGGACTAGGTATTAATTTCTTTTGCGATTTACCCACAAGTTAACAGCATGAAGATTCTAATTTTCCATGTTTTTCATTTATGCCTCTTCTATCTGTCTTTTCTCCATGAAATCGTCTTTCTTCAGACTTTTTTCTCCAGCAATCTTTTCCCTGGACACCCTTTTCAGACTACCGTTAAAAAATTTCTTAACAAGATCTATCAACCGACTCACAATATCCCAACTGTTCCCAAGGATATTCAGTACTTTAAAATGCCATTTTATGATTTTTCATATTCCAACTACAAGCCTACCTACTCATTCGCCTTCTTTGTACCATCAGATCGACTTCTGTTTTATATTTACAAAAATCTATGCATTAAATCTTATTTTCCTCACAAAGAAAAACTCCCTGATGCGCTCATATTATCTGTCTTCTATATTTTCAAGTGCGTTCGCTGTCAGGCGAACCACATTGACAGCACTTGTCGCCTGTGCAAACTCAGAATAGATGAATATTGAGGAGTTTCGAGCCATACTTCACGGCCTATGAATAAATCCTCTAAATTTCCTATAAGAAATTATTGTCTCGCTACAGATCACCCTACTGATCCCTCCTCTTTCCAAATAATAAACGCTACCAACAACCAACTAACTAACCGATCTCTGTATTTTAGAATCGTTACACATCCGAAAAGCCAAACCCACCATAAAGATAACAGTTCTGTTTTTGACTTGATCGTCACAGGATAACATCGATTTCAAAAAATTTTTAAATTTAAATTTTTTTTTATAACTTTTCAACTTTTAACGTTCTTGTATTATGGTTCTGTACCAATATTTATTATTGTGAAACATATTCAGGAATTTATAAAGTAAGTTTTTTTCATTAATACTATTTATTACTTAATTTCATTCTACAATGTTCTTACTTTAATATTTTGTACTGCCCTTTACCTTTTTAGTATTTTCTACTGCCCTTTACCTTTTTAATATTTTATAACTTTAGAGCACTGAAGATGGAAAATTATTTTCGAAATGTATGCATGTTAAACAAGAATAATAAATATTTGAGTTTGCCTGTTTCTCCTTATGGTGCTTTATGTAGAAAGACGTTTAACTTTTCATACTTCCATTTAAACTATGAATGCATAGTTCATTAAATATATATATGTTACACTTAATGTCTAAACTCAGAAAATTTTAAATTTACTGAAATTTTAGGCAGTGTATCAAATTGATGATACACACAAAACCTAACGTATCCTAACCTACTGAATTTTTAGGTAGCGTATTGGGAAATACCAGTGGGCATGCATATGCAGCATTACCAGAAAGATTAGGTTAGGTTAGGTTTTGTGTGTATTATCAATTTGACACATTGCCTAAAATTTCAGTCAATTTACAAATTGCCTGATTTTAGACAGTGACTATAAAATATATACTGTATAACCAGATTGTTCAATGGATTATGATAATTGAAGGTGCTGTTGTTTCCATTGGTGATGAAGATACACGGAAACCCCATTCATACATTGATCCTCCATATGAGGTTATGAGATGCTCATACCTTGAATGACTGCGTGTATGGAGAAAGCGCTGCTTTGAAAAAAACAGTGAGCCCTTTTTTTCCCATCTATATCTCAATCTATAAGGAATCTGTACCTAAGAATTGATTTATATACGCGTGTGTATATATATATATATATATATATATATATATATATACTTAATGACATAAAACCTTCGATAAATTAGCTTTCGTACAAGGTTTTCCTTCGAAAAAGAGATTTATATGTCTTGTCCCTTCGTTCACATCAATTTCATTCTGATTGCATCTCATCTGAGAATGAAGCTTCGCATTAGATAATCAGATTATTTCTTACTGGGTTCTCAAATCCTTTTCTTACTTCCTCAATCGAACCCAAGACTCTTATTCCCTGAGTCCCAAAGGAATAAAAAAATAAAAATCTATACGATATATATATATTCTTTGTAGAATTGGGTAACATGTGCGAGTCGGCCAATTTAAGTATGATATAAGTGATGTGGATGTATTAGGGGTAACCAGTGGTAATTTTACATACGTCAGTGATATGAGTGGTACCACCAGGTGGATTGATCATTGTCTCACTAGTAATAATCTAAAGGATCGAATTGTTAGAGTTCATATGCTGCATGATTTCCTTCTTTCTGATCATAGACCATTAGAAATATTAATTAACTTTACCAATTTATGCGCAACACGATTTAAAAAGAACTCAATAGGTAAGAATAATCGCGTCGATTGGTCCAATGTTAATATGCAGCAGAGAATAGAATACAAAGACAGAACAAGTCACCTCTTTAATAATTTAGAAATTTTGCATCTTGCCTGTAATAATCCTTGCTCAAATGATTCTCACTGTAAACTCATAGATAGGTATTAGTGTTGAAAAATAATCGAAACTTCACAAACCGGTTTTAATCAATCTGTTTTTGAAAACCGGTTTTAACCGGTTATGACCGAAAAGTATAGTAATTTTTAAAAGCTACAATTGAAAGGTACTGACTTTAACTCTTAACAAGCATAGCTTATCGCCTATTTTTTGGTCAAAAGAATGCAAAAATGCAGCATCATATGTATGCATATGAATAAGAAAATGACAACATTGACATATTTTATTTTAGCCAAAATAATACATTATTCAAACAATTTAGATTTGAAATAATTTTTTAAAATAAAACATCTATACTTAGAAAGAAATAAACTTCTTTTTGTAAAAAAATTATAAAGAATAAAAATAAAATTTATCTCTATTTTGGAAAAAACATTGAAATAAAATTTTTTAATAAAAAAAACTTTACCAAGAAAACAGAAAATTGACTCTTCGTGTAAGAAAAAATATATAAATTAATTTAGATTTTATCCCTATTTTGGAAATGACATCTTAAGAAACAAAGGGCATTAAGGGTCTTATACTGCGAATAGGGCTTTAGTCGACTGACTCTACACTACAGCCTACATGATGAGACAAACTGAAGATGGAGTTGCCAGATAGGCAAAAATTATACTGAAGAGCAGTTGCCAGTTTGTCACAATTTAACTTAATAGGTAATGTATTCGAAGTTATTTTTTGTGCGCTGTAGCGCGTAGCTGCACGTTCGCGCAAGTTTGAGCCAAATAAAAATCAATCGATAAAACCGGTTTTTCTTTCGGTTTGCGATTTTTAGGGGAATTTTACAAACCGGTTGAAAACCGGGTTTTACAAGCCGGTTTTCAACACTAATAGGTATTATAGTAAGATAATATCCCTGTTAAGAGAAGCAGGAAGCCCCCTGATTAAATCTTACAACTATCATACTAAGATTATTCCTGGATGGAATGATTTTATTGCCCCCCTGAAGAGGGAATCCAAAAACGCCTATGATTTGTGGTGCTTTCATGGTAGACCCAGTTTCGGACCAGTATACATGAATATGTCTCAGTATAAAGCGGCCATAAGGCGATGTAAACAGGAAGAAGAGTCTATTTGAGCATCAAAAGCCTGTGAAGCTCGCATAAATAACGATAATAACAAATTTTGGAAATTTGTTAAGAATCAAACGGGTGTCAAAAATGTCCTCCCTCCGACAATCGAAGGGGTGTCGGGGGAGGATGAAATTGCAAAGCTATGGAAAAACCACTATTCTAACATTCTTAGTGTGAGTACGGATAATCTTAAGATAGATTGCAGCGAAACGATTGTGGGAGGGACAAGGGAAAATACTTTGATATCATTTCTGAAGTAAAGAGGTTAATTAAAGAGTTAAATACTGGTTCTGCGTCAGGGTTAGATGACTTATCGAATGAGCACTTAAAATATGCAAATGACGTAGTATGTCTGCATATATCATTGCTCCTATCAGCCATGCTTGCTCATAGCTATATCACTGCAGAGTTAATGAGGGTATATATCTTGCTCCTGGTCAAAAATAAGTACGGAGACATTCTGTCCAGCAATAATTACAGGTCTATTGCTGTCGCTTCCTACTTCTCGAAACTACTAGAAAATCTCTTGTTACTCCGATTAAATGATTTCCTATGGACATCTAATCAGTTTCGCTTTAAATGGTCCCACTGAACTGACCTGTATATCTATGTACTTAAAGAAACAATATCTAAATACATTGACAGTAATTCAACTATTTATAGCTGTTTCCTAGATATAAGTAAGGCATATGATAGGGTGAACCACAATATTTTATTTGCAAAACTAGAAGACAGGAAGGTTCCCATGTACATAATAAATTTATTGAAATTTTGGTATTCCTACCAATCTTTCACTGTTAGGTGGGGCAATGTACTATCCGAGTGTTTTGGCTCCTCTTGCGGGGTGAGACAAGGCTCCTTGCTCTCCCCTATGCTGTTTAATGTGTATATCGACGGATTAATTGTTTCACTTAATGAGACAACAGTGGGATGTTGTATAGATAAAACAAGGATAAATAACTTAGTTTATGCCGATGATATGGTGTTAATAAGTCCCTCTGTTAAAGGTCTGGATCGGCTACTAAAAGTCTGCGAAGTGTATTCGCAGAAACATGATATTCTTTTTAATGTTACAAAAACTAAGGTTATGCAATTTCATCCTAAAAGCTGTAATCAGCCAGCTGATATAAGGTTTAAAATGAATGAAGTAATTGAGGAAGTACAAGAGTTTAAGTATTTGGGTCAAACTATTACCAGCTCCTTGAGTGATGACTCGGATATAAGAAAACAATCTCGAAGCCTGCGTGCTAAAGCGAAAATGACCATAAGGAACTTTCGATTCTGTGCAAGTGAAGCTAAAGACCCTCTCTTTCGTACTTTCTGCAGTAATATATACGGACAGCAACTGTGGGTGAACTATAAAAAAGGTTCTGGCAGAACCCTAAATTTGCTGTAAAACAGGTCTTTTAGACTCTTACATAAATTACCCCCGAGATGCTCAGCTTCGCAAATGTTTGCTACCCGCAACGTCCCGAGCTTCCCGGAGGTAAGAAGACGTGCTCAATACAGTCTAATGCAAAGAATTAAAAAAATCAACCAACCCGATCATCCAAACTATCCATGAGTCCTGCCATTTACCCTCTAAGCATGGACTTCTTGGTACGAAAACGTCTGTCTGTAGCTCCACTTAACTTCGACATTACAGTATTATTTCTAATCAATTGTATATATTTCTCTCCTTAGTATATGAACTGTCATTGTATTAATAATATTTGTCATATGGACTATAGTCTGCCAATAAACCTTTTCATTTTCATTTTCATATACTGTATATGTATGTATCGTTGTTCATATTAAAAAAAAATTATTTTAGTCGTGTTGTCGGATAATCGTACAAATAAATATGAGAATTCACTTCTCTTTCTTTCTCAAAGTAACAATTATGTTTCAGCTCGTAAATATTCCACAAAGTTAAACATTATTCAGTTTTTCTTTCTGTAAAATTGTCTCTCTCTCTCTCTCTCTCTCTCTCTCTCCCCCCCAGCAGGGGGTAAAAAGTTATGCACATTTCTTCATGGTGTTGTAAACTTTATACTTGGGGTGTGACACTGTGACAGCCCTCCGGTCTCGAGTCGTGGGATTCTATAAAAATTGGCTGCCAGTTCCTTTTGTTCTCTCTCTCTTTCGGGAGGGCGGATGAAGTCTGTTGGACAATCCTGTCCCGTGGGTTACTAGGACCCCATCTCATTCCTACTCTGTGCTTTTAACTTAGGTTAAGGATGCTCTCCTCTGACTGCATAAAAAAACAAAAACAAAATAAAACCTTTTCTTTTAGTATTAAGTCTTTTTCTCTTCTTTTACTATTAAGACCCTACTGCTACCTCATGCGTGAGAAGAGAGGCTTTGGGACCTCTATAAATAACACCATTTAACGCTCGTAGGTCGTGAGACACTGGGGTGGAGGGGTCCCAGGCATAGGGGCGCGATGAATGGAGTGTGGCTAGTGCCCCATTAAGCCAATTCCTAACGCGTAATGGCCTGATCAGCCCCTTGCGACCGTTCTTCGGTGATCAATTGATGGTGCTTGGCTGTACTGCTGTTAGGTGAGAGAGTTTTACTACCCAGCTGGCTGCCAGGCCAGCGGAAAGTCTGGGGCGTAGCTGCTGGGTCTGGTGGGATATCCCTTGAACACAAGATTCTAAGAGTCTGGCTACTTGTGAGTGACTAGTAAGACTTCGTAAGGAGCTGCATCTCGCTGTCGCTCCTGGCGGGAAATCCGTGGCGCCTGCGTCGCGAGTGTTTGTCAGTTGGTAGCTGCAATACGTTTGGGACTGTCCAGCCCTGAGGAGACCCTTGGTCGGTGCGGCAGCAGCGAGAGGTGTAGTCTTCTGGATGGGATGAACGTCACTTGCAGATAGGCGGATGCGGCTTGCGGGGGAAGAATTCACCCCTCCTTCCTTTTTTTATGTACTGGTCAGAACGTTTTCGATAGTTTTCATTGCTAGAACACTTTATCTTATTCAGTGTATTCGGAGTTAGGAAAAAAAAAGTTACAATGACTGGACCGCAGAAACTGAAGGCTGAGTGCACGAAGTGTGGAGTAAACCAGTGTGTGACGAACTTCAGCAGTATGGGCGCAAAAGGAGAGAGTGCAATGCAATTGCAAATTTTGATCAATGTTGCAAAGGAAATGTTGCAAGGTGTTATGCAACCAGGGGGATGTTGCAAGCGGTTATGCAACAAGGGGAAGGGGTTATTCCCCAATTTGCAATGAACTCCCCCAGGAAGCTTGGTGGAGACCTCTTTGGGGGAGAAGGTGGAACGGCCTCACACCCCCAAAGGGGTATACCTAACCTAAGAGAGGGTCTTTGGGGGAAAAGAGGGGACGGCCTCAACCCCCCAAAGGGGTATACCTAACCTAAGAGAGAGAGAGAAAGGAGAAGGAGAGAAGAGTGTTCGCCTGGCAGGAGCCAAGCGCATATTGAGAGTTCATCCGAGCGCCCACTGTCTTATAAGTTCCTAATCAGCCAGTTGGCTTAACTGGTTGAGTTGCCACATTGCGCTATTTATTTAATTAAAGCATATATTCTGACTTTCCGCCAGTTGGCATATTCCGTCAGCTGGCTTAATCCGCCAGTTTGCTTAACCCGCCAGTTGACTTAGGGGGCCTAACCAGCCATTTGGTATAATTAAATAATAATAACGTTTATATATACCAGGGGTGGCCAAGTTTCCTGGACCGAAGAGCCACATACGACTTTTTTCAGATGTACGAGAGCCGCAAAATATTTTAAAAAGAATTTAATTATTAAAAACATATACATATAGTTAAACAGTGGACCCCCGCTTACCGATTGGTTCGTGTTACGATTAAATCGTGTTACGATCAAGCCTCAGTGAGAATATATTGCCCGTGTAACGATTAATTTCCGTGTAACGATTTTTGAACGATCGCGCCAAATTCACGATGGAAGGAGATTCTCCTTCCAAACAATAATTTTCTCCTCCAACCCCACGACTACCACCATCGATTTCATCCATGTTACACTCCACCAACCTAAGGTAAATAATTTTTTTATTTATTTCTTTATTTAATTATGTTTATTTAATTGTTTTTATTTTTTATTTACAGCAAAATAAGTTATAATACATTTTTGGTGTTAAGATATCATGTATTGTTAAAATATCCTTTTAAAAATGGAAAATTAGTGTTTTTAAGTCTTGCAAGAGTGTATTTTCGAAAAATTTGCACCAATTAGGCAATTTACATGTTATAATGGGTTCGTGTAACGATTTTTTCGTGTACCGATGGTTTATTTTGTACCAATTACGATCGTTAAACGGGAGTCCACTGTACTCACATTATTATAATGTTTAATTACTGCTTGTAGAAGGCTTAGTGTGAGTCTTCATTTTGGCTGTTAATGCTTTAAAGTCTGGCTGATGTGGTGTTAAGGCGGTATGAAGAACCTCAGTCAGGTGTTCGTTAGTGAGGGCAGCACGATGTTTTGACGTTACAAACTTCACTACCGAGAAGAGTGCTTCACAGCAATAAGTTGTCCCAAAAACTGAGATAAGTCGGAAACTGGTTTTCATGAGGTGAGGATACTTTGTCTCTGGTACTTGCTTCCTAAACTCAACTGCAGATAAACTTTTATGTATCAACTTTAAACCCACGTCCTCCTGTAGCTCCAAAAGTTCTGTTTGTATTGAAGCAGTTTCCTTAACAAAAGGTGTGGCAACAGGACAGCTTAGCTTCTTTAGTTCATCAAACCTGAACTGAAAATCATTAATTAGTCCTTCTAATTTACCTTTGTATTCCTCCAATTTACTATCTTTTATTTCAATATCAGGAAAAGTGTTTGCTCGGTTTTTCAGGTGTAAGGTCAGAAATGACCTTATCCTTTCCCTGAAGTGCCAAATTTAGATTTTGAAGGTGTTGTACTACATCAGTAAAAAACATCAGATCCTGCACCCATTCGTGATCTAGTTGTGGGTATGACTTTCCCTTTTCTTTCAAGAAATCAATGATAGGCTCCATCAGTGCAACAAACCTATTCAGGAGATTACTAGTTGATAACCACCTTACAATACAGTGAATGAAAGGTCATCTGGCTTATCTTGAAGATCCAGCTCCTCGATAAAATTTCTAAACGCTCGGTGGGTGCGCTTTTGCATTTGAACGAATGAAATTCACAATTTCTAGAACAGATTTCATAACGCTGTCATACCTAAAGTACTTGCTTACCAAATGACCACGGTGAATGATACAGTGAATAAAAAGACACACAGGATACTTGAGATCGCGTGTCAAGAGCCCAAC
Organism: Bathynomus jamesi; assembly: GCA_023014485.1. Classification (NCBI taxonomy): domain Eukaryota; kingdom Metazoa; phylum Arthropoda; class Malacostraca; order Isopoda; family Cirolanidae; genus Bathynomus; species Bathynomus jamesi. The sequence goes on from JAJOZX010000407.1 coordinate 397,523, forward strand.
TAGGCCTACATTTAGTCCTACCATAGCTGGTGCTCCATCTGTTGCAACACTGACAAGTTTATTCAATGGTACTTGAGCATTTGATAATGCCTCGTCAAGTGCGTTCTTTATGTCAACCCCTCTGGTGGTTTCTCTTAGGGTCATTAAGTTCAAGAGTTCTTTCACATTTCCATCACCAGTAACATAACGAACAAATACCGCCAGTTGAGGGTTATCTTTAATATCTGTGGATTCATCGAGGGCCAAACTGAATGCAACAGAATTCTTCAAATCACTCTGCAACGAGCATGTAATTTCAGCACTGATCTGGGAAATACGTCTCTCTGTAGTGTGGCGGGAAATAGAAATACTTGTTATTTGTTCTCGAAGCTTTGTGTTATCTGGAGCGAGAATTGCAGTAACTTCGGCAATATTCTTCTTCACAAATTCTCCACTACTGTAGGGAAGTTGAGCACAAGCAATATTCTATGCCATAACAAAACTAGCTTCAGTAATTAAGTCAGCTGTCTTTCACAATGATGAAAGTACAGTTTGTTGTGCAACTAGGCTAGATTTCAACATTGTTAACTTAGTCTTCCGCAATTCTGATTTGGGAGGAAATTCCGTAATAAAATTTTTATGGTTAGTTTCATGATGACGCTTTAAGTTACTGGCTTTAAAGTGATTGAGTGCCACGTGGCAGAAAAGACACACAGGTTTCCCACCCTTAACAGTAAAGGCAAAGCTCTCCTCCCACTCCTGTTTAAAAACTCTATTTTCTTCTTCATATTTCCGTTTCTTACACTTTGTCTGCTCAGTCATTTTAATCAACTAAGGAGATGTATAACTTTCACTTGTATAGCTGAGAAAAATAGCCACTATTTGATCTAAGAAGCCAATTTTAAAACACACTAACTCGTTACTACACGCGGCCCGCAGGGTAGCTCAAGGGGTACTGGACACTGGTGAATGGCGATTGGTGCTAATTACGTAATTATCCCGCTTAGTACCTGTCACGCAAAAGAAATTGTCGTACGCATGACGCATTTTATTGTCAATTCAATTTTTCTTTGTTTATTTCATATTTTTTTTATTATGTGAAAAAAAAATTATATTTTATTATGAATTTTGTCTTTTATGATAAATACAATAAAAACCAAAATTGTCTCGCGAGCCGGGGTTTGGCCACCGTTGATATATACAACCAAAAGAATTAAATAAAACACTACCACATCACCCTCTTTATTTAGACGAATTATTGGATTGGCATAATCCTTCTGGTCTGCTAAACTGCACTATGGTTGTCTCCAATTTTCGACGTTTAGTTGTGTTTTTGACAATACGCTGATTTAGAATATAGCTGCATGTTTGATTTGGTGTTAGCACTTCTTTAAATTAATTAATTTGATTGAGTAATATGGCACTGATAGAGTGCGTTTAGAAAAATAGTTGCCAGGTTCTCCACACGTAGTTATTGCACAGTTATTAGATCGCATAAGTTATCAAACAGGTAATTGCAATTAACTTAGTATATACGATATGCTCCAAGGTGTATATATATATATATATATATATATATATATATATATATATATATATATATATATAATGAAAGAAAAATGTGCTTTTGCGTAATTAGCTGTAGATATGATAGTTGTGTGTTAAAATGTAGGTTACCGCCTAATTTTTATTGCGAAAGAACCAGATGTTTAACTTAAATATTTAATAATACTATTTTCCTTCAGTGTTGAGGAGGTCCGTTGTTAGGCCTTTAGTTTGGGACCACTACATATTCCGCCTTTCCTATTGTCTAGCGTTGTTTGAATGGTAATCGGGTTTAGTTTGAGGTTTGGTACCGCTCGTTGATTTTTCTGCTGGTGTTTGTATCCCCCGTAATATTGTCTTTGTCAGCGCTGAGAGACACTGACTGAGGCGCATTGTGGTGTGGAATACCTGCGAATGTAAACACCACCAAATCACGGTTAATTCCATGTCACGATCACGGATAAGTGCACAATGGTAACAATTAGTAAGTCATGTTAATTCAATTGGCGACAATGAATCACGGATAACTGCATGAGTAAATGTGTGTATACACCACGATGTTTTTCCGTGCGTCGTTCTCTCTTCGCACGAAGGTCAAGCTGGTGGCCCAGCCTCTAGGCCTGGCTCGGTGGAGGAGCGAGTTGCTCTCTCCACCGCGCATAGCCAGGTACACCCGGCTCATCTGGTACCGTCCTGTGCCAGGCATCTAGCCTTCTCTTGAAGACTTCAACTTTGACCCTTGTAACGTTTCTGAGGTCCTTAGGAAGATGGTTAAAAAGTCTTGGTCCCCTGACATCCAAGCTATTTTCCTTCAGTGTTGAGGAGGTCCCTTGTTAGGCCTTTACTTTGGGAGCACTACATATTCTGCCTTTCCTATTGTCCAGCGTTGTTTGGATGGTAATTGGGCTTAGTTTGAGGTTCGGTACCACTTGTTGATTTTTCTGCTGGTCTTTGTATCCCCCGTAATAGTGTCTTTGGCAACGCTGAGAGACACTGACTGAGGGAGGCGCATTGTGGTGGGGTGGCGGGTGGGACCCGCGAATGTAAACACCAAAAAATCACTGTTAATTCCATGTCACGATCACGGATAAGTGCACAATGGTAACAATTAGTAAGTCATGTTAATTCAATTGGCGACAATGAATCACGGATAACTGCATGAATAAATGTGTGTAGACACCACGATGTGTTTCCGAGCGTCGTTCTCTCTTCGCACGAAGGTCAAGCCGGTGGTCCCTACCTCTAGGGCTGGCTTGGTGGAGGAGCGAGTTGCTCTCTTGCACTCTCTATGCACATAGCCAGGTACACCCGGGTCATCTGGCATAATATGTAATCTGTTTAATTTCTTCATTTCTACCATATCTCAAGAGCTGAAATTTCTCGGTGTTAAATGTCATATTGTTGTCTTCTAACCATTTGTATATTTTGTAAGTGTTTCCCTCTGCTCGGCCTCTCTTCACACAGAGGTCAAGCTGGTGACCCCGTCTCTATGCCTGGCTTGGTGGAGGAGCGAGCTGCTCTCTTACGCTCTCCGCCACACATGAGCGCTTGGTGAATGAGCGAGTTGCTCTCGTGCGCTCTCCACCGTACATAGTCATGTACACCCGGCTCATCTTGCCTAATATGCAGTCTCTTTAATTTCGTCATTTCTACCATATCTCAAGAGTTGAAATTTCTCGGTGTTAAATGCCATATTGTTGCCTTCTGACCATTTGTTAGTGTCCCCCCCTTTGCTCGGCCTCTCTTCACACGTAGGTTAAGCTGATGACCCCGACTCTATGCCTGGCTTGGTGGAGAGCGAGTTGCTCTCTTGCACTCTCCGCCACACATGACCGTTTGGTGAAGAAGGAAATTGCTCTCTTGCACCGCGTTTGACACTCAATATTGAATCTTAAACAATTGAGATTGAACAGGTGAAAATGAATGTATTCGTTTAACTACGTGATGAAAAAGGATTTAGTAGATCTTACAGTATACATGTATATATTATATATATATATATATATATATATATATATATATATCGAAGCATTTCATAATACTTTATTGTTGGATAGATCCCAATCTTCTACGTTTTTAAATGCTTTTGACAATACGCCGAATTAGACGGAGTGTGAATAAAAATGTGTTTAGTTCATGAAAATGAATGTCTGGTTGGGTGGTAGAGAAATGAATACCCTAGATATCCTGGTGGTTAAGATGCTGGGTGTTGATCGTAGGTTGAGAGGACGATTCCAGACGATGACATTGTAATTTCTGCCCAGCCCGTGCTGTTGCGTGGTTCGGATTCAACGTTAAACTGTAGGTTTAAGGTGGAGTGACAAGCTTGACCTTCATCGGAATGAACAATTCGGGGGATGCTAATTAAAGGTTGCCGATAAAGTTAAGTTGATTTCTGATAATTATCATTTTTAACAGTGATTTGAAATCACTAATGTGTGTATGTGTGTGCGTGTGTGTGTGCGTGTGTGTGTGTTTGTGTGTGTGTGTGTGCCGTCTTCAGTTTTTGACTCTCTCTCTCTCTCTCTGTGTACATATATACGAGGGTAATTTAATAAGTATCCGCACTTTTTATTTTCACAATTTTATTTTCACATCTGATACATTAAAACACACCGCTCTTCAACTTAGTCTCCCTGTTTCTCAATACACTTAGTCAAGCGATCTACAAGCTTCGTAATGCCATCACAAAAGAATGTTTCTGGCTGTGTGCGTAGCCAGTCATGCACCGCCTCCTTCAGGTCATCATCGCCTTTGAATCGCTGACCTCTCATAGCGTCTTTTAGTGGTCCAAACAGGTAAAAATCCGAAGGTGCCAGGTCTGGACTGTGGGCTGGATGGTCGAGAACTTCAAATTTAAGTTCTTGAAGGCATTTTCTAGTCTGTGCAGTGGTATGAGGGCGCGCATTGTCGTGTAACAGAATAACACCTTCCGACAAGCTCCCTCTCCATTCTGTGCGAATTGCTTGCTTTAACTCATTCCGAAGCATGTCAGAATACGATGCACTTTTTACTGTAGTTCCACGCTCTAGATAATGTTCAAGGATAGGGCCTCGTGTATCCCAAAACAGAGTTAGCATAACTTTACCTACTGACGGCTGCGCTTTGAACTTCCTTGCAACGGTTGCAAGGTTTGTGCAAGATGGGTGCCCAAACAGTTGAAAGAAGAGCACAAGCATAATCGTATGGACGTCTGCTCTCGTCTTCTGGCGCGGTATCATAATGAAGGTGAAAACTTTTTGGAGCGCATTATCACTGGAGATGAAACCTGGATCCATCACTATGAACCAGAAAGCAAACGGCAGAGCATGCAATGGAAGCATCCAACATCTCCCGTTGCAAGGAAGTTTTATATATATATATATATATATATATATATATATATAATATATGTGTACACACACACACACACATATATATATATATATATCATTCATTTCCAATTGCTGAGTACTCCTAATGTGTGTCTGTGTGTTTGTGTGTGTGTGGCTTATCGCTGTTTATTGAAGCTGAAAACATGAATTGATAAGAAGTTATTTTTAGATTTTTTAAGGCAGATCATATCTTCCGTTATATTGATGATAATAGATAATAGGGTGAAAAAATAAATATTAATCCCATAGAACATTTATATTGTTTATTGTTATTTTAAATCAAAGAACGATTGTAAGGAGAAACAGAGCGAGACATCATGGGTATTCCTTCGCTGCTATGTAGGTCAAACGACGCATTCCGATGTACCCTTCCATGTACCTACCTCCTTTCCTTCTCGTCTCACGTAAATAACGTGGATGCGAAGACAATTTAATGTAAATGTATTTACTCTGTTTTCTATAAAAATTAACAGTTAATTTCTTTGAATTGGCGGGACTTTATAAAAGTGTATAGAAAGGATTGCTGAATGTTACTCGATGAGAATGATTTAATATACGTTTTTAGTATATCTACTGCGTATTATTAAATCTGATGTCATATGGAAAATTAATTTCTCAAATCAAAAGAAAGAATATTAGGATGTACGAAAAAATGTACGAAAACGAGAACCGCATCGTGTTACTATAGTTATAAATATATACACACACGTAAAACTTTACACAAACAGCGAGTGCGAACAAATGGGAACTTTTTTATTTGTCTGCATATCATTTCATCATTCATCTCAGTAGGTCTAGGGTGGGTGAAAAGTCTGACCTTCGTCAGAATGATCAATTCGGATATTTTTTGTCTTTCTTGGAATAAAAAGAAATGTTGTTTTGAAGGCATTTTCTATAAGAGATGAATGAGAAAATGCTGGGTGCTGGATTCCCCGTTAAACCGTAGGTCTAGGGTGGGGTGAAAAGTTTGAACTTTGTAAGAATGAGCAATTCGGGTAGGTCTGGATTCTCCGTGAAACTGCAGGTCTATGGTGGGATGAAAAGCTTGACCTTTGACGGAATGAGCATTTCGGGTAGCAATTTGCATAGGTCCGGGTTTGTATATTATTATTTTTTATTATATGTATACTCCTTGTTCGTAATTCTTATGCTATTATTATTTTTGATTGCATATATTCCTTCGCTTGTGTAGGATCGTATATTTATCTTCAATATATTTCGTGAAATTGGATCCAATAATTCGTCTAAATAAACAGAGTGATGTGATGGTGTTTTATTTAATTCTTTCGGTTGCATATATATAAATGTTATTGTTATTTAATTATACCAAATGGCTGGTTAATCCTTCTAAGTCAACTGGCAGCTGACGGGGACAAACGCACACAAATGCACGTAAACCACCGACTAGGATTATGCCATTCCAATAATTCGTCTAAATAAACAGTGATGTGGTGGTGTTTTATTTAATTCTTTTGGTTGTATATATAAATGTTATTGTTATTTAATTATACCAAATGGCTGGTTAGGCCTTCTAAGTCAACTGGCGGGTTAAGCGAACTGGCGGATTAAGCCAGCTGACGGAATATGCCAACTGGCGGAAAGTCAGAATATATGCTTTAATTAAATAAATAGCGCAATCTGGCAACTCTACCAGTTAAGCCAACTGGCTGAATAGGATCATATAAGACAGTGGGCACTCGGATGAACTCTCAATATGCGCTTGGCCCCTGCCAGGCGAACACTCTTCTCTCCTTCTCCATTCTCTCCCTCTCTTAGGTTAGGTATACCCCTTTGGGGGTGTGAGGCCGTTCCATCTTCTCCCCCAAAGAGGTCTCCACCAAGCTTCCTAGGGGAGTTCATTGCAACTTGGTGAATAACCCCTCCCCCTTGTTGCATAACCGCTTGCAATATTCCCCCTTGTTGTATACATTTTGCAACATTTCCTTTGCAACATGTATCAACACTTGCAATTGCATTGCACTCTCTCCTTTTGCACCCATACTACTAACTTCAAAGAAAATTGCTTCGAGAAGATCAACCGCACCAGCCAGCCTGTGCCGCTGTTGCGAGCTCATGCAGTTGTACGAAAAGCTAGAGGAGAGGGTTCGGCAGCTTGAGTCGGTTCAGATCGGCTGTTGGAGGCGTGGCGGTTACTGACGGAGCTGCGGCCTCCACTCCGGAGTTTATTGATAGGATAGCCGCCCTGGAAAGGCGGTCCAGCGGCGGACTGGATAGAGCTCGAGACCGCGGAGAACGGGTGGAATGCATGAAACCGCGACGCAAGGTGAAGGCAAGGGAGGGCACAAAGAAGGGGCCGATAGAAAAGGGTGGGAAGGGGCCGATAAAGAAAAAGGGAGGGAAGGGGCCTACTGATGGCCCAAAGAAACCGAAGGATGTAGCTGCTGGTCGGGGTGGGTCAGGTGCTGTAAGTGCGCCTGAGTCTGCGGGTGGCGCCGCGTATCGAAAAGTATCGAGCAAGAAGGCTGCGAAGCCGAAACCTGAGACCCCGGTTGCCGCTGTCAGGACCTCCAACCGCTTTAGTCCTCTGTGCGCGAAGGATGAAGACACCGTTTTGATTGGGGACTCACAGATCAGGGGCCAGGAGAAATACTTTGCTTCTGCAAACCGGGACAGGAGGAAGGTAAGGTGTTTACCCGGGCGCAGAACGGCGCACTTAAGGAAGGACATAGAGAAGCTGCGCGTGGCTAGTCGGAGGACAGCGATCGTTGTCCACGCCGGTGCAACGACCTGTTCCTCAAAGACAGTAGGGTAGGTTCGACGGAAGGGATCATCACCGAGATCATGTCTCTTACGGATGATCTAAAACTTAAGACAGACAGGGGAATGTTGCTAGGTAGTTTACCGCGGATGAATGCCAGTTGACCACGCGCTCAGAAAGGTCATTGGCATCACCAGGAGGGTGCAAGAAGTGAGCGTCCCACTGGGAGTGAGGTTTGTTGATCCCTTCGACGCGTTTTCGAGTAGGTGGGACCTTTATCAGAGGGATGGTGGCCACCTCAATGACAAGAGTAAAGGTGTGCTAGGCACGCTGCTCGACCGGCACCTAAACCGTATGGTGAGGTCAAGCCGGGATTGATAATGGGCCCCCACCTGGGAGAGATGATGTTAAGCCGCTGGCGGACGTACTTTCAACTGAAGGGTGCGTCCATGTGCAGGTGGTTGACCCTCCTTCCCCGTTGGAGGGGGCTCAGGCTCCTGCGGAAGTTGCCCCCTCGTTGGTGAGGGGCTCTTCAGCTCCTGACAGCCCTGGCTGTTCGGGAAACCGGTCGTGCTAGGGGGCGGTCAAAATAGGGAAGGCTCCCTCCGTGCAGTGCTTTTTAATGCTAGATCGATTAGGAATAAGTTTTGCGAGCTACTGGCGCTCTTTTCAACAGAATACCAGGATATCTTTGCTATCACCGAGTCCTGGATTCATACTGATCGTAGGGACTACGATGGGGAGTTCGAGATTCCGGGTATAGAATGTTTCAAAAGGACCGCACCCGTGGGGAGGGGAAGGGTACTAATATACGTGAGGGACACGTTGAGTCTGGTCGACTGCCAGTTCCGATCGGAACGTGAGCTGCTTGGCTTCGATCTGAACGTGGGAGGGACGAACTGTAGTTTAATCTTGGTGTACAGACCGCATCTCCTTCTCTTGGAGGATACAGCCCTGTACACCGAACTCGGTAGCCTGCTAGGGGACAGGGTGTGTGTAGTTTTAGGAGACTTGAACTGTCGCTGCATAAACTGGGAAGACAGGACTGCTGATGCCGAAGGGAGGAGGCTAGTTGACTTTGCTGATGAGAACTTCCTGACTCAGTGGGTCAATGGGCCTACACGAGGCGAAAGCGTTCTGGACTTAGTATTCACGACCGAAGAAAACCTCGTCACTGGCCTCACCGTTGACGAATCGTTGGGCGGGAGTGATCACGTTCTCATTAGGTTCCGTGTGTGCGTCCCTCGGGTGAAGCGTAGTAACTCGAGAGGCAAAAAGCTCGATCTACGGCGGACGGACTTTGTTGGGCTCCGGGATATCGTAGGAGAGATGGGGTTAGAGGTCGGCGGTAATGTTGAGGGAGTGTGGAGTGCATTCCGGGACCAGTTTATGGTGCTGCAGTCTGCTGCCATACCCTCAAAACCGGTCACCCCTGCTTCAACGCAGCCTAAGTGGCTCAGTCGTGACATCGCTTCGGCTATCCGAAATAGGAAAGCTGCGTATAGGAGGGCGAAGGCCAATAGTTCCAATGAAAACACTGAAGCGTATGTCCGCCTGTGCAGGGAAGTGAGGCGAGGGTTAGGCTAGCGAAATGTAACGTAAAACTCCGGGTGGCAAGCCTCTGCAAGGGGAACCCTAAGGCGTTCTTCAGTTATGTTAATAGTAGAAAGCCCATTAGAAGCATGATAGGCCCGTTAAAGGACCCCAGCGGCGCGCTGCGGACCTCCAGCGCGAACATCGCTAATGTGCTGAATGAGTACTTTGCGGGAGTGTTCACCAGGGAGGACACTCGCGTCATCCCTGAGCCATGCGTAAGGCACGAAGGTGTTGGCCTGGATAGTATTCAGTGTAACGCGACAGTCATTACCGATAGAATAGAAAAACTGAGCGCGTTTAAGGCTCCTGGGCCAGACCAGTTCCTCCCCAGAGTGTTGCGGGAAGTGCGTGACCAGGTGGCTCCCCACCTGGCTACAGTCTTCAACAAATCGTTGGAGACGGTCCAGGAGCCTGGTGACTGGAGGGAAGCCAACGTGACCCCTATCTTTAAGAAAGGAGATCACGAAAGTCTAGGGAACTATCGTCCCATTAGTCTCACTTCGGTTGTAGGTAAATTATTAGAGGGGATAATAGCGCAGGCACGTGCACAGGGGGGGGGGGATTGGGGTGCTTGAGCCCCTGCCCTTTTTCTTCTTCATATCAAAAGTGCCCTTTTAGTCAAAATTCATAAATATATTGATTCGACATAAATTTGAATTAATTAGTTATATTTTTATTTAGTTACTGCTACTTCAACAGATTTTCAAAACTGGAATTACTTTGATCTATGATTTTTTTATTAGAATAATAAACTTAACATACCGTTACTATTATTTTGTCAATCAGGGAGGGCGTCCCTAGTGGTAACACTGACTGCAGCTGTTCACTGTTGATTGCGTCTCTCGGGTATGTGGGTGTGTATGTTTGTTTACTGTTTGTTTATTTTACGTTAACCTAAGCTAACTAGTGATTTCTCACTGATAATTATGGTAAGTTGGAATCCAAAGCAGTGTGACATTACTCCAAAAAATATTGTATGACATTACTCGTAAAGTTGGTAAAAACGTCCACGTCCCGGGGACGTGGACAGCAGAATACTGTAATTTATATGATGAGCAAGCTAAAAGTCAATATAAGTAAAATTGAATAATAATTGTAAATACACTCCAATATTTCAATATCTTCATATCTTTTGAAAATCTTGCAATAAAAACGCCTTTTTACAACAAATTTTCATTTATTTTCTTTAATCAGCTTTATATACAAAAATAATGCATTGAATTTAATGGAATTTAAGAATATTTACCACATACAATTTTAAAATTTTTCTTTGTGTGTGTATACATATATATAGCCTATATGGCATTGCGGATTTCATTTTTAAAAATGTTAGGGGAGTGCCCTTTTTTCAACTGAGCCCCTGCCCTTCTGAAAGTCTGTGCACGTCACTGTAATAGCGGATAGGATCGTTGACCATTTGGATTCTTACAAGCTGCTTGGGGACTCCCAACATGGGTTTAGACGGCAAAGGTCGTGTCTCACCAACCTGCTCGAATTTTTCCATGTCATGTGGAGTGAGTATGATAAGAGTAGGGCGATTGATGTACTTTATCTCGACTTTCAGAAAGCCTTTGATAAGGTACCTCACCGCCGGCTAATGGCCAAACTGCGCGCGCTGTGCATCGGTGGGGAAGTAGGTAGCTGGATTGAAAACTGGCTGAAGAATAGGCGGCAGAGGGTTGTAATTAAAGGGGCTAGTTCGGGTTGGGCCTCGGTCAATAGAGGGGTTCCTCAGGGTTCCGTTTTGGGGCAACTGCTGTTTATCATTTACATAAATGATATCGACTGTGGCATCTTCAGTAGGATCGCCAAATTCGCTGATGACACGAAGCTTGGGACCAATGTTGGGAGGCCAGAGGCGATCGAGCAACTGCGTGCGAACCTACGTAGGATAGGAGAGTGGTCTGAAAAATGGCAAATGCCGTTTTACTTGGCTAAATGGAAGGTGATGCAAATTGTCTACGCCAATCCCAAGTCGGAGTACTCCATGTTGGGAAGTAATATCGAGGCCACTGATTTGGAAAAGGACTTGGGTGTGCTAATTAGCAGCGACCTTAAATTTATCAAGACAATCTGTCAATACGGCAAGCGACGCGACGTTTTCCTTCGCCGCAGTCGCTCAGAGCCTTGGCACGATGTTTCGGAGCTGGTCATCTCCCCTCTACGCTTTACCCAACCCGGAGGAAAAATCGCGCAGACTGTGCGGTACAGCTCGTAAGTGACGGAATTCCCGACGTACTACTTCTCCTCCACTGGGACGGCAAGTTATTCCCCGATTTTTCCGGGGAAGCAAATTTGCAGGACCGTATCCCCGTCCTGGTGACCGGGGAGGATACTGAGAAACTTCTTGGACTTTTAGCAGCTATCGATGGCACTGGGGAGCAAGTAGCTGCGACGCTCATGAAGGTCCGAGGAGCTGGAGTGGAACCAAGAATCATTGGCATGGGATTCGACACGACAGCACCGAACATTGGGATGATACAGGGAGTCTGCATCCGGATTGAGCAGGAGTTAGGGAGGCCGCTGCTCTGGCTTACTTGCAGACATCACATTCATGAAGTGATGCTCAAGGAAGTCTTCGACTTTAGCCATAGACTATCGTCAGGACCCGGTATTGGCCTCTTCAAAAGATTCAAAAACCAGTGGCCCTTCATCGATCAGTCCAAGTACGTCAATGGGGAACAAGATTCGGGCCTTGTTAAACTATTCACTTCTGATCCATTTTATGGACCTCGAAAGATGGAGATGATGTCGTTCTTGAGCGACGTTCTTCAGAGCGGTAATCATCGCGAAGATTATGGGGAGCTCTTGGTCCTCTGCTACATCTTCTTGGGGGAACGACTGCCAAAGTTTCCTTTCGGCCCCCTGGTGCATAACATCTCGCTCGATGGATGACTAAGCCACATATGCCCTGAAGATCACTATCTTCAAGAATGACCACCATGACGGACCATGAAGCCAGAAACATGAGACGAGTGGCACTTTTCGTGTCACTCATCTACATCCACCACTGGCACGAAGCATTGGTTCCACAGTAGGCCTCCCAAAATGATTTGGACTTAATCTGGACCTGATCTGGAAGTTGCTGCAGTGGCGGGGAAGGAGATCAAACGGCACCTCTGGTATCTTTCCGAACAGATGATCGGATTGGCCCTTTTTGACGAACGAATCGATCTGGCGGAGAAGCGAGCCATGGTGCGAAACCTGAGTCATCCGTAGTACAGTATAAAAAGGGATTGAAGAGGTTGGAGGGGAAGGTCGTAAACCACAATGTTTCTCCCTCTCATTTCGTGACGGAGGGAACCATGGCTATCGTCAGAAGTGTCCTCCACCGCTTAGACAAGGAGCCGACATTCCTGAAGAAGGATCCAAGTAAGTGGGAGAACGATGATACCTTCAAGCTGGCTCTACAACGGACCAAGAGCCTCAAGGTGACCAACGACTGCGCTGAACGAAGAATTGCTCTCATCAAGAGGTTCAATTTTACGATCACACGAGATGAGAGCCAAAAGCAGTTCCTCTATATATATATATATGCAATAAACGGAGAAGTAAAAATAAAACTTAAAAATTAAGGATTAGAGGATTAACAAAGAGGCATATCGATTTTTAGCACAAGATCAAATGAGTTATAAAAATAATACAAATTTATACTGGAGATACGCCTGGGTTTAACACTTTGCCTTTTTAGAGTCAAGTTTCGATATATATAAAAATAAATTGAAGATTAAAAGTTAATAAAGTAGCTTACAAGTTTACCAAAGATTAAGTGTCCTACCCTTTTTATCTAGGTTTGTTTTGAAGGAATTCAAAACAACAGGATCGAGTTGAAAAAGACCTTTGCTTATGTTGAAGTTATTTGAAAGTTGAATAATGGCAGACTCAAGAATATTTCTATTGACAATGTTGCTCGAATGAAATAAAACTGAAGCATTATTCCAATCAATACAGTGGGATAACTCTGACAAATGGACAAAAAGAGCACTGGACAACTGTCCTGTTCTGACGGAATATTGATGCTGTTTTATACGTGTGTGCAAATCCTTTCCCGTCTGACCTATGTAAAAGGAATCACATTGTTTACACCCAATTTTATTATAAAATTGGGTGTAAACAATGTGATTCCTTTTACATAGGTCAGACGGGAAAGGATTTGCACACACGTATAAAACAGCATCAATATTCCGTCAGAGCAGGACAGTTGTCCAGTGCTCTTTTTGTCCATTTGTCAGAGTTATCCCACTGTATTGATTGGAATAATGCTTCAGTTTTATTTCATTCGAGCAACATTGTCAATAGAAATATTCTTGAGTCTGCCATTATTCAACTTTCAAATAACTTCAACATAAGCAAAGGTCTTTTTCAACTCGATCCTGTTGTTTTGAATTCCTTCAAAACAAACCTAGATAAAAAGGGTAGGACACTTAATCTTTGGTAAACTTGTAAGCTACTTTATTAACTTTTAATCTTCAATTTATTTATATATATATCGAAACTTGACTCTAAAAAGGCAAAGTGTTAAACCCGGGCGTATCTCCAGTATAAATTTGTATTATTTTTATAACTCATTTGATCTTGTGCTAAAAATCGATATGCCTCTTTGTTAATCCTCTAATCCTTAATTTTTAAGTTTTATTTTTACTTCTCCGTTTATTGCATATATATATATATATATATATGTGTATGTGTGTAGATATGTATGTGTATATATATATGTATATATGTTTGTGTGTATGTATGTTATTTATTTATATATTTTTTTTTCTCTTTCTGTAACCTATATATAGGCCGTAACCTTTTATGTATTTCAGTGTTCCTGAGGATGTCATTAGACGAAAGCGCTTGAGCACCGTTTTGTGTTTCCTTTTTTCCTTTCCTTCGTGGTTTTATTCATCATAAATATTTTTCACGTGTTACTTTCGTGAAATAATTTTCATATATATATATATATATATATATATATATATATATATATGATGAAAATAACCACGAAGGAAAAAGGAAACACAGAATGGTGCTCAAGCGCTTACGTCTAATGACATCCATAGGAACAATGAAATAAATAACAAGTTCGTGACTATATATAGGTCGCAAAAAAATCAGAAAAATAAAAATTGTAGGAGGAGCATACAGAGTTTTAACATTTTGCCCCTCGTGTCAAAATCCGTTCTGAACGAATTCAGAACAACAGGATCAAGCGAAAAAAGGCCCTGGCTAATGTTGAAATTTTTTATAAGTTGAATAATGGCAGACTCAAGAATATTTCTATTAACAATGTTGCTTGAGTGAAACAAAATTGAAGCATTATTCCAATCAATAAAATGGGATAACTCTGACAAGTGGACGAAAAGTGTACTGGACGACTGTCCAGTTCTAAAGGAATATTGATGCTGTTTTACATGCGTGTGCAAATCCTTTCTCGTCTGTTCAATGTGAAAGGAATCACACTGTTTATAACCAATTTTGTAGATAATGCCTAAATTATTGGTGGGACTATTTTTTACTATGATATTTTTCACAATATCGTCATATTAAAATACTACAGATCTACAAAAGTTTAAGTAAATAGCAATGCGTAAAAAGCCTGGGAAAAATGGAAGTACTAAAATGTTCTTCGACAAAGTGAGAGGGTTATTATTTACACGATAGAAAGTTCGTTTTGCCTTGTTAAGACAAGATTCCAAAAAAGCAGGTGGATAACAGAAATCACTTCCACTACTATTGTTTTTTTCTAATTCGGCGTCCATGTATTCCGGACTGACGATCCTAAGAGCGCGGAGAAACAATGAAGAAAATATGGCTTTCTTGATCGGGGTGTCATGTCCGGAGTAAAAGTGTACGTAGGACAAATTTTTTTTTTTCCGATAAATACTAAACTTAAAATCTGGGATTTTCCTCTGTACACGCACGTCCGGAAACGGAATTGAGTTGTTTTGTTTCACTTCTAAAGTAAACTTAATGGAGGGGACTTGATTATTTAACTGAAGGAGGAAGTAATCCAGGTCACGCTTCATGGGCCAGATACACAAAGTATCGTCGACGTACCGCAATAATGGGATGCCAACCCCAGGATTCTCGGAATATAAGTGATTTCGAAAAACTCCATATAAATGTTGGAGAGGAGGGGCGACATGGGATTACCCATGACCATCCCAAAAACTTGTTGATAATATTCGCTATTGAAAGTGAATTTACAGTCTTTGATACAAAGTTTAATGAGTTCCAAAACGATGTGTGCAGGTCAGACTTGTGTAATTCTCGGGAGAGAAAGTCAAACATATCGTCAATAGGCACTTTTGTAAAAAATGAACAAACGTCGAAACTAATCAATCTGTCGTTGGTTTCAGTGCGTATATTATACAGTTTTTCAGTAAGGTCCATGGAATATTTCACATGTGATCAGAGATAGTTCCGAGAATAGGGGACAAGACTTTGAGAAGCAATTTGGAGAGTTTATAAGTAATAGAACCCACAGAGCTAATAATAGGACGCATAGGGTTGCCAAATTTGTGGGTTTTAATAAGACCGTAAAGGTAGGGAAGAGAAGGCGAAATGGACGTGAAAATAGGAATTAAGTCCGTATGAGTTTTAAAGCCTTCTCTGTTTTAGTAATATGGAACTCACCATCTTTTTTTAATTGTAAGAGGCTATTACAAAAACGTTTAGGAATGTTTTATTCATAAGTGCTATTCGCAGTACTATAGACAAAGCCTTTAACTCTGTTAACCAAAGACTGAGAAAGATTAGTTTTTCAAAACGTATTCTCAAAAATCATAAGGACTTAATTCCACCACTCGCAACAAATTCTTAAGGAAAAATGTGGCCTTCTTGGCTGACTTCAGAACCCCAGCCAGACGAAACAGCCATAGAATACAGCCAGCCGCTTTAGATACACACACACACAGACACACTGCTTCGTATACATATATATATATATATATATATATATATATATATATGCCCTTCATTTCCATTAATATTTGTTTATATGGTGTAAATAAAGCACAACTACAGCGTTCTGTCTGTTTAATATAAATCGAAATACAAAATGTGTATATACATTCGATGCAAAACAGAGATAATGCACACAACCAGTAAAGGAGAATTGCATTACACGATAAAACAGGAATAATTGGTGTTATTTAACATGCATATATACATAATACAATTAGTACAGAAGAATTCTATATACAACAAAACGACATTTGTTATATATATATATATTATATATATATATATATATACGCATAAAAATATGGAACTACATGCCTTAAGGTCAGTTTGTACCACACTTAAATAAAATAGTAAACTCGCACGTAATCGAGTCCACATTTACAACCTCATTGCTCTGTACTACACAATAAAGGCGATTTAACATTAATTCACCAATCAAAGTATGCGGGTGTCTATATTCAATATAATGGCCCTTCAACTCGCTTAACACTATTTTTGTACCCATTTTACAATTGCGAGTCAAACTATCACGCTCTTTAAACACGGGTAGAATACAGTCAAAAGCACGCACAAAGATGACATGTTTGCTACAACATTACCATTAAATTCAAGTTTATAAACACTCCTTTCTAAACGTGCATTTATTCATTCCCCGCTGACCTTTTCAACTGTAAAATCTTCTTCACAACTCATATCGACAATTGAAGTATGTTTCTAAATCGTGCCGACAACTTTGTCTTATATAAATAAATAATTTTCAAGGTGAACAGTGAAGGTGAGTTCCGCCCTGTATTGTTCTAGTCCTTTGTACCAAAATTCATGATATTTCAAGGAGTCTGCACCTTCTAAGTACGCATCCAGTTCCAAACCATACTCATCGATAGGCTAAAAGTTAGCAAGGCTCCAGGCCCTGACGCGTTTTATCCTAGACATTTGAAAGATTTGAAAGACGTTGTCGTAGGCCCCTTAGCGAAGATTTTTAATCAGTCACTCGAAACGGGGATTATTCCTGAAGACTTCAAATTAGCTAACGTCGCGCCTATTTTTAAAAAAGGCGACCGCGCGGTAGCTAGCAATTATAGGCCCATTAGCTTAACGTCAATTGTCGGTAAACTTTTGGAATCCGTAGTTAGGGATCGTATTATCGATCACTTAGAAAGTAGGGGTTTGATTAATAGTAGTCAGCACGGGTTTCGACGCCATAGGTCTTGTTTAACTAATTTGTTAGAATTTTATAACGAAATAGTGCGCGAATACGATAGGCATAGGGCAGCTGACGTTATTTATTTAGATTTTAAAAAGGCATTCGATACAGTTCCGCATAGGAGACTAATTGCGAAGGTTAAAGCGCACGGTATACGCGGTCAGGTGGCTAACTGGTTAGAAGAATGGCTTCGAGCTAGGAGGCAGAGGGTCGTAGTTAATGGTAGTGAATCGGGGTGGTTAGATGTAGGTAGCGGTGTCCCACTGGGTTCAGTGTTAGGCCCATTGTTATTCGTAATTTACATTAACGACATAGATGTAGGATTGACTAGTAACGTGTCAAAATTCGCGGACGATACTAAAATAGGCGGTAAGGTTGTTAACGAGGACGATAGAAATAGGATCCAAGACGATGTAGATAGGATTGTGGAGTGGACGGATAAGTGGCAGATGCAATTTAACGTAGATAAATGTAAAGTTTTGCATATAGGTTCTCGCAACAATAATTACGCGTACACGATGAATGATAGGGAGTTAGCGAGCGTTGACGAGGAAGTAGATTTAGGCGTACGCGTAACTAAAGATTTAAAGGTTAGGAACCAGTGCCTGGAGTCTTGCGTAAAAGCAATAGGATGTTAGGCTTCATAGCGCGTAATTTCGAATTTAAATCGAAGGATATTATATTGCCCCTCTACAAGTCCCTAGTCGGGCCTCATTTAGAATATGCCGTTCAGTTTTGGTGCCCGTACTTGCGTGAGGATATTGATAGGTTAGAAAGGGTTCAGCGTCGTGCCACGAAACTTATTCCGTCATTGCGCAATAAGCCTTATGAAGATAGGATTAAAGAGTTAGACTTGTATTCACTCACAACTAGAAGATTAAGGGGGGAGCTTATTGAAGTTTTCAAAATCGTTAATAACATCGATAACGTAAATTTTGATAAATTGTTCACTTTCGATAATAGTAATACTCGCAATAACGGATTTAAGTTGCGTGGCAGACGTTTCATTACTAATATCGCTAAAAACTTCTTTACGTTTAAAGTAATTGATAAATGGAATAATCTTCCCGCGTCAGTCGTTCATTCTACCAGCGTTAATATGTTTAAGAACCGTCTTGACAGACATTTTAAAAGTGTTAACGTTGTTTAAAATTAAAAAAGAAAGTTAATAGGAGCTCTGGTGGTGGTGCTCGAGGATGAGTCTGTTGACGATGGATGCCAGCTTGTGACATGCCAGCGTGTGATGCCAGCAATAAAAAAAAAAAAAAAAAAATTAGACTAACACGAACGTAGATGTAGCTCGTAGCGTAAACTAACCTACTTTTTGTTTAACTGTACCTACTTTTTTTTTTTTTTTTTTCTCCTTTCTTGCATGTCTGTAACTCTCTTTACTTGCATGTTGTAGTTTGCATGGTATGACAGTGAGTTAAGACTGTGTTTGCATGGTTTGTAAGCGTTCTTATTTTACTTCTTTTCATCTTTCACCCCTCTCCTATTTTCTCCGACTATTTTTCTGACTTGTCGGCAGTGGCCGGCGGATGATGATGGTGAGACCTTTTTCCTCTTTTTCTGAATGAATGTTAACCCACGAATGATAGGTGTTGCTCCTTATTTAACCCCTTCTTCTCTTAACCCCCTACTCTTTCCTTTCTCTCGGGCTAGCCTTAGAGTGGATCTTAGGGTCTTTGTTAGCCTTAGCTTCTGTAGATCTGTAGATCTTGTTCAGCTCTACACTTTGTAAAATCATCGAGCAGGGCGGTGTACGCGTATTCAAACACCGTGTAAAAATAACGCATATCAGCAGCACGTGCGTCTAATATAGGTTTCAGTTTACGGAAACAGCCGACTTCAAACCTTCTGTCGAAAATGAAACGGCTTCGCCTGGGGATAAGGGCGTTATTGTCAGCAGCATTCTTCCATATCAACCGTATATCAATATCAATGCATGGTTGGTTTGTATCACGATTTATGCATAGCCTACAAATAATAGCGAATCGGGGTGCATCACTAATCTGTTGTCTTTTTGTGCCTACACCTGCAGGTATTTTATAACTTTCCTCACTCCACTTATCAACCAACACGAAGATTCTGTTCATCTCTTGAACACTTAAATAAATAACATTGTGTCTACCAGAGTTTGATTGTCTACATTTCGTTTTAAGTACATAACTAATAGCACCGGTATTACGCTTGAATACACACACAGACTTTAACATGGACACGTCGTATACTGTATTGAGGATGCTGCTCAACGGAAGTCCCATCTTTTAATAGTTTTCTATTGAGCCAGTCTGGTCAAGCTCCGAGGCGACTATGAGCCGCCTTGCGCTGTTTGACTCGGCAAGACTGTTCGGGCGGTTGGGAGGTAGGAGGTGTGGGGGTGGGTATGAGTCACACGGTTGCGTCATGAACGGCGGCAGGCGTTAGCGGTTCGTGTAAGAGATTGTTCCAACATAAAAGACTCAATGTGCAATGGTGAATCAGCCGAATATTTGTATCCCATTATACCGGGTAGGCGTTTAGATAAATTTTTGTGATACATGAAGTAATATCGGCTTTAATGTTTTATCACACACACACTTCCTGGAATGCACACCATATATCTTCTACAACGTTCAGGGGTATCTGTATTCACCATTGTACCTTCTCGAACTATGCACATTTATTAACACTCTGGCGATCCATTTGAGAGAAACATGTGTCCCTACTTGTCCTTTTTACTGGACAAACGGTACCCATCCCTAAACTCTATTAAAAATTCACATAAACTTTTAGCTACAACTTCGCTCTGCAACTCATGATATACTGTACACGGATATAGTGGTAGAAATATTATAAACTGTCCATAATCACAAGATTTACAGTCTCCGCCTCAGTGTACGCATACTTGGTGTGATGTAACATGGTATACTATCTCCTCTCACTCCAATCATGAACAAGGTTCACAACCCAGATCTTTTGTTTCTCTTCTGCAAGCGTGACTTCTTTCACTTCACGATATATGTACTCTTTAGTACAGTTTAATCCTACAGCATAATCCACTACATCGTCTGAGCCTCGAAACCCAGCAATGCTCTCGCCAGAATAACCATAGAGTATTTGGACGTCTTACTCCCCATGCACGCATGGTTTAATGTGACCTTAAAGGTTTCAAAGGAGGGATGACTCGAAATTCCTTGGGTGTTATCACATCTGTAGACTTTATGAGTACCACTTCAGGAATGTAGAGCATGGAATACCACTGGCTGCCATCGTTATTTTTCTTCTACGCGATAATTTTTTAACAGCTAAAAAGATACGTTTGAGAAACAGGGTTTGCGGGGGTCAACTGAGAACGCAAGGAGGAGGCATGTACCGATTAGTAGCAGGAGTCAAGTGATTCTTTTTGTTGGTCAGAAACATACAGTGGGTGGTGCTTAGATTTTTTCCTGTACACACACACACACACACACGCCAACTGAAACATAATTAAATACATGTAATAAATAGAAAAATAAATTAACTGCGTAATTTCGTCAACATGTAAATAGACTCTAATATAACAGCTATATAACAAATATTCACACCTCACTGTGTCCAAAGGAGACAGTGTCGTAGGTGCCAAGCACCTGGTATCGTTTCCTCCATGTGTTACGACACTTTCATCCCCCTAAGCTCCTTCACGCCCCCCCCAGTTTCTGTGCCCAAAAAATTGTGAGTCCCTACAGTCAACTGGGGTGATTGGTCACTCTCATCTTCTAAGCTCACTAGCTCCTTCAGCGAATCAAAGTTAACGATCTGTCGGTTCACCTGGTTAAGCATGATGCCTTTCGCCTTCACGATATATCTCACTTACTCCCCCACCCTCACCCATACCCCGTAAGTTTTTGGACCTGTTGAGACAAAAGAATCAGCGTAGGCGCTTCTCCATACTCATCCTTGATCTCGTCAGTCAACTCTCAGAGGAATTCCCCAATAAGAGGCATATATTCACCTTCCCTCTCCGTGAATATAACACTTCCTTCTCTGGGTACAGAACCCTCCGTCCAAGAGAATATAGTAGACTCTAAAGTTTGATTCGGGCGTATGATGTTGTGAAACTGGCTACAGGTATGTTTGTGACACGCGATGTATCTGTAGCCAATTCGCTTCTGTTGTACTTTATTATGTACGTATTACCCACATTCACAATCTCCATGACCTCGTTTTCGAGAGCGTTCGCGTAATCCCACACCTCGTTATAACTTTGGGATAGATGGATGTTCCCTTTGTCTGTATTCTGGGTAAATTTCCCCATAGGCTATTTAGGCACAACTTTGCACTAAAGCGCTTGCCAGGGTTCTTCGCAATTTGGCCCTGTTCAAGTTGTATCCCTTCACGATCACGGTAGCGTTCAATATACGCTGATTTTTTATTTTCGGTCTCAACTCCTAGCGGGTATCCTGATGCTTCTATCTTATCCTTCAAAAAAGTATTTATATATGGTGTGAAAAGGTTGGGGAGCTTCTGAAACTTCTACACATATATATTCAATATTCTGTACCCGTGACAAATGGCTCGTGTCAGCTTAGGACTTGTATATACGCCTCTGATCTTCCTCTGGTTGATTGTGTGATTACAGGCCCCATTGTTCTCCTCTGCGCACTTCACACACAGAGGGAACATGAATTTGTGATGAATAACGACGGGTAAGATTGGCATCCATAAGTCGCGAGTGGGGAGCACATTTACGAAAGAAAGTTCGAAATAGTTCTCGTTCAAATTAGCTGAAAACTCTTCGATGGTAGGTAGGGCGGGACCCACCAGTTTTGAGGTGCTCCTACTGGGTACGGATTGTTCTTCATGACATAGGGGTATAAAGAAGAGAAGTCGCAGTAATGGAGTTTCACGCCATCCGCAGGTGGAAAGTATAATTTGATGTGCGTCCTCCAAACAAACTATCGCCGCATTTGAGAGGGTCCCGAACCATTGAACGCTTGACGGTGTTTATTTCTTGGCGGTATTGTCCATCTGTTTCCATCCGTATATCATATTCGTGTTCCCACAAAACCTTGTGAGTGAACTGGAAGCAGTTGTGTATCAAATTTTTCGACTTTGTGGGCAAAAATTTATAGTCATTTTTTTAACTTGTCCGCTAACTTGATAATATAGGACACAAAGAGTTTCAAGGGGGTGTCGTATGCTCTCGTTTTAAAAACGTTTGTTCGTTTACCACATTTACGGCATTCATCACACTTGACGTTCATGCACTCGTCACAGATAGTCTGGCTTACAAGTAGATATGGGATAACCTCTTTGGTTTCTGCGTCCGTGTACGTCTCTATATCGTAGTATACAGTTATACAAGGTTAATTTTTGGTTTGGCGTCTTTCATATAACATACATGTTTTATACCATCCGCCTTATATTTGTTATGGCATGTAGAACAGTGAATTTCATCACATTTATGAGTGAATCTTCCCCAACTCTCCATCATATGAAACATACCACACTCACAGATTCTCATTTTCCTGCACGTACCATTTGATTTATGGAATTCAAAACAGTTATTATTGAAAAATGTGCGTCTACACACATTACAGTCCCTCTTCTCAGCTTCATCTACACGACTTTCACATTTTAAGCTTTTACACTGCTCGCATACCATGTGGCACTCCTTACAATGCTTCAGTATATCATCCGCAAACTCGAGACAACCCTTACACAAATCGTGATGCCTGCCATATTTTCGACTTTTTTCATAACTAGCTTAAAGAGCTCTTATATTGTGGATGGGGAGATACGTTGTTCCTGACATCCCTAAAAGAAGTTGAGGTCTTGGACGTTCTCTCACACTGGTTTTTAAAAACACAGTCCTACGACGATCATTCAATCCAAATACAACTATGCGAACATTCATTTCCTGTTCTACCCTTCTCAACTCTTCAGGACCGATATCACAGTCAAAATCGAACTTGCAGTCTGCGGCCAGTTTACGGGCACGCTGCACTACCGTCGGCAGCCAAAGTTTTTGGACACTCTATTTAGTACAGTAAACATATGAGCCAAGACTATTGCTATAAGCAGCAACCACGTCGGTGTTTATATGCTGTCTGTAAATAGACTGAGAATTGAAGTGCAGCGTATAAGGTGTGGAAGTATGTCCAGCAACACGGAAAACGTGGTCTATATCTATCGTGAAGTTGTCCATGTTGAATGAGGTGCTGCTTTGAGAGGCATGCATTATACGTTCCAAAATGTAATGTGCCGTAAGACGTAGAGGGCTGGGACTCTATTAGTGGGGTCTAACAACCGACGCGCTCCTGGCGTGTTTAACATCAGACGTGGAAAGCGATTCAGCAATGTCATTATGCACCCGCTTTCTCCTCGAATTGTCGAGTGGGGGTGCTACAGTTGTCGTTGCTGGGAGTTCCGGAACGTTGGCGGTGGGGGTGCAGTCTGTAGCCTCAACAACTACTACACTGTCATCGGCATCGTCAACCTCATCTGCAATATCTATGATGGGGACATGTTGCTGGCACAGTGCCTCATCCTTGTCATGTTTGACGTTCTGGCGAAGAAAAAAAACAAGGTTGTAGAATATAAGGAGCATCACTTAAAATTTTATTATATTTTGTGAATGTTCTATTTAAGACGGTGACGTGTTGGAGATGGATTCTGTAGAAAAGTTCAGGTTCACGAGCCCTTCTACTTGCGCTATATCTGGTCCTACAGGCTGTGACAAAACCGTGTTTATGCTTAAAATCATTAAAGATAAGGAAGAACTGTTCTCAAATTTTGTGCATAAAGTCATATGGTGCTATTCGACATACCAGTCCGTATTCACCGAGTACCAAGATGATATTTTGTTCCACAAAGGTGTTTATGATGTTAGTTCGATAAAGAGTAATGATCACACTGTCACTGTAATTGAAGATCTCATGTGAGAAATGGATATAACGTTTGCCGAGACATTTACAGTGTTCTCCCATCATCTTAACATAAGCGTATTCTTCATCAATCAGAATCTATTTTTCAAAAATAGATACATGCGCGATGTATCGCTAAATACACAATATCTAGTCTTACTCGCACAACGTAGCGATGTGGCACAAATTGGGGTATTAGCCAGTCAAATGTTCCCGAATCAGCGTAAGGAGTTTTTGGAAGTAAAGAAAGAAGCTACAAGCCAACGTTACGGATATTTGGTTTGTAACCTTCACCAGTGAAACACATTTAGGGTGCTTCTAAGAACGAATATATTCCCAAACGAGGCTGAAACGGTGTATATCCCAGAACGACAAAAAGGTTAAAGAAATGCGGTGAATTAATAAAAATCTATCACCGGCTGCCCCGGACTCTCCAACACCGGTTTGTTAAAAATATTGATTCCAACTTTTTAAAATGCATCTGTGAAATCTCTCTTAACATTATAAAATGTAATGTACCATTGAAACCCTCTCAAACGTCTCGTTTACGTCGTTACAAGAACATAATACAAGCACTCGCTCGTAAAAGTGAAACTGTGGTGAAGAAAAAGCGAATTATTGTACAAAGAGGGGGTTCATTCCTGCACATCTTATTGTAAGTTTTGGGGTCTTTACTGAATAGTTTAATATAATGAAGAAAGTAGTCGTGATTCCACACGAGGTGTTCGATTCACTACAAAACACAAAGAGGCCAGATACGGTCCTAGAACCCCGTGAAAGTAGGTTTAAAAGAATGGAAAGCGAATTGGTAGACCTTTCAAACAGTGAAAAGTTTCCTGATTAGAAAAGAATCTTATACCCAGAAGCTCTGCAGAAATTTCTCCATGGGTACGAAAATTATAAAAACCGGTGGAGTTCCCGGTAGTTCTCGAACATGGGGGCGATACTAACAATGGCGAACCTGAACAAGTACAGAACAACGGGGCGAGTCCACATTTCGAGCATGTATTAAAAAATAATCTCCCACATACAGAGGTGTTTATAATGAGGGAATAGGGAAAAAAGATGAGTTTTTTTCGTAAGCAGGATGCTTATACACTTCAAAAGCCGGTGAGGAAAAGGTTTAAAACTGCCAAGACATTAGCAGCCTCGGTTGATTCTACTTGGCAGGCGGATTTAACAGACATGCAGAGATATTCACTGTATAATAGAGGCCACCGTTACATAATGTTTATTATAGATGTATTCTCTAGATATTTGTGACTAATTCCACAAAAAAAAAGTCTGAAACAGTTATCAAACCCACCAAAGCATCAAGTGATGTTGAAAGAAAACGGGATTCCTGGCTATTTTTGTACGGACATGGGGAAAGAAATTATAGGACAAGCTTTTCGGAACATGTTGACAGAGTTTAATATCAGTTATTACAGTAGCAATTCTAAACATAAGGCATCTTTTGCTGAAAGAGTTCAACGTACCGTAAAGGAACGCATGCATCGCTATTTCACACATAAAAACACATATACATATATAGACATTCTGGAGGGGCTGGCTTCATCCTACAACCGTTCCCACCACCGAACGATTGGTACATCACCTAGAGAAATTTTAGGAAGATGTACACACACACAGAATGTGACGTGAGAAAAGATATTCGTCGAGCGCCACCACGCTTTGTGCGTTTCAAAACAAATGATTATGTAAGGCTGTCGCGTTCGGGTAATAAATTCGCGTAGGGATTTGGGCAAGGTTGGACACGTAAGATTTTTAAAGTTAGGGATATGAGACTTAAAAACGAGGTGGTGTTGTATTACGTTGAAGATTTGAATGGGGAAGAAATTGCAGGGAGCTTTTCTGGCGAGGAGCTGCAGAAAGTGACATTTAATTTAGGGAAAAAATTGTTTAAAATTGAAAAAATTTTAGGCGGCAAAGGTTCAGGAGAGACAAAAATGTACTTGGTAAAATGGCTGGGGTACCCAGAAAGCGTCAACACCTATATAAACGTTGATGCAATAATGAAGCTTAAATAGTATACAACATGGCGCTTAACCACTTCTACGTCACACTACCGTCCTCTTCTTCTCTCTCTGTACATCCTAACATCAACCTGGCCAAATTTATAACAGAACTCCACGGGCCCATTGAAATGAGTCGTGAATCATATGAGGTTGGAATATGCGAATTTCAAATGGCCACCAAGTTTTTAGGGATTGACAAGAAAGAACCCGTTTTTATGGTTCTTAGAAACTGTGATGAGTGTGAAAAGGCCGGAGTAATTCGGTACGATACCATGCGTTCCGCCAGGATTGGGTAGGCACAGTACCACACTAATGAAGTAACACGAGTACCGGGTCATTATGATACAGCCGAAGATATTGTGAGAAACTTAAATGGTAGTTTGAAAAGTTCAAACCTTACTTCTGATTTAGTATACAAAATCGTAAACAAAGATACCCCGGTACATACTTTGACTCTAAAATCGAAGGCTAACAGAAATACTAAAGACAAAGCACTGCTCAAAATTATAACCTAGGGCAGATATGGGGCAGTCTTCCAAAGAGATACTTTTCATGAGTCATAATATGACTTGTGCAGCTTATTGTATCAGTTAAGATTGGGGAAATTGAACAATGAAGACCCTCCCCAGGACATGTGCTTTATTTATAGCAATATCGTGGAATATCAGTTTGCTGGGGATACCCAGGCGCGCCTGCTACGCATCGCCCACATTCCCAATCATAGAGGAAAGAGCTTGAGCATTGCATACGATAAGCTTCATTATGTCAAAGTCACAACAAACCTACTATCCAGTATCTCAATATATATAACAACGATTGAGGGGAAAGTTTTCCATTCGGTGACAGGAACTTAACAGTGAAGTTTCACCTCCGTCGTACTGTAATAGTATGACCCAAAGGCCGTTCTCAGTCTATCGAGGAGTGAGATATCAGAGCGGAAACGGGATTAGGTCCACTTTTTGAACCATACTACGTACTGCTCTCCCCTTGCTGAAGAGTGCTGCCAGATATCCCGGCAGAAAAGCGTTACAATCAGGTCTTAGCACTGTAGAAGATATAATGGCCGGGGCTAAGCCTAAAGAAGCTCTAAAAAAACATTTAAAACGTACACGGGACGAAATTGTCAAGGATGCAAAGAGAAGAAAGCGTGGTGGAGGGAATAAAAATCGGAAGAGGCGCACTATACGGAGGAAGAAGAAAAGGGGGTTACCAACTCGAGGCATTAAACGTAAAAGGTCATCAAAAAAGAAGAAATGTTCTAAGCGCATGAAACCTTTGGTTGACCACTTTTTTTACTGATATAAGCAAAGGGCGTTGCTTTCGTGGATCATAGACTGATTGCTAATTGCCGGGAGAGGTGTCACTATTTCTGACGGGTCATGGCACGTTTCATCCATTTATGTAGTTCACAATGTTTTAAATCGGAGCTGGGCCCTGTTTGACATGCCCTCGACCCAAATATCTATAGAGCACAGTGACTTTATCACAGTTAATCCACTAAACACCATTAGCTCGCCGAGTGCTCCTATAGAATTCGTGATCCCGAGCTCAGGCCCTTAATTTTTTGACCGAAGCTATGTGCATATGTATGCTAAACTACGAGTAGCTCATTCAGATCGATAGGATTGCGAAAACGACTTCGCTGTATACCCAGAGGCCAACTTTCTACACACCATATTCAGCCAGTGTGACGTGTATTTAAATCAGGTCAACATCTCGGCAGGGTCTGGCTACTATCACCTACGATCCTATCTGGAAAATGTCCTCAACTTTTTAAAAGAAGCGAAGGATACCTTTTTAATTGCCGAAGGTTGTTATGAAGCTAAAGATGAAAGTAATATAAAGAACAAACTAAAAAATTAAAAAAGAAGGTATATGACTGCAATGGACGGCTCCACAGATTTCTCATTCCAGAATTTGCTTGTGAATGGGGTCGATATGAAATTAAAACTCACCCGTACGAGCCCTAAGATTTACTTAAATCTGGGTGGTGACCAAGAAGAAGGAATGAAGCCTGTGGTGATTCATATTATGGAGACATACACTGTCATTCAGTATCTCCTCGTACGGCGTGTGAAATTAAGTTCTGCTAAGCAGATGGAAATTGAAAAAAATCTACTACATGCCATAGTGAAATACTCAATTAATAGAGTCCAGCTTAAGATGTTTACAGTTCCTTCAAGTTTATCATGGAAGCAGATAGAAAAATGTTGTTCTTGGAGTTCTACCTAAAAGGATATTAATTGTAATGCAGGAACACGCTTCTGTGAATGGCAAATACAAAAAACCGGAGTTTAAATTTGAAAATTTCGGCCTTAAAAATGTGACTCTGTATGTCAACAGGGTTGCTTTAGTTCATTCTATAGATGACGAGTTTTCACTTTGCTAGAGGGCGTATAGCAATCTTGCGCATAGTATCGGCGCTTGCGAATGTTTATGGACAGGTGTAACGCAGAATGAATTCGTCCAGAGTTCGAATCTGTACCCGTTTGACCTCTCGGCAGATTTTTGTGGGAGTATAAACACACACATAACATAAGTCCACAGCAGAGCGGAAACATCTCAGTCAGATTAGTGTTCGACAAGGCTCTAGTCGCACCTATTAGCGTAGTAGTTTACCTCGAATCGCAAGCTCTAATCGAAGTTTGCAGGTTTAGGGGTGTAGTCACAGACTTTTAAAATGGACACGTTTTCACTCCAGAGAGCGATGAAGAGTGATCAATTCACACACACACATCAAGTTTATCGGCGTCTTTGCGAAAAATAAAACGTTGAAACTTCCAACCACGAGAGACTGCGGCGCACTTATTTTAAATACACATGTTAACGATAGTAAGGGGATCCATTGGATAGCCGTTTATTTTAAAAATGGGGAGCGAATGTACTACTTTAATTCACTGGGTGAACACCCATGGAATGATACTATTATTGTAAAATTTCTCGAGCTACAAATTCCCCAAATAGCGTGGAACCCTTACCGATTGCAGAGTTTGTACAGTAATGTCTGTAGCATGTACTGTTTGTGTTTTCTCATGCATATGACTCGCGAGAAAGAATTTACAATTTTTTAAAAATTATTCGACTTGTGTAACCCTAAAACTAATGATGAATTGGCATCCAGAAATATAAAAAAAAGGTTCCCTTTTGTAGTCACTCGATGTGTTGTGTGAAGTTTTATGCGTATATATAATTGTAACTTCATCAGTTTATTTTAAATTGGGACACTATGCACCGTGCACAGTATAGCTTTCAGTATTATATTGTATAAATTTATAAAATGTACCAGCTAATACTAATTTGTGTAAAGCTTAAGGAAAGGGATTATGTTCTGTAACTTATTTAAAATGTAATGACTGATAAACCTG
The DNA here is from genome assembly GCA_023014485.1 of Bathynomus jamesi. Taxonomy (NCBI): domain Eukaryota; kingdom Metazoa; phylum Arthropoda; class Malacostraca; order Isopoda; family Cirolanidae; genus Bathynomus; species Bathynomus jamesi. The sequence goes on from JAJOZX010000407.1 coordinate 427,164, forward strand.
TAATTACTTAAAATTATATATATATATATATATATATATATATATGTTGTATTATGGCTGATATATTAATTTCATACAATTGGCGTACTTTGTATACCTAGATACGTTCCTAAAACGGAAGAAGAGATTTACTCTTCCAGTTACGCCACATTTGAAATCTAAAATAAATGACTCCGCCTACTCGAAGTGGAACTGCACCCGAGCGGGACAAAGGGTTTAGATTATTTTAAGAATTATATTATTCATTCAGTATTTCTTTCTAAACGGAAGTCACGCGCTGGTGACGAAATCACTCGAGATTTCCTTTCAAACGGAAGTCAGGCTGTAGTGACGTAACAACCTCTTGCGGTGACGTAAAGGACTTCCGTTTTTTTTCGAATATAAAAGAAAGGGCTCAGCTCCCTGACATTCAGATTTCTGTACGCGACGGTTACTCGCGAAGCTCCGGATTGCGGCTGGAAGGCCCAAACCTTATATTCAGATTTCGACACCGTGCGATTAATTTCGGAAGTCCGGGTTGCGACTGCAAGGACCAATTCGTAGAGAGGAGAAACGAATAGACGATATTAGAATAAGCAACGTTAATCACGAGCCTCCCGTTACGTCGATAATTAATCCGTACAGGGCTCGAGTCGTGTTAAGAAATTTTGAGATAACTTAGGTAACGGTAGAGAAAGTCCGTGTCTATCGACTCAGAGATTTAATATAATTTAGAAGTAAAGGAACTTTGATTTAAAGTAAATCCAATAACGACTTGACATTCGATTAAATTAATTTCAACTATAAAAGCATTCTTAATTCAAGTAAATAGAAAAATATCTGCCAACGAGTTTCCTTGTCCCTGAAAGATCCCATAGTTCGCACTCTAATTTTATGACCCTGGATGGAGAAACCACAGATCGCGACAACGTCTTCAGGTCATCATCATCATCAAGGGTACAATATGTTGTAATCGATGCATCAGTAGAGTATAACATATATATATATATATTATATATATATATATATATATATATATATATATATATATATATATATATACACACATATATTATTGCGCAACGACAAACAATGCTGTTAGTGTAACGCATTTGTCTAATTTAAATATGTGGAAATAGCTTAGAAGTATTAAAATTCTACACTTCATTCACCATGTAATAATAATAATAATAATAATAATAATACAGAATTACAAAAATGATGTTTATTATTACCCTATTCGACTAATACAGAAAAACTTACATTATTTCATCAATTACAGTAGGTCACACTCGCTTTGTGGTTCTCTACAGGAGTGTCGGGTGTTTTGTAAAATTTCTGGTCCCTCTTCCACATCATTGACGTTAAGCTGAATTTCCTCAACACCGTCCTGGAACACCTCGGTGAAACGCCCCATCTCCGCCCCACTACTTTAAGAGAAAAAAGAACGAATTTACAACACTTCAAATTAAGTTTACGCATAAGTATCCCCTCTATTCGTTTAAACCACTTGTTTAAAATTATACATCGTTTTAGACCTACAGCACAAATTACGATTCAGAGGCAAAATAAACTACAGAATGGAGTGTTGGTAGACTGTAGTTTTAACATGATACCTATACTGGTGCGGTTTCTTGAATGTTATATGTAAGAAAGAATTGAACGATGAGCTGAAATACACAACCTATATATACAGGGTGTTTTTTACAAATCACCAACCCACACATACCACTATCGCCTACTGAACATGGATTCAGACCTCACCACTCAACCACGACATTACTCACTAACCTCAAGCAGCACATCATGGATGGCATCAACTCCAGACGACTAGCTCAACGTACACTCTTAGCAACAATAGACATTAGTAAAGCATTTGATGCTATTCCACGCTTCCCTCTCATAAACAAAATACTCAACACAAACATTTACAATAACACCAAAAGGTGGCTGAGCAACTATCTTTCAGGAAGATACTCACATGTCACATTTAATGGCAAGTCATCCAAAAACAAGCTTTTTCCGAACGGGGTCCCTCAAGGTTCTGTTCTCTCACCAACACTGTTCAACTTATACATGCATGACATTCCAACACTCATAGATAACAAGCTTACCTTATCATCATATGCAGATGACATCACTCTAACATCCACCCACAACAACATCGACACCGCTACAAATAACCTACAAACATACATAAACAGTATACAAGACTTGCTCACACACAATAGACTCAAAGTAGCGCCCACAAAATCAACCATCACCTTGCTAACAAGCAACACAAAAGAACACTAGATAACTCCACAGATTACACTAAACAACACTAAAATTCCACACACTCACAGGACCAAAATACTTGGGGTCACACACAACACATCATTATATTTTGCAAACCACATTCAGGACATTAAAAACAATGCACGTCAAGACTAAACACGTTTAGGGTACTAACAGGCACAAACTTTGGACACCAGCAGGAAACAACATCACTCATATACAAACAATATATACGCTCAGTTATGGACTATGTTAGCCCATGCTGGGCACCCATTATCTCATACACACACATAAACACCTTACAGACAATACAAAACAACGCACTTCGTATCATTACAGGATGTACTCAAACAACACCAATAGAAAACCTGCACACAGAAACAAAAATACTGAAAATTAGGGGACATTAGACATGAGGGGAACACAATTCATGGCATCAGCGACAACGAACTCACAACACCCTTGCCACTACATGTACAATCATGCACCAACACCTCGCACCATTAAGGTAGCACCAGAGAGATATTATAACCAAATACTACATTCCATACCATGCCCCACAGACATCACACAATACAGAAAACACATACACACACACACACACCTATCCCACAAAGCACTGACACGACTCGGTCCGAGTGCGGTCCTAGGTGCGAAGCCGCCACCCACTGACAGATCAGAGACCAGCCTCAGCAGATCGGATCGAGTTAACTTAGCACGATTCCGATGTGGACATCACACCAACTTACACACATATAAACAGACTAGACAACTCCACAGACGACACCTGCCACCTGTCGCAGGACACACCACAAAAAATTTAGCATATTATGACAGACTGTACCGCTCTAGAACAACAACGAACACAACACAACATCACTAGTGCGCTGAACCTCTGGTGCACTCGTGAGAGGGAGATCGGTTACCTGCATGCCCGGCTTGCTCGATCATGGTGTGCTGATCGGCTAACCAACAACAACAGGGTGTTTCAGTGTTTCATAACATGTGGGACGCACTTTCAGGATGGATTCAGGACCTTAAAACAATTAAAAAAGTTTATATAAACATATGCCCGAAATAGCTTTGTTTCCGAGTTACAGCGCGTTTTGTGTTCCAGCAATTCTTTCCGCAAACTGTTTACAAACATTCCTTACCGATAATGTTTGTGAGTGTGTACGAGACTTATTTCATGTATGGCCTTTCCGATTGCTATGTTTCAGTCAGTCAGAGGTGCATCGTGGTGTTTCATTGTTCTTATTCGTAACTTCTTACCGTGAATAAGTGCAGTCCAGTGAAAATGAAAACTTAAAAGTTTTCGTGCTATTCAGTGACATTGTACATTTGAAGTGAGAATGGAGGCTTCTTCAAAGAGAGAAATGGCAGATATGCATCTCATGTATGGACTTGCCGAATGTAATGCGGCCGCAGCAAGATGTCTGTATACGGAAAGGTTTCCGAATCGCCGTCTGCCAGATAAGAAAACCTTTCAGAGAATAGACGAGTCTTGGTGATACAGGATCATTCAACAAACGAGTTTCAGACGGTGTTATACCAATCAGCGCCAGAACTGCTGAGTTGGATGAGCGGGTCTTGAATCGCATGGAGGAACATCCTTTTGTCAGCACCCGAAGGATAGCAGCAGCAGAGGGTGTAAGACACACAACTGTGTGGAGAATTTTACGGGAACAACAGCTTAACCCATATCACATTCAGAGAGCACGAGGCCTTACTGAAGCTGATTTCCCACCACGAGAGGCTTTCTGTTCTTGGTTCTTTGTTCACGATCCTCTTTTTCTATCGTTCGTGTTGTTTTCTGATGAGGATGCCTTCACAAGAAATGGCATGATCAATTTTCAGAACACTCATCAGTAGGATGGGCGCAAAAGGAGAGAATGCAATGCAATTGCAAATGTTGATCAATGCTGCAAATGAAATGTTGCATAATGTTATGCAACAAATGGGGAATGTTTCAATATGTTATGCAACAAAGGGGGAGATGGGAATGTTGCAATATGTTATGCAACAAAGGGGAAATGTTGCAATATGTTATGCAACAAAGGGGGAGATGGGAATGTTGCAAGATGTTATGCAACAAAGGGGAGAAGGAGAGAGAGAGAGGAGGAGAGGTGTTCGCCTGACAGGAGCCAAGCGCATATTAAGACTTCAGCCGAGCGGCCGTTGTCTTAATATGTTCCTAATCAACCAGCTGACTTAATCAGCCAGTTGGTTTATCTGGCTGAGTTTCCAGTTTGGCTATTTATTTAATTAAAGCATATATTCTGGCTCAACCAGCCAGTTGACTTATAAGGCGTAAATTGCTTGTTCAGGTATACAGTTTGTGTTGCCAGATTGCGCTATTTATTTAACTAAAGCACATACTCTGACTTAAAAAGCAAGTTGGATTAGAAGGCGTAAATGGCTTGTTCCGGTGTACAGGTTGAGTTGCCAGGTAGCGCTATATATTTAATTAATGCATATATTCTTTACAGTCGGTTTAGAAATCCGTTTTAGAAGCTAGCCAATTGATATAATTAAATGCCGTGTACAACCAAAAGAATTAAATAAAACACCAATACATCATTCTGTTTATTTAGACGAATTAATGGAATCAGAAATATATAGAAAACAAATATACAATGGAATACATATGATCAAAAATAATAATAGCATAAGAAATACGAACGGTGAATATATCAAAATAAATATACAATGGAATATATATGATCAAAAATAATAATAGCATAAGAAACACGGACGATGAATATATAATAAATATACAATGGAATATATATGATCAAAAAATAATAATAGCATAAGAAATACGAACGAGAAATATATAATCACTAATATACTAAACATATATCCATCAATATATTGGCACAGGAAAAAAAATATATATATACACACACATATATATGTGTATATATATATATATATATATATATACACATATATATATATATATATAGTTATATTAAAAAATTAAATATATTGAAGATAATAATACGAAAAATATTATCAATTGCATATTAGTAGAAGAAATATATATATATATATTATATATATATATATATATATATAGATACAATTAAATAAATAAATATATATCAAAATACTCTAAGTTCTACGGTGCAAAACGCTAAACTTACACGTAATCGAGTCTACATTCACATCGTTATTATTTTGCACCACACGGTGAAATCGCCCAAGCAACACTTCACCATTCAAGTTATACGGATGCCTATACTCGACGTAAATGGCTTTCATATTGTTCAATACTATTTTTGTGCCCACTTTACATTCGGTTGGCAAGTTTTCTTTAAACACGGCTAGAATACAATCAAAAGCACGCTCACAGAGGTCATCGTTAACAACAACATCATTATTAAATACAAGTTTATAAACACTCCTTTGCAATCGAGGGTTTTTTCTTACCGTCTCGAGCATTTCAATCGTGAACTCTTCTTCACTATTCATAGCGGCAATTGAAATAATCTTCCAAGTCGAAACGACAGCTATTCTTCATATAGAGGTACAACCCTTCAGGGTGAACAGTGTACGCAAGCTCTACCCTGTACCGCTCAAGTGCTTTGTACCAAATTTCAGGATATTTCGAAGAGTCTAAACTTTTTAAATAGACATCCAGCTCTAAACCATTCTCGCCTTGTTCATTCCTAAATTCGATAAATCCGTCGAGCAGAGCGGTGTATGCGCATTCAAGAACCGTGTCAAAATAAATCATATCCGTAACACGAGCGTCTAATATAGGCTTCAGCTTGCGGAATCCGACGATTTCAAGCATTCTGTCGAGGATGAAACGGTTTCGCGTAGGGACAAGAACGTTATTATCAGATGCATTCTTCTACATTCATCGTATATCAATGCATGGCTGTTCGTTATTTATACACAACGTGCAAACAACGGCATATGAGGGGGCGTCACTAATCTGCTATCTACTTGTACCTACACCTGAAGGTATTTTATAACGGTCCTCCCCCACTTTCAACTAACAAGAAGACTCTATTCATCTCCTCAACACTTAAATAAATAACATTACGTTTACTAGAGATTGCTTGCCTGCAAATCGTTTCAAGTACATAGTTAATGGTGCCCGTTTCACGCCTGAATACACGCAATGACTTCGTCACGGAGACATCGTACAAGGCGTTGAGAATGCTTCTCAAAGGAAGCTCCATCGTATTCGCACGACTACTCGGTTCAAGCTCTGAGATGACTATGAGCCACAGGTGGAGGGATCGGCTCGACGGGCGGAGTGAGTCACGCTGATGAAACGTGGACGGGTTTGTTCGAACTCCTGTGTTTCGTGAGGTACACGGGTGGGCGGCTCGCTGGGGGGAGCGAGTCACACCATAAACTGCTGAAGCGTGTACAGGCTCGTTCGAACACTTGTGCCTCTGGACAAACAGAATTTTCCGCTACATGATGCAATACCGGCTTTAATGTTTTATCACTCACCAGACGTTCATTTCCACAAACTACACATCTACACAATCCGGTGCACTATTTGAGAGAAATATGTGCCCATATTTATCTTTTTTGTTTAAAAAGCGATACTCGTTCCTAAAGTCTGTTAAAAACTCACACAGCCCATTAGCCACAACTTCACTACAAACCTCGTCATGAGATATATTAATATATTGGTAAAAATACTTAAGATTCTCCATGATGACAAGATTTGCATTCTCAACCGTTGGGTACGAGTAGTCGGTAAGATGTAACATGACATAATATCGCTTGTCACACCACTCATCAACAAGACTCACTATCCATAACCGTTGCTTATCTTCTGAACGTGTTCCTTCTTCTACTTCGCGGAATATGTAAGCTTTTATAAAGGTTAGGTCTACAACATACTTCAATACATCGTTTGTACTACGAAATCCTACAATGCCCTCGCCAGAATACCCGTAGAGTATTTGAACATCTTGGTCCTTCGCACGGCTGAATGTAGCCTTAAAAGTATTAAAGGAGGGGTAAATAGGGAGTTTTTCAGTATCCACCACATCTTGGCACTTTGCCGAATACCACTTCATAAACGTTGAACACGCAATATTGAAGGTAGCCATTACTATTTTTCTTCTATGTTGGAGAATACACGTCTGAGCTCAAGGGTATTCAGAGGTCAACTGAGCACGCAGGGATAGAGATATTTTCAGGTAGTGGCAGGAGTCACGTTTCCGATCTTACAGTGGGCGGAGCTTAGGTTTTACTGTACACACACGCACGCACACAAAGGAGAAAATGAAACCTTAATTGAAACAAATATACGTGATAAATAAACATATCATTAACAATACACATATATATAAATACAATCAAGGATTAAGGTAGCCAAAGGGTATGGTATCATAGGTACCAAGCACCTGGTAACGCTTCCTATAGGTGTCAAAGGTAACGACTCGGCGGTTCGCATGGTTAAGCGTGATGCCCTTAGCCTTCACGATATACTTCATATCATCCCCGACCCTCACCCTTACCCCATAGATTTTTGGCCCTGTTGACACAAACGAGTCTACGTATGCACCATCACCATACTCATCCTTGATCTCATCAGTTATCTCTCCGAGGAATTCCCCAATAGCGGGCATGTATTCACCCTCCCTCGCGGTGAATATTACGCTATCTGTATCAGCGTACAACACCCTCCATCCAAGAGAGTGCAATAGGCCCCAAAGATTGATGCGGGCGTAGGCCGTTGTGAAACTGGCTACAGGTATGTATGTAACCCGTGAGGTATCTGTGGCCAGTTCGGTGATGTTGTACTTTATTAAGTAAGTATTACCTACATTCACGATCTCCATAACCTCTTTATCGGGAGCGTTGGCATAATCCCAGATTTCACTATAACTTTGTGCCACATGGACGTTCACTTGCCGGTATTCTGTGCAAATTTCCCCCAAACACTGTTTAGGCACAACTTTGCACTAAAGCGCTTGCCAGGATTCTTAACAACTTGGGATCGGTCAAGCTGTATACCTTCATGAGCACGGTAACTCTGAATATAAGCCGTTTTTTCATCTTCGGGATCAACCGCTCGCGGATATCCTGATGTTTCGACCTTATCCTTCAAAAAAGCGTTTATATATGGTGTGAAAAGGTTGGGTAGCTTCTGAAACCTCCACAACTCATATATCTTCAATATTCTATGCCCATGGCGAACGGCTAGGGCCATCTCAGGACTTGTATATACACCTCTGATCTTACGCTGGTGGGCTGTATGGTCATAATCACCGTTGGTCTCTTCTGCGCACTTCATGCACAGAGAAAACATGAGATTGTGATCTATAACGACGGGTAAGACCGGCATCCATAAATCGCGAGGGGGGAGCACGTCTGCGAAAGAGAGTCCAAAGGAGCGCTCATTCAAGTTAGCTGAAAACTCCTTGATGGTTGGTATGGTGGGACCCACCATTATTACAGGTGCACCTACGGGGTACGGATTGTTCTTCATCACGTAGGGGTATAAATAGCAGAAGTCGTAGTAGTGGAGTTTCACGCCCTCCGTAGGCGGAAAGTATAGCTTAAATGGGTTTGTGCGACCTCCAAATAAGCTGTCACCGCATTTGAGGGGGTCCAACACCATTGGACGTTTGATGATCCCCTGTGGTGGCACATTCAGTGCGCGGGCATCCATGCTACTAGCAGCCGTTGAAGGAATACAGTCTTCTCACCAGTGGCTGGATCTTCACTTAGGCCGTCAACCCAAAAAACACGACCATTGACCTTAACGGGTACTTCACTCGTGTTGCGGGCATGTTTTATATATACACCCCGGTCTGTTGCTGTAGGTGTATGAGCCAGTAAATAGCCTTGTGCCCATAACTGCAGGTGTTGTTTCTGTGAATGATGCTAAGGTGTCTTTATGCATGAAGTTATTCTTGAACACTGTAAAACATAATGAGGCGATCGTGGTCGCGACTTGCAGCGGATCGCATTTGAAACGGGTTATGTACATCATTCTAAAGGCTTGAAAGCATACTCTAAGTACACGTACGTCTTTCACGCAATAACTTTCACATTCATAGGTTATATTTATCGATTAGCTTCATTAGAACTGTTGTAGTAGCGGTCAAAATCTTCATGCTCACTATCGCTCATGTTGGTGTCGTTAAAGTAATGTTTGGGTGGAGGTAGTCCAACGTTATTCAAAGTTTCGTTAGTGAGGAATGTGTAAGGGAAATACCCTTTTGAAACTTCACCGGCTTCGCGCATGACCTTGGGCAGCTTTGCTAATTTACAAGGTGTGAACAGCAGGGTGTCTTTAAACTGTACATTACTTCTTATCTGCATCTGTATTAGTTTGTTGCCACTTTTCAAGGGATCACCTGTAAATATCGCAGACGACTCGTGTTCAAGTAGCTCCTTATAAAGGAACTGTGTGTCAAATTTCGTCCCGTTATGGGCAAGAATTTTTCACAACCATTTTTTTGAACTTGTCCGCTAACTTGACAATATAGGACATACAGAGTTTCACAGGGCTGTTGTATGCATTCGTTTTAAAAACGTTTGTCCAGTTTCCACATATGTGGCACTCATCACACTAGAACTCCATGCACTCATCACAGATAGTCTGACTTAGGAGTAAACATGGAATGACCTCTTCGGTTTCAGCGTTCGTGTAAGTTTCTATATCGTAGTACACGGTTATACAAGTGCTATTTTTGGGTTTAGCATCGTTCATATAACATACATGCTTCACTCCATCCGCCTTATATTTTTCATGATATGTAGAACAGTGAATTTCATCGCATTTATGTTTGAAATTCCCCCAATTATCCATCATGTGAAACATACCGCACTTAAAAATCCTCATTTTCCTGCAAGTACCATTTGATTTATGGAGCTCAAAGCATTTATTATTGAAAAATGTACGTCTACACACATTACATTCGCTCTTCTCGATTTCAACTACATGACTTTCACATTTGGGGCTTTTACACTGCTCACATACCATGGAGCAATCCTTTCAATGTTTCACCATATCATCAGCAAACTCCAGACATTCCTTACACAAATCATGATGCCTTCCATTTTTTCGACTTTTATCATAACTGGCGTAGAGAGCCCTTATGTTACGGATGGGGAGATACGATGTTCATGACAATCCTAAAATAAGTAGAGGTCTTGTACGATCTCTCACGCTGCTTTAAAAAACATACACGGTCCTACGACGATCATCCATTCCAAACACGACTATACGTGCATTCATTTCCTGCTCGGCCCTTCTCAGTTCTTCAGGACCCATATTACACTCAAACTCAAGCTTACAATCTACAGCTAGTTTACGGACACGCTTCACAACCGTGGGCAACCAAATTTTTGGCGTCCAAGTATTTAGCACAGTAAACACATGAGCTAAAATTATTGCTATAAAACCACAACCACGATCGACGTTTAAATGCTTTCTGTAAATAACCGGAGAATTGAAATTAAGAGTATAAGGTGTGGCACTATGACCCGCAACCCGGTATACTCTGTCAATATCTACCATGAAGTTGTCCATATTGAAGGATGTACCACTTTGAGAGGCTTGCATTATACGCCCCAAGATATATTCTATATCTACAGCCGCCAAACGTCTGAACGGTGTTACCACCCAAAAATCGTCCCCCCTAATCTGACCCGAACCTGAAGGATAACCTCGTCCGGACTTCACGTTCGTCGAGGTTCTGAAGGGCAAACTCCACAATACGTTCAACTACGCCCCGCAGTCCGTTGTTATACAGGGACCCAGTGTCAACCCTGACCTCGTACCGATTTCTAGTCAGGGCAGGGGTCGGGGTAGCGGTGCGCACCAACTCGAATGTTATACCATCCTCCACAGTATGAGAAGCTGCTGTGGAGGAATTACCCGGAACTGAACAATGGAGCATATTTGAGGAAGGTACTATTGTGGGGGTTGTGTCGTAAGACGTTGAGGGTTGGGGCTCTATTACTGCGGGTCTAACCATCGGAGCAATCCTGGCAAGCTTAAGACATGACGCGGAGGGCTCTTCATCATGCTTCCGCTTTGAACTGTCGCATGCTACAGGTGTCGCTGGTGAGGGTTCGTCAGCAGGGAAGGGTTCTGTAGCTGCCCGGTCATCGGGTTCGTCTGTGATATCGATGATATGGTGCTGTACATCGTCGTCATTCACGGTTCTGTGAAAGAAGAAAACAAAATATAAGGTCAGCACTCAAAATTTTTAATATTTTGTAAATGACCCACTTAGGGGTGTGACGGTTTAGAGATGGAATCTGTAGAAAAATGTATGTTCTCATGTTCATGTATTATATCTGGCCCTACAGAATGTGGAAAAACTGTATTTATGCTTAAAATCATGAAAGATAAGGGGGAGATGTTCTCAAAATGTATGCATAAAGTAGTATGGTGCTATTCGATGTATCAGTCAGTGTTCAACGAGTACCAAGATGAAATTTTGTTCCACAAGGGTGTATATGACGTTAATTCGTTAAAAGGTAATGAGCCTACAGTTACTGTAATTGACGATCTCATGTTGGAAATGGATAAAACGTTTGCCGAGACACTTACAGTGTTCTCACACCATCTTAAAATAAGCGTATTCTTCATCAACCAGAATCTATTTTTCAAAAATAGATACATGCGCGATGTGTCGCTAAATACACAATAGCTAGTCTTATTCGCACAACGTAGAGATGTGTCACAAATTGGAATATTAGCCAATCAAATGTTCCCGAATCAACGTAAGGAGTTTTTCGAGGTTTATATAGAAGCCACAAGTCAGCGTTATGGATATTTGTTGTGTGACCTTCACCAGCGAAACACGTCGCGAAACACGTTTAGGGTGCTTCTAAGAACGAATATATTCCCAAACGAACCTGAAACAATGTATATTCCAGAATGACAAATAGGCTGAAGAAATATCGTGAATTAATAAAAAGCTATCAACGATTGCCCCTGGCACTGCAACAGATGTTTGTTAAAAATATCAACTCTGGCTTCTTAAAATGCATCTGTGAAATCTGTCTTAATGTTATAAAATATAATGTGCCAATGAATCCCCCTCAGAAGGCTCGCTTCCGTCGTTACAAGAACATAATACGAGCGCTCGCTCATAAAAGTCAAACTGTGGGTAAGAAAAAGCGAATTATTGTACAAAGAGGAGGATCATTCCTACCCATCATATTTTCAGTTTTGGGCCCTTTACTGACTAGATTAATATAATGAAGAAGGTGGTTGTCATTCCGCACGAGGTGTATGCTTCATTGCAAAGTTCAAAGATTCCAGACATGGTCTAGAACCCCGTAAAAGTAGGCTTAACACTTTGGGTGCCACGTCACACGTACGTGTGTGCCAGTTTTTTTTTTTTCTGGCGATGGCACACACATACGTGTGACACACATTTTTCAACTCCTGAGCGCAGCACACAAATATATGTGACAGTATAGGGAAATTACTATGTTATTTGAAATCTGTGGGCTCTGAGGAAAATTTTTATATATTATACTTGGTCGTTGGGGACAAAATTTATTAAATATCCAGTGTTTTGTTACAGTTACTCAAATCAGTTTATAGTGAAATATATTTAGCATTTTTATGTTTTATTTGTATTATTATGTGCATGTATAATGCACAAAATAATACTATAATGATAAAACTATAATGATATAAGTAACTGCATCCAGGTTCCGGCACGTGGAGCCAGGTGGATGGTGGAACCCTTTTTTTTTTTTTTTTTTTTTTTTTTTACTTCCGTTGTTTTTGGTTACAAAGACTTACATGAAAATACTTATTGTAATCTATTTAGGAAATAAACACAAATACATTTTTATATAAAAAAAATCCTTTTATTTGATTACAAAATACAAAGCCTTTTATGTGAATATAATTATTGTAATTTATTTATGAAAATCTCTAAAACATTCTAGACAAAAGAATGTTTCCCCAGGGCAAGAGCTGCAATACGTATGCACATTCTTAGCATGTTTCCTTGCTTCTTCTCTGCCTCTCTCTTTTGTGATTTTTTCATAACATTGTTTGCATCTTCTTCTGATCTTTTTTCCTTGAACATTTTTCTTTTCAAGAATTAAATGTGATGTAGACGCTGGTCTCCTTTGCCGGGGTAAAGTCTCTTCAAAATCCAGGAGTGCCAAAGTTATTCTCTTTGAATTCTTTCAGTTGCATCTTTTTGCCAGTTACTTTTTTATACACAATCCAAGCATTCACAACTGAGACTCCTAATAGAAGTGCAATGGCAAGCTTGCGGTACCATTTTATACCCTTCCTAAGTGCCGTTTCATAGGATGCCATCTGGTCAGAGATGTCTATTCCGGTCTTCCCCTTATTGTATGCAATAATTCCTAAGGGCTTCTTTCCACTTTTCCTACGATTTCTTTGCCTTTCTTGTGTATTGGATGGGCCTGGTTCTTCAGTTTCCCTCTCTTCTCTTCGTACAACGTTCTACCTTCATTTAGGAGATTATGCATTAGATCTGTGCACACTTTTTTTGCTATCCCAACTTGCCTTGTGCCATCCCTGGACTTTCCAGTATAAACTGATAAATTATATGTATATCTTTCAGTAGAACATAATTTGAATAATTTAATTCCATATTTGTGGGCTTTATTTGGAATATATTGTCTGAAGACTAATCGTCCTCGCCAGGGAATGAGAGTTTCATCGATTACCACATCAGTTTCTGGTACATATAATGACTGGAAATTTTGAGTCAGCAATTCTAAAAGTTCTTCAAATTTTCCAGTGCGATTACCTTCCTCAATTTGTGAATTATCAGCAAAATGAACACAGCTTAATATCTGGAACCTATTGCGGCTCATTGTTTTCTCTGTGACAAAATTTTTATATAAGGTACAATTTCGCCAATAGTCTCTAATTGCTCCAGCTCTGAATAAACCCATCCAAAGAATAAGTCCAAAAAGTTTTCTCATTTCTTCCCTGGTTGCTGGAACCCATTTATAGTGTCTTCCTTTTCCTCTTGTCGTTTGTGTTCTTTCCGCTTGAACTTGCTGTGCATATCGGTTAGTCTCCTTTACAATAAGATCCAAAATCTCATAATCGAAAAGGAGCTCGAAAACTTCAATTGGAGTAATTGAAGGACTTAAATTTAGAAGTACTCCAGACTTCCCAGTGAAAGGAAATTCTTTAGTTCTGTTAGAGAACCCAGACCATACTGGTGCCACATCTTCATTATGTTCATCATCTTCTTCACCTTCTTCCTCTATGGCTAAGTCATTCAAAGTTTCTTGCAAAATCAAAGTTTCTTCCAAATTTTCCAAACTTTGGGCTCCTCTCCCTTCTTCAAATCCACAAACAATATCAAAGCTGGAGTCTTCATCTTCTGGCTGGTAATCCGGATCCATGTCTGAATCATCTAAAAGTCCGATCATTTCTTCTATCTCTTCATCTGTCATATGTCTTTTAGCCATATTTATTTTATAAAATATATAGTTATGTAAACATAAGATAATAATTTTAAGATTATAATTTTATAAATATTTATAATAGAATCTGAAAAAAGAGAAAATAAGGAAAAAAAATGTCACACACATGGTTGTGCCATGACCAGAAAGGCTAAATTTTTACTTGTCCACACATGGGTGTGCCATGGGCTCATAAGGAGTGACTATTTAAAAAAATAAAAATGCATATATTTAAAAAAAATTTTAGAATTTTTAAAAATTTCTTATGCATTTCTGTTTCTCTATTCATGCCTATTATTATTTCACACACAAAAAAAAATGGGCTGGTGGGAAATTTTTGCGGATTTGGGCGTGGCACCCAAAGTGTTAAAAGAATGGAAAGCGAGTTGCTATCCCTATTAAACAGTGAAAAGTTACCTGATGAGAATAAGATCTTGTACCAAGAGGCTTTGCAGAAATTTCTTCATGAGTATGAAGATTATAAGAACCCTACAGTGCTCCCAGTGGTTATTAGGCACAACGCGAGTAGCGCTGAGCCTGGCGACACAGGACCAGGGCCCGACGTTAGAGGTGACCAACCAAAGAACAACGGAACACAACACATCGAACATGCGTTAAAAAACAGTCTCCCACATACATTGAGGAATAAAGGCTTAAGTCTTTATAATCTATTGAGTGAGGACCCCCTCATACAGTGGGCCGATACAAGCGAGGTCATTGTTGAAGGAACAAGGGTACAAGGATCCACCATCGTTGATATTGTCCATGATCTGGTGAGAAAGTGGGACAGACCCTCACAAACAGGATGGAAGCATATTAATGGAAGACTACAAAAAATAAATGTCCCCAAATCATTGATAGGTAATCTGAATAGGTTAAAAGACCTGGATCAAGTCTCGCATGTATCACAACTGAGTACGCCATCGCCCCCAGCAGCAGCTTCTCTGAAGAAGAGAAAGAAGAGAACAAACGGCGAACCTTATCCACGTGTCTCTAAAATGGCTAACATATTAAGAAAACGCTATGACATTTCCAACCCCGTCTCCTATAGTGGCGTTAATAGAGTGTACAGAGGTGTTTATGGAGTAAGGAAAAAAGATGTTGAGCTGTTTTTGCGGGAACAGGATGCTTATACACTTCACAAATCGGTGAGAAAAACGGCCAAGACAACCTCGGATTCGATTGACTCTATTTGGCAAGCAGATTTAACAGACATGCAAAGATATTCAGTATATAATGACGGATACCGCTACATCCTATTCATAATAGATGTTTTCTCTTGATATCTGTGGCTAATTCCCCTGAAAAATAAATCGCCTGAAACAGTTGCTAAGGCGACCAAAACGTTGATGTTAAAAGAAGAAAGGGTGCTTGGCTATTTTTGTACGGATATGGGGAAAGAATTTATAGGTCGCGCTTTCAGAACATGCTGACAGAGTTTAATATGATTTACTACACTAGCAGTTCTACACATAAAGCCTCTTTAGCTGAAAGAGTTCAACGTACCATAAAGGAGCACATGCATCGCTATTTTACACATAAAAACACATACAGATATATAAACGTTTCGGGTCATTGGCATCATCATACAACCGTTCACACCACCGTACGATTGGCACAACACCTAACGAAGTTTTAGAAAGATATGCGCTGCCAGAGGTGAGAAGAGATGGATGATTATGCAAGGCTATCACGTTCGGGAAATAAATTCGCGAAGGGATTTGAACAAGGATGGACACGTGAGATTTTTAAAGTTCGTGCTATGAGACCTAAAGGTGAAATAATGATGTATTACGTTGAAGATTTGAATGGGGAAGAGATCGCTGGAGGCTTTTACCTCGAGGAGTTGCAGAAAGTGATATTTAACTTAGGAAAAAGTGTATTTAAAATTTTTAAAATTTTAGGCAGCAGAGGTTGATGAAAGAGAAAAATGTACCTGGTGAAGTGGCTGGGTTACCCAGAAAGTTTCAACACCTATATAAAAGCTGCTGCAATAATGAAGCTTAATTAGTATGCAACATGGCGCCTATCCACTTCTATGTCTTACTCCCGTCCTCTTCTTCTCTGTGTGTACAGCCTAACAACACCCCCGCCAACTTTGTGACAGAACTCCACGAAGCGTGATTCGTATGAGGTGGGTTTATGTGAACACCAGTTAGTCTCCAAATTGTTAACTCTTGAAAATGAACAAATCATATTTCTGATCCTTAGAAGAATCGATGAGTGCGAAAAATTAGGCATAACCTTAGACAATACTATGCGTTCAGTCCTGTTCGGTGAGGAACAGTACTATAGCACAAATGTATCGCTAGGAATCGGTCATTATGACACAGCCATGGACATTGTGACGGTGTTAAACAAGAGTCTTGAAAAGTCGTACGTGACAAACGATTTACTTTTTGAAGTCGTAAACATAGACACGCCTGCATGCACAATGAAGTTAAAGTCAACGCTTAGTAGAAATATTAAAGATAAGGAGCTATTCATAATTGTGGCCGAGGGCCTATATAGCGCAGCTCTCGAATGAGATACCTTTCACGAGGCACAGCATGATATGTCCAGCTTAATGTATCAATTGAAGATGGAGAAATTGGGTGAAAGCTTTCCACCTCCAGACATGTTCTATATTTACAGCAATATCGTAGAGCACCAATTTGCTTGTGACACCCAGGCGCGCCTGCTGCTGCACACATTCCCAACCATAGAGGGAAAAGTTTGAGCATTACATATGACAAGCCCCATTATGTGAATGTTGCGATTAATCTATTAACCAATATCTCGATATATATAAGAACGATTGGGGAAAAAATTTCCCATTCGGTGATGGGAGCTTAACATTGAAACTACACTTTCGTTGTTTATAATGACTCGAAGGCCTTTCATTGTCTATCGAGGAGTGAGATACCAGCGTGGGAGTGGGCTTGGATTCATTTTTTCATCCATACTACGCACCGCTGTCCCACTGTTGAAGAGGGGTGCCAGGTACCTAGGGCGGAAGGCGTTACAAACAGGTTTTAACGCGGCAGAAGAAATAATGGGCGGAACTAAGCCTAAAGAAGCTCTAAAAATACATTTAAAACGTACACGGGACGAAATCATCAAAGATGCAACGAGAAAAATGCATGGTCGCGGAAAGAAGAGATCTGCCAGGAAGAAGGGGTTACCATCACGTGGCGCTAAACGTAAAAGGAAATAAAAAAAGAAGTGCTCTAAGCGTATGAAACCTATGGCTGATCATTTTTTTAACTGATATAAGCTGAGGACACTACTCTCACGAATCATAGGCTGATTACTAGTTGTCGAGAGAGGTGGCACTATTTCTGACTCGTCATGGCGCGTTTCATCCATCCGTGTAGTTCACAATGTTGTAAATCGGAACTGTCCCTCTTTAATATGCCCCCGGCTTAGGTCTCTATTGAGCATAGCGACTTTATTACAATTAACCCATTAAACACAATTAGTTCGCCGACTGCACATATAGAATTAGTAATACCCAGCTCAGGCCCATACTTTTTTGACCCGAGCTGCATGTACATGTACGCTAAACTGCGTATAGCACATTCTGATGGAACGGACTGCGATGATAGTTATTCTGCATACCCTGAAACCAACTTTTTACACTCCATATCCATCCAGTGTGAGGTGTATTTAAATCAGGTTTCCATCTCGGCAGGAACGGAGTATTATCACCTTCGAGTCTATCTGGAAAATGTCCTCAACTTTTCAAAAGAAGCGAAGTACACCTTTTTAACCGCCGAAGGATATTACCATGCTAAAGATAAAAATGGTATAAAGGATAAATTTAAAAATTCTAAAAAAAATATACGAATGTTTTGGACGTCTTCATACAGGTTTCACATTTCAGGAGAAACTGCTTTTGAACGGGGTGGATATGAAGTTGAAGCTTACTCGCACGATTCCTGAGATCTGCATATATCTGGTGTCTGATCAAGAAGAGGGCGAAAAACCCGTTGTGATTCACAAAATGGAGGCGTATTTGCGTATACACCGAGTGAAATTAAGTTCGCCAAAACAAATAGAAATTGAGAAAGACTTAATACACGCCACAGTAAAATACCCAATTAACAGGGTACAGATCAAACTATACATGGTGCCCACCGGGTTGGCCTCGAAGCAACTAGAAAACGTGGCCCTTGGAGTTCTAGCTAAAATGATATTAACTGGAATGCAGGACCACGCCTCGACGAATGGAAAATATAAAAAGAGTGCCTTTAAATTCGAGAAATTCGGCCTGAAAAATATTACTCTATACGTAAATGGCATCGCTTTGGAGCGACTTTCCTTATGGATTACTCATCAGACGCTGTGTTCCCGCTCTGCGCGAGAGCTTATAGTAGTCTGGCTGATAATACAGGTGGCTGTGATGAGCTTGTGTTTTGTGTAACGCAGAAAGAATTTGTCGAAGAATTTAACATTTATTCATTAGATATTACTCCTGACTTGGCTGCTGGCGTAAACACGCATTTAAGTCCACAACAGAGTGGGAATATCTTAGTCAGGTTGGTATTTGTCAAGCCTATAGACACGCCTATAAGTGTGCTAGTTTACTTCGAATCACAGGCACTAATAGAAGTTGATCGTTTCAGGAACGTGGTCACAGACTTTTAAAATGAACGCGAATACAATCCAGAGAGTAATGAAAAGTGACCGTTTCACACGCTCAAAATTTATCGGTGTGTTTGCGAAGAATGAACTATTGAAGTTGCCAAGAACGAGAAACTGGTACGGGATTATCGTTAACACCGACATTGTGGGAGGTGAGGGGATTCATTGGTTTGCAATCTATTTTAAAAATAGGGAAAGAATGTACTATTTTGACTCACTCGGCGCTCAGCCCTGGAATGATTCTGTGTTTGTGCAGTTTATCGAGCAAATAAATGTACTCGAGATTGTTTGGAACCGGAATCGCTTTGAAGGATATAATAGCGACACGTGTGGGATGTACGCCCTCTCATTTCTTATGAACATGTCATGTGGGAAGGGATTTATAAATTTTTAAAAATTATTCGATTTGTGCAACACTGAAATGAACGATAAAAATGTATGCAGACAGAAAAAAAGGTTCACATATGTTAGAGCCGCTGTATTGTGTAAAGGTGTATATCTATTTTGCGTAAAAGCCTATTAGTAGCCATTAAGACTTATTTAATGGACACTGGTTCCGCTTTGTACATGTTTTCTACCATTTAATAAATTAAATGAAAATACAATGTGTTTTGTTCTAAACCTCAAAAATGCTTACATTAGTTCATCGATGACCTGCCACTCGCTGGACCGGATTTGAGCTAGTACCTCGACTTCTATGTTCAGATCGTTGGTTTGGTTCTGGGGTAAAGCGTTCATATCATTTATTCCCCTTTCATAAAAACGAAAAGTAGCTATAACACGATCAAGTTCCGCATCCGTCCTATAAAGTTAAGTAAAAATAAAGAGCTATAATAAGAGAAAATGACACAAATTTTAAAAAATTATGATTAAAAAGCAGATATCCTGACAGTTTTCAAAAGTAAGATTGCTGAGACATCGTTTGTCTGCAACGGTACTCCAGCCCGCATGCAATTCTTAATAGTTTTTAATATTTATAAAATCCTATCTGTAGAACTTCCTATAAATTTTTAAATTATCGAGTAATGTACAAATAAAAACACACCAGATATATTATATATATATATATAATATATATATATATATATATATGCCGAAATAATCAAGAAAGAAACAGACAATAATTAAAAACATAATGGATTAATTTTTTCGTTGTACAAAAACTCAGAATAAAGCTAGGCTAGACTAACAGCATATTGTAACCACAACCAGATATCCTGACAGTTTTCAAAAGTAGGAGTGCTAAGGCATCGTCTGCCTGCAACGGGACTCGAGCCCGCATAAAATTCTTAACAGTTTTTAGTATTTCTAATGAGAATGGTCAATAAATAAAAACCTATTGTTTTTCACCCAAAATACACACAGAGGAACACACATATATATATATATATATATATATATATATATATATATGAATAAAGACCGGGCCTCCGGAGAGATAGCAGTTCACTACGCTTTATTACGGCTTTTTATAAATTAACTAAAATAATAAAGCTGGGTTAGGCTCACAGCAAATTGTAAGCACAAGCAGATATCCTGACAGTTTTCAAAAGTAAGAATAGCTGGGTGTGCTATGCTCCGTCTGCCTGCAACGGTCTCGAATCCGCAAACAAATCTTATTAGTTTTTAATATTTCTATTGTAAGTTTTTGATATTTCTAAAATCCTACCTGTACAAGAAATGTACAAATAAAAATATACCATATATATATATATATATGTATATATATATATTATATATATATATATATTATATATATATATATATACACACACACACATATATATATATATATATACATACATATACACACATACACATATATATGTGTATATATATATATATATATATATATATATATATATATATATATACCGAAATAACCACGAAGGAAACAGAATAATTAAAAGTATTTTTGAAAACGCAATTAATGTGGCCTTTTATAAGTTAACGCCGATTGAAACGTTATATATAGACCGAGAATAAAGCACAAGCTATTTTCAAAGCACTTATTATGGCACTTATAAGTTAACACTGAATGAATGCAGAATATGATCACAAATTAATTACTTACATTTTAATATCGTCTACATTGAACTGTTCTCGCATTTCGTCACAAATTTCTAAACAACTTGCGTAGATAGAAGTTCATTCCGATCTGCAGCGTTGAAAAGATAAATTGCAGAGAGTGATGAGGCATCGCCATCTTCAAGCAATTCCGGGGACTCGTACAGCTGGCTCATGGTTGGTATGAGATGAGCTTCTCCCTTTTATAAAGGGGGCCTGTGACCAACCCACAACACATGAAACGCTAGCTTCCTATTGGCTATAGGTGAATTTTGGGCGGGGCTTGACGCGTAGGCCTGCATAGCGGCCAAACTGAGGTCCTGGACTCCGCCCACAGGGCTGTGATTGGTTGCCCCGTTAGGCCATATCATACTTTTCCGACTCCGAATTTCACTCTGGCTAATATGAATTTTTATGTAAAATTTAATTCTAAGAGGGGTTTCTTTTCTGCAACTTTTCCCAAAAATCGCGTTATCATGTTCAAAATTGCCGTTTTCTGTTCTATGTTCAAATACCGGATATTCAATTGAACACAACCTCATATTCTTACCCCTTTGTCGTAATTTGTTGCCATTTAGACACATTAACTTTGTTTAACTCTTACACAAGTTTAATACATACATATATAAGAAAAAATCTACTCCATTTGAATCTTTGTAACCATTTGGACGCAGAAGGCGAAGTTCAACATTCTCTCAATAGATGGCTCTGAGCAATTACGCCAGTTATAATTGTGAAGTAGAAGTGAGTGGACGCCATTTTTTTCGGTGTTTTTTGTAATTTTCCTAAGTTTAATCACCATTGTTATATTTGTTTTGACTATAATTTCATTCTAGAAATATTATGGAAGCTCCCTGTTTACTATGTTTAAGTAATATTTTTAATAACTGTGAAGAAAAGACTTTATTCAAAGTTCGTTTCGAAATGGACATAAAGCTTTCATAGGGTAAATTTCTGTCTATGATAACACGTGTCCAATTGGATACATGAAATGAATATTTCATTACGATTGTTTTTATGTACTGTTATATATATATATATATATATATATATATATATATATATATATATATGTAATAAAAAATCCGTTATCTCCACTTCTGACACCAGTTTGTAATAAAAAATATCCGTTGTCAGGGGAGACGGACCCTTATTACAAATTGTTTTTTCTCGAAGGTCACTGTAAATGCTCGATGAGTAAATTGAAGTTATAGGTCTTTCTTTAAGTTAGTGACCCTCTGCGTGAATTCTTTATCCTCCGCTTACTACTGTACCCCCGATTTCAGTCTGTATTTGATAATTAAATAGTTTGTTTGAATAGCTTTTAATCAATAAATTCAAGTCACATTTGGCTACAAGTTCAGTCTCAAATTCGAAATATACTATGGTCAATAGGCCGTTTCGAAAAATCGAAATTTATGATGGCTCAACGCACACATACTAAAAAGGTAATATGTCATGAATAAAGACTTCATGCAAAATATTAAGACAAGAGCTTATTGTTATCCCACCCCTCAATGCATATCTATTTCACCCCTCATGAGAAAATTTTCATTTTTCTGGCAAATATATTTATTTATTTTGTGATGTCCTCTTAAATTTGGTATATAAAATTCATAAATAAAATTGGAAGATAAGTAGGTCATTTTCAGGAATGGTCCAGTAACCCCCCTATATTCTTTAGAGAGAATTCTAGAAAATTCTTCCTTCAGGATAACTATTCTAGAATTTCCATTTTTTCCCTTTATGGATTATATGATGTTTTATTTGCTTTTTCATCTATAATTACTGATATTTTCAAAAGTTTACTGTTCTAGAAAGGTTACTTCATGTTACTTTACAACTTTCTTACAGTAATCAAGTCATAATATAATTTAGGTGAGTGATTAATGATTATTATTATATTATTAAGACTAACAGGTGGTAAAACTTTTTCCCTCAGAATTATGGCAAAAACCAGAAACAATTGTGAAGTCTGGTTGGTCGGACAAGTGCTGGAAGAGGGTTTTTTCTGAGAAGCAGCTTCCAACTAACAGTGATGTCCTTAAACGTCTTTTTTATCACATTAAGGTGGGAAAGCAAAATGTCTCTGTAGCTTGCGCAACTGTAGCCAACGAAGTTATTGCTATGTGGGAAAAAGCCTCCTTAATTACATCCCACAAGCCTTATATTGTCTCAAAGCTTAAAAGGCTTTACAATAAGCATGAAGGGCTGGTCAAGAACCGAACTCGATGAACTCCTACCCAAGAGAAGAATGAAGCAGAATTTGTCACCAGCTTAAAGAAGCTTTTCGATGTAGCTCATTCAGAAGTGGAAACAGAAATAAAATTGCAGGAGGATAAAGATTTTCTTAAGGATCAAAGGAACGATCGGAAAATGATTATGGGTCCAGAAGACAAGGAGTTTTCAAGAAAGGCAAAAGCACGACAAATAAGCATGGAAAGAATGGAAAAACTTCGCAGGAAATCAAAGGAAGAAATGAGGCAATTGACAAAGGTTGTGGATCTCAACCAATGTGAAAATTCCGGTTCAGGAGGAAGTGAAGAATCATCTGGTGATGAATTGTTCTACAGAGCACTCTCATCATCATCTTCAAAAAGGAGAAGCTTGAACCAGGTGTAATTGTTAGGGATAAAAAGTTCTTGGCTGCTCTGGACCGCACTGGAACATCTGCAATAGCTGCTATGCACATTGTGGCACCTGCCCTTTCAGCTGCTGGAGTGGAAATTGAAGAGATCACACTTTCATCATCCTCTATCTACAGGTCTCGGCGATCAACACGGATGCAGATGGGAGAAGACATTAAAGCCAGTTTCCAACCAAATACCCCTTTAATAATTCATTTTGATGGAAAGCTTCTTCCATCCATGCATGGGGGTAAGATTGATGTAATGCCCATTGTTGTGACTGGTGCAGGCGAATTAGAAAAATTACTGTCTATTCCAAAGCTTATTTCTGGAACGGGAGAAGAAATGGGGAGAGCAGTTTTAGATGTCTTGAAGCAATGGCCACAAGTAAATGAGTGGGTAGCAGGCCTTTGTTTTGATACTACTGCAAGCAATACAGGTATCCATGCTGGGGCTTGTACCATCATCCAAAAGGCCCTTCAGAGATCACTCCTTTTTCTGGCATGCCGCCACCATATCCACGAGCTTCTTATCACTGCAGTTTTTGACATGTTTTTCTCTTCTTCGGGTCCACAAATTCCCTTATTCAATCGATTCAGAGATTGTTGGGATAACATTGATCAGCAGAATTACAAGCCCTATGAACCCAATGATCTCACCTCAGAATCTTTAGATCATTGGATCTTGAAGCACAGAGACAAGCTTATTTCTTTCATCAACTCCAAACTTCAAGAGAGCCACACTCGAGGTGACTACAGGGAATACTTAGACTTGCACTTATCTTCCTTGGTTGTCCAATGCCTAAAACAAATAAAGGCTCTGATAGCAGATTCCACTACCCAGGAGCTTACAGCAGAGCTAGATGGATGGGAAAGGGCATCTATTCCTTAAAAATTTACTTATTTAGGAACCAATTCCTTCTCACCCCTCATGAAAAACAAGCTCTGATACGAATAAACGCCTTTTCAGTGACAGTTTATCTTCAAGCTTGGTATACATCTCCAGTTGGAATTGATGCTCCAGCAAATGATTTGGCCCTCCTCAAGATGCTACATATCTACAAGATCCAGGTTGATAAGGAAGTGGGTGCTACAGCCCTCAAAAAACTTCAGAACCATGGTTGGTACTTGAGTGAGGATCTTGTAGGATTTGGCTTTTTCTCAAACCTCGTGACTGAAGATGATAAGGTTCTAATGCTCCACAACCTTCACCACGCGCCTCCTCGAAAAGTGAGGGCAAGAAAGGTGGACCCCCCGAATGTTGCAAAACCCCAATGACTTAAAGATTACCAGTTTTGTCATAACTCAAACACAAGACTTCTTCAAGTGTTTGAAAATAGAAATTCCCAAGAAACTTGAAGACATTGAGGAGCACCGTAATCGGGTCATGGCAGTCAAAGTAATCAACGACTGTGCTGAACGAGGAGTCAAACTGGCTACAGAGTTTAATGAGAAGCTCACAAAGAGTGAGGAAGAGAGACAACTGGCCTTTCAAATCATTGAAAATCAGAGAAAGGAGGTCCCTCAGCCACTGAAATCCTTATATTCTTAATCAATATATGTCTTAAATAGAATTTAAGTCGCTTTGTTTTAAAACATTTTTCGTTCAGTCTTATATTTGCTCTAATTATCCATTAATGTAAAAGAAGTGCCATCTGAGGGGTGCCTTTTTATCATTCAAATAAAATGATATTTTGTCTATTTGTTTTTCTTCCTTTATATAAAAAAATAAAAGTGTGTGCGTTTATCAAAATTCAATTTGAAAAATTACCATATAATCGTGAAACGGTCTAATGGTCAAGTTCAAGTTTTTTTAAACTAGTCTTAACATTAATTAAATATTTTAAGATCTATCGTTGCCCATCCACTACATCCCTCGCAGTAGTTTAGGTTAACGGCTCTCAATATTTCCTCATAAACTCGAAATCTCAATATTCTCTCAAAACTCAATATCTCGAAACTCAAATCTCAAATCTCACTCAATGGAACTCTCAAATTTAGTCTTTAACGAGCAAACCCTCTCAAAGGCCTACTCGGAGAATTACCAGAGCGCCACCCGGCCTATCGCTCATTCCCGACAAAGCGCAAGATATCTTCTGACGGGTTTTTTCCCCGCATCTCTTTTCGTACTCCATCCCTCCTACGAGTCCAAAACGCGCCGAAGCAAGCATTTAAGAACAAAGAAAAAGGGGGGGTATGGGGAATGAAGTGGCTTGTGTATAACAAATTCGTTCCTTCCAAAACAAAAAAAAAAAGTATTGAGTCCCTGATGGAACTTGAGGCCGAATGAAGGAATTCAATAGTCCGTGAATACGGAAAGATAAATGCTCCGTGAGCGGAAATGATTCGTAGTGGAGAGGCAATTCTCCAAACACGAATTTAGGTTACTTAGGTCTATCCAGATACGTTAGAACTCGTAGTTACAATGAAAATATGAGAAATTCAATCGAACATTAACTTAGTTAAGCTTGCTTACTATTTATAAATAAATTGGAAGTTGTCAAATCAATAAGCTAAAATTTTATTTACATAATAAATACCGTGAGTCAAACAACATATGCGGATTTATTCTGAAAATTACATTTGCAGAATAAATACTTTTAACTCTTTTAAGGGTCTACGGGCACTCTCTTCAAAAGTTGCCCTATAGTCCTATAGTCGTAGAATATCTATCGCAGGCACTAAAATGTTTGCCTCGTAACTTATGCCTGGGAAAAATGAAATGTGTATTGACTCACCGTGTAATTAATATATAAGTAGAGGAAAGGGTAGGTTTTAAAAAAGAAATACACAGCAAGAAGATCACATTATACGGGGAAATTTAAATTTCTGAATGCCTTATAAGGGCAACGTCTTTCTCTAAATTAAATAATCCGATGTGGAAACTGATCAGTCTTCAATATAGTGTCATTTTCATTTATGTTAACATCATGAAAAATGCGTCTACCGGTTTAGGACGACTAATTCTTGTAACCTGGGGTAGAAAGTACTTTCTTTAGGAGGGATAATTCGTACGACGAGTCGCCTAACGACTCTTATAGTTTTCCAAAGGGATGACTAAATTAAATTTTCATAAAGTTCATATATTTTATAAGTAAAAATGGAAAAACTTTTTTTTTCTTTTTTCTCCACTAAAATTTGCATACTCAACCGAAAGACGAAAGCCTACATTACGAGGGCCTACATTATTAGTTAACTGAATGTAATTATATGAATTTATTTTGTGCAGTATAATTTAGTTATCAGGTGCAGTCAGCAATTAATTCGAATGCAAGCTTTACCCGCATCGTCAGCACAAGAACAAGTTGGTCAGCATCTGATCTCTATTTACAGAAAGTTGCTTTCGAGAGACTTTCGCAATCCCGCTTTATGACACAAAATGATATCATAATGGTTTTACAAGTTAATATGCTTTAAAAATAAACAAAGGAGAGCGATATAGCAGGGAGAAAATTTGAAATACACAGACGGAGAAACTTAATATTTGCGTAAAGAGAAGTCATTTCAGTAAGGCTCGTAAATCGAACACTTATCGCTAATTACCAATTCGTTAAGCACTAATCACTGACGGAAAATATTATGTATTTAATTAAATTAAACATATCACTAATTATCAGTTAGTTACGCACTAACTACCGAATGAAGTTATTACTTTAGCAATTCAATTCTACCATGTAAATTTAATTCAATAAATTAAACTACCTTCATTCGGTCGTTTTTTCGTAAGTATTAAAAATGGGGAAAAACACAAAGGGGCCAGATGGGAGAAATGGTTTGTCTTAATTACGGGAATGCCCATTTCCTCGTAGCCAACGTTAAGTGCTGATTCTGGCGTTCGATATGACTGAATTGCCGAGGACACTCTTCTGACGAAACTTGGGCTAGTCGGTGAAAAGCGAAATTCATGAGGGGGGCTTCTTGGGGGCGTTGGCGATCTGGTCACCTGAGCTTCCGGGGGGCCCGATGCAGGGATTTTAAACCTGGCAGTTGGTACCGGTGGAGGATCTCGGAGGTGACAGCATCGTCTCTTCTAGATCGCAATTCCGACGACTGCTATTCCCAACGCGAGACACAGGGTGAGGGTGGCCTGGCGACCCTGCGCAGGTACCGGGTTACATCCTGAAGGTCTATTCCCTTAGACAGGGAAGATACGTGATCTCGAAATCACGAGGTGGTTCAGGATTACCATGCTTCGATAGTTGGGCTTCAGCCTGAGACGTGCGCTGAAAGTGTACGTGAGGCCTTGCAGAATTAGGGAGCCCATTTGCTGGAAAATGGACTCCGTGATTTGAGAAGGTTTGCGCCCCAACGTGTATCGCGCATGAGGTTAAGAGGACGGGGATCATGATTAATTCAGGAGCAATTTCGTTAAGACAAAACAAAAATATTTTATATGAGCAATGATAAACAAGAAAATCTCTTCTCTCGAAATCTTAATGAATTCTATTTTATAAATTTTCCACTCGATTCGCTTAAACTCAAAGAATTTAAAGAGAGTTGATTCGGACGCGTGAAACATGCTATCTAGGCATTCACGCTAACCTCTTACTCAGGAATATTTTCCCATTAAACTCTGAGTCAGACGTCACGATATTAGAAAGTGAAATATTTTATAAACGATATGCAGTGAAAAATATATGCTATATGAAAAAGAAAATATGAAATGCGTATGGTTATATGAACATTTTTAACTCCAAACCGGAATTATACCTTTCAGTCAACTCTCCGAGGGGGGGAGATTAATTTGATTATATATTAAATGGTAGAAGATTGTTAAAAGGAAAGAACATCTTTCTTGATTGTCTCGGCGAAGAGTTTAACTCATTTGTTCCCTTTGGTTTAATTAGTGTGCGTGTCTTGTTTACTCGTTCGATCGCCTTCTAAACGTTAGTCGATAAGTTCATCTTCTAGACCATCAATCAGGGTCTTTAAATTACTTCCGGTGGTCGACCTACGTGCGACCGCAAACTATCCGTTTCCTCGTACCGGCTGCGGAAGCGGTGCGGTTCATTAGTTATCTCTTTTTTCTTTTCGTTTCGTCACTATAATTGCGTTTATTCTTCTGGCGTACGTAATTCATCTCGTTTGGTTCCTCATCTTCGGTTGCAATTTCAGTCTCGTTTAATTTTCTCTTCTTTTGTCCAATATAGTCCTTAAGAGGGTTTTTTAATCTCATCCTTTCTTCTGGGTCTAATTTAGGATTTTTTACAAATTCTTGTACTTCCCTTCTTTCCTGCTTCACAGACTTAGTGGTTAACGAGAATTCGCTAATCATTTCCATGTTATAAATTTCCTCTGAAATTTCATCTTCAGACCATTTACGCTTATGGTTCATGACTTGATTGATCTCTTTTTCACTCACTTCTTTCTTTAGTTCTTCGCTGTTGGAAGAGCATTCGTTTGGCGCGCTACAGGGTTTTTTCCCTTCGCAATCGCAGTATCGTAAAACTTCTCCCGCCAGCTTTGTCCTTTCTCCCGTAACTGTAACTCTATCGCGAGCAGATTCATTTTGCACGATAACGGATACATTCCTTTCTTCGTTCACGCAAACTAGTTGCGGTTCTACCCTTAGGTTTAAAGGGGTTTCTCTCGCCTCTACGATTAGAGTAGATCCCTCCTTCAACGGGGAAGGAGTCCGTACTTCTAAAATTGCTCCAGCTAAAGGGGCAATGGAAGTGGACCCTCATATTAATGGGAGAGGGAGGTTGTTTACTTCTTTTTTCTCCGCGTTTTGGTCTTCTTGGTTTGGGGCTCTCATCAATTTCGTAATCAAAGGGATTTGTATCTCATTTATGTAAGTCACAAACCCCGTGCCTTTACCTGCAATATATATGAGGTTTGCTCGGATGAAATCCGCCCCTTAAATAAAGTTTAATCCCTCAGGCAATTCTTTAACGAGCAACGCAGTAAGATCATATTTCTCGCACTCAATGCCTATTTTTGTTTTTATTTGTTCCATGGTGGTCAGGACTTCGTCATTTACCGCCTTACAACTACGGCTAGTCATTTCGACCTGGGGTCGAAATCCAACAGTGTCGATTGACCCTTCCCTTTTTAGACAGACATCGGCCCCTTCGTTCAAAAGTTCAAGGGATACCATGGGATCGTTTACATTCATAATTTGTTGTTCTGCATTCTCCCTCACGCAACTTTCGTTTATCTTAACCCGGGTCGCTTCCCCTGGGCATTTATACGAGGTAGCTACTTCATTTGTCTTTTCCGCTGAATTCCGTCATTTCCTGTATAGCCAATCCATATGCATCCATTATCACGATGTTTTCCTCACTCGTTTTTAATTCATTTTCACAATTTACATTTTTGTTCGCCGGATTCAAACTACTTCCATTCCCACAATACAAACACGAGTCATTCTTCGTCACGTTATGTCTCATACTCACGTCACATGAACACATAATATATACTCCATTTACCCATTGTGCTTCCGTTGGGGGATCAATTTCCCTTCGGTTTTTCGTGTTCTCATCTATCACACTATCATCCATCGAGCTCTCAGATTTTAATTCTTGCATTCCTTCCATTTCTTTCTCGCTTAATTCGAACATTTCATACATTTTTCTCGTACACTCCGTTATTATTCCCACCGCGACTGTGTCCTTCGACTGAAGCCTTACCTCAAAGTCAAGGTCACTTTCTGTTCTTTCCTCGCACTCGTTTTGAGGTCTGCCTAATGCAGACTCCGCTCTCAAGGTCAAATCACTCTGCAGACACACTCCGTCCTCTCGCACCGTATATGTACTTTCAGTGTCACTCGTTTCATGGGCATTTAGACACTCCTCTTTCGTATCATTATTGAAGCTGCGTCTTTCATTCCTTTCATACATTTCATTCATCTCTTTCGCTTCCTTATTTGTGAGATTTTTTCTGTCTCTTTCATTCCATTCGTTCACCTTCATTTTCTCACCTTTATCTCTTCTGTCCCGGTCCCTGCCTTCGTCTTCTTTTCTCCTTACCAATATCGACTTCAATTCCAGTTTTTTGTCTTGTGTTTTACCTCTTCCTCCTCCTTAAATGACACTCGACGGGAGAAAAGGTCCCTTTCGGTTGAGGGGTCATTTCTTCGGGGCCTCGGAGAATTATCTCGCCCTTTTTCCCATTCTTTTTCTGGGCGTCTTCCGCGGTTAGGTTCTCTTTCCTTATCGTATCTCCAATATGGTGACGCACTTCGGTCCGTTCTTCTGTCGGGATACCAGCCTCCATTCCTGTCGGAGGAGGGGTAACCTCCGTTTCTCCTGTCGTAAGGGGAGTAGTTTGTGTCGTAAGGGGGATAGTCCCTTCTCCTTCATTGTTCATAGGGCGACGGTGAACGGTACCGATTCTCGTACCGATTCTCATATCTGTAGTCGTATCTGGGGTTACCTTCATACCAGTTGTTGTATCTGGGGTTACCCTCATACCTGTTATCGTATCTGGGGTTACCATAGTTATCTCTGTTTCTCTCATACGGCGAGAAGTTCCGTCTTCTCGAATATTCGGAAGGGGAGGAGAACCTACTTCCTCTTCTTTCGTGGTCTTCATACTATCGGCCTCCTCTTGGGGCCACTCCCTCCGATGATCTCTTTCATTCTCTCGCCTATAGCTCTCATCCCTTTCACGCACCCTTTCACTCTCCTTCAATATCTTCACTCCTTCAATCAGGGTGCACTGACGAGCTAGGTGTCCCCTCTCCTCACATAGAAGACATCGAGCGTGCTTATACCCGGCATTTTTTGTATGGAATTTGGGTGCATTACTAGTGTTATACGGGAGAGTATTAACGTGTGAATCGGGGAAGCCTACATTCGGGGAATGCAAGTGAGGATACATTGGATAGAAAGGGGAGACATAGGGATGAGGGAAGTGGGTAGGGAGTGGTTGCTGATACATGGTTGGGACTGATTTCTTCTTGGCCAAGAGGCATGTTCTCGAATGAGATCGGCCAAAACTCGACCAAATTTGAATCTCTAAATTGTTCTAGAAATGGGTTCGGAACCGGATCAGTCTCAAACTCGAGTCTAGGGGAACCGATTGGAAGGAAAGGTATTCTGTTTATATCAAAATTTTGGGGAAAGAAATGAAGGTTTGATGGGGTTAATTTAGGGGGACTGCTCGCTGTCGGGAGGCTCTCCACTCGTCCTCTAAAACCCCTCGCAACACAAGATAGGTCGCTTACCTCTCTTTCCGCGTTGGTGGGAAAGTTTACTCCTCCTGCCGCTTGGTGTCCAGTAGCAAGTTGCGATATCGACTCGGCCTGAGCAGCAGCAGCCCACGCAGTGGTTCTCGATCGTGTGACCCTCACGTTGTCGTTCGTCGCCGTCTGTTGCGAGCTGGTAGCCCTCATATACACATTTCGAGAGCACTTTTTTCACTTAGTTTTTAGGGGGGGTATCAGAAAAGGAAGACCCCCACACCTGACACCAGTTATTGTAATAAAAAATCCGTTATCCCACTTCTGACACCAGTTTTGTAATAAAAAATTTGTTATCCCACTTCTGACACCAGTTTTGTAATAAAAAAAATCCGTTATTTCCACTTCTGACACTAGTTTGTAATAAAAAATGTCCGTTGTCAGGGGAGACGGACCCTTACTACAAATTGTTTTTTCTCGAAGGTCACTGTAAATGCTCGATGGATAAATTGAAGTTATAATAGATCTTTCTTTAAGTTAGTGACCCTTTGCGTGAATTCTTTATCCTCCGCTTACTTCTGTACCCCCGATTTCAGTGTGTATTTGTAATGAAATAGTTTGTTTGAATAGCTTTTAATCAATAAATTTAAGTCACATTTGGCTACAAGTTCAGTCTGAAATTCGAAATATAGTACGGTCAAGTTCAGGTTTTTTTCTTAAACTAGTCTTAACATTAATTAAGTAATTTAAGATCTATCGTTGCCCATCCACTACATCCCTCGCAGTAGTTTAGGTTAACGGCTCTCAATATTTCCTCATAAACTCGAAATCTCAATATTCTCTCAAAACTCAATATCTCGAAACTCAAATCTCAAATCTCACTCAATGGAACTCTCAAATTTAGTCTTTAACGAGCAAACCCTCTCAAAGGCCTACTCGGAGAATTACCAGAGCGCCACCCGGCCTATCGCTCATTCCCGACAAAGCGCAAGATATCTTCTGACGGGTTTTTTCCCCGCATCTCTTTTCGTACTCCATCCCTCCTACGATTCCAAAACGCGCCGAGGCAAGCATTTAAGAACAACGAAAAAGGGGGGGAGCGTCGCACGAGTCGATGAGGACACTCGAGGTTTATTTCAAGGGCTGTTTTAAATATTGAAGATAAAATATGGGATATTATGGGGAATCAAGTGGCTTGTGTATAACATATATATATATATATATATATATATATATATATATGATGAATAAAACCACGAAGGGAAAAGAAACACAAAGGGTGCTCAAGCGCTTTCGTCTAATGACATCCTCAGGAACACTGGAGTGAAAGGATCGTTCAAGGCAATATATAGGTTACAAAAATAAACATATATATATATACACATATATATATATATATATACATATAGTAAGTATAGAAAAAATTGTGGGAGGAGCAAACACATTTGTATGGGAAAATGACACTTTTTGCACTTTGGCCGAAATTCAATATAAATTCAAATGGCTTGTTTATGAAACAGGTCACAAAAGAATAAAGAAATAAAAATAAATATAAATATAAATTTGAAAAAAATAAAAAATTACAAAATAATGCCTTAGTGATATATATGTCACAGCCTAAATAACCATAAAGAAATAAACCAACAGATAAAAAACCAAAATTGTAAGTGGAGTCTACAAACTCAAGCTCAAAAGGAAAGTTTACGATCAATTTAATAGATGATGCCAAATTGATATATATGTCACAAACAAATAAAGAAATAAACAAAACAAAAAATAATAATAAATTGAAAAATAAATTTTAAGAGAGGCACACCAATTTATAAGGGAAAAATTACCAAAGGTTTTTTAGTTATTGTCTGAATCATGCATACTGTGGTCACAAACGAATAAAAAAGTACAAGTAAATATAAATTGGAAAACAAAATGATGCCTAGATGATATATAAAGAACTATAAAAATATATACAACATATATAAGGTATATATACGAAATATAAACGCAATATATAAAGAATATATATATATATATGCATAAGGGAAAAAATTACCAAAGGTTTTTATAATTATTGTCTGAAAAATCGGTAGGTCACAAAAGAATAAAGAAATAAAAATAAATATAAATTGGAAAAATTACAAATAATACAACTACACGTGTATACCCGCATAACCAAATATATATACACATACATACACATATACATACACACACACACATATATATATATATATATATATATACTTAACTGCAATGACCACGCACATACGCACATACACATACATACATACACATACACGCAGACAGCAATAAATTGAAAAATAAAATTGTAAGAGAAACATACAGATTTATAAGGAAACAGAGACAAAAAAAATTTTTACCACAGATTTAGCATCCTGCCCTTTTTGTTTAAATCCATTCTGAAGGAATTCAGAGCAACGGGATCGAGTTGAAACAGACCTTTACTCATGTTAAGGTTATTTGTAAGTTGAATTATAGCCGACTCAAGAATATTTCTATTAACAATGTTGCTAGAGTGAAACAAAACTGAAGCATTATTCCAATCAATACAGTGGGATAACTCTGACAAATTGATAAAAAGGGCACTGGACAACTGTCCCGTTCTAACGGAATATTGATGCTGTTTTACACGCGTTTGCAAATCCTTTCCCGTCCGACCTATGTAAAAGGAATCACATTGCTTACACCCAATTTTATAGATAATGCCTAAATTATTGGTAGGGCTATTTTTGACTATGATGTTTTTCACAATATTGTTATATGAAAAAACTACACTGATATCCAAAAGTTTAAGTACATTAGCAATGCCTAAGAAGCCCGGTAAAAATGGAAGTACTAAAATATTCTTTGACAAGGTGCGAGTGTTATTATTCACACGATAGAAGGTTCGTTTAGCCTTATTAAGACAAGATTCCATGAACGCAGATGGGTAACACAACTCACTTCCAATACCGTTGATATTTTCCAATTCGGCATCGATGTATTCCGGACTGGCGATCCTAAGAGCGCGGAGAAACATTGAGGAAAATATGGCCTTTTTAATAGGGGTGTCATGTCCAGAGTAAAAGTGTACGTAGGACAAATTGTTTTTTTTTTCCGATAGATACTAAACTTAAAACCCGGGCTATCCCTATGAACACGCACATCCAAAAACGGGATTGAGTTGTCTTGTTCCACTTCTAAAGTAAATTTAATGGAGGGGACTTGGTCATTTAACTGAAGGAGGAAGTCATCCAGGTCACGATTCATGGGCTAGATACACAAAATATCGTCGACGTACCGCAACCAAGGGATGCCAACCCCCAGGATTCTCGGAATGTAAGTAATTTCAAAAAACTCCATATAAATATTGGAGAGAAGGGGCGACAATGGGTTGCCCATGGCCATCCCAAAAACTTGTTGATAATGCTCACCATTGAAAGTGAATTTACAATCCTTGATACAAAGCTTAATAAGTTCCAAAACAGTGTGTGCAGGTAATGGCAGATCATAGTTATGTAATTCTCGGGCGAGAAAGTCAAGCATATCATCAATCGGCACTTTTGTGAACAATGAACAAACGTCGAAACTGATCAATCTATCGTTGGTATTAATGCGAACATTATTCAATTTTTCAGTGAGATCCATGGAATTTTTTACGTGTGAATCAGAGACAGTTCCAAGAATGGGGGACAAAACATTAACAAGCCATTTGGAGAGTTTATAGGTAATAGAGCCCACAGAGCTAATAATAGGGCGCATAGGGTTACCCGGTTTGTGGGTTTTAATAAGACCATAAAGGTAAGGCAGAGAAGGTGAAGTGGACAAAAAAAGGGGAATTAAGTCCTTATGATCTTTGAGAATGCGTTTCACGCCACTATTGAATGATTTGATGACATCATCCTGCGGGTTCTTCCTAAGTTTCACGTATGTGGCGGGGTCCTGAAGCAGCTCATTCATCTTTCCAATGTAATCCACTTTGTCCATAATGACTAAGGTGTTAGCCTTGTCTGCTTTAGTAATATGGAGCTCACTATCTTTTTTTAATTGTGAAAGGCTATTGCGGAAACGTTTAGGAAAGTTATCTTCGTAAGAAATATTCGCAGCACCATAGACAAGGCCTTTAACTATGTTAACCAAAGACTGAGGAAGGTTACACTGTTTTTCAAAACAAGCAAGACTATGACAAATTTGTAAAGCAGTAGGTCGATCCCGTTGCTCTGAATTCCTTCAGAATGGATTTAAACAAAAAGGGCAGGATGCTAAATCTGTGGTAAAAATTTGTTTTTGTCTCTGTTTCCTTATAAATCTGTATGTTTCTCTTACAATTTTATTTTTCAATTTATTGCTGTATGCGTGTATGTGTATGTATGTATGTGTATGTGCGTATGTGCGTGGTCATTGCAGTTAAGTATATATATATATATATATATATGTATGTGTGTGTGTGTGTGTGTGTGTGTGTGCATATATATTTGGTTATGCGGGTATACACGTGTAGTTTTATTATTTGTAATTTTTCCAATTTATATTTATTTTTATTTCTTTATTCTTTTGTGACCTACCGATTTTTCAGACAATAATTATAAAAACCTTTGGTAATTTTTTCCCTTATGCATATATATTATATATATTCTTTATATATTGCGTTTATATTTCGTATATATACCTTATATATGTTGTATATATTTTTATAGTTCTTTATATATCATCTAGGCATCATTTTGTTTTCCAATTTATATTTACTTGTACTTTTTTATTCGTTTGTGACCATAGTATGCATGATTCAGACAATAACTAAAAAACCTTTGGTAATTTTTCCCTTATAAATTGGTGTGCCTCTCTTAAAAAATTTTTTTAATTTATTATTATTTTTTTTTTTTGGTTTATTTCTTTATTTGTTTTTGACATATATATCAATTTGGCATCATCTATTAAATTGATTGTAAACTTTCCTTTTGAGCTTGAATTTGTAGACTCCACTTACAATTTTGGTTTTTTATCTGTTGGTTTATTTCTTTATGGTTATTTAGGCTGTGACATATATATCACTAAGGCATTATTTTGTAATTTTTTTTTTTTTCAAATTTATATTTATATTTATTTTTATTTCTTTATTCTTTTGTGACCTGTTTCATAAACAAGCCATTTGAATTTATATTGAATTTCGGCCAAAGTGCTAAAAGTGTCATTTTCCCATACAAATGTGTTTGCTCCTCCCACAATTTTTTCTATACTTACTATATATATATATATATATATATATATATATATATATATATATATATATATATGTGTGTGTATATATATATATGTTTATTTTTGTAACCTATATATTGCCTTGAACGATCCTTTCACTCCAGTGTTCCTGAGGATGTCATTAGACGAAAGCGCTTGAGCACCACTTTGTGTTTCTTTTCCCTTCGTGGTTTTATTCATCATAAATATTTTTCACGTGTCACTTTCGTGAAATAATTTTTCATACATATATATATATATATATATATATATATATATATATATATGTAAAAAGTGAACAATGAACAATTCCTACACCATCATTATATGAATTCATTGTCCATTTTTACATAAGAACCAAAATCGCTTAACGCGAGTTTGGATAATAATTTTACTTGTAGCTTCCTATTTTTGTTCATGTCACAACCCTACGATCTACCCTTTCTATGGTTTAGTCGTATCCATCATCCATTTTCCATTTGTTATAAAAGTTATTATAATTAATTATGAATTGTCTTGCATCTCATCCCCGCACCCATACGTCCATATTTTAGCTTGACCATTATCGTATGTAATTTTTTATTAAATAATCATCTTCACTCGTGTCAATCATGAAATGCAAAACTTTCGCAGTTCGTTCGGGAACGCGAAAAAACGTTCTCGTATTATTTTTTTCATTTTTATTTTTAATTATATTGACCTCCCGAGATGAACTCGAATAAATGCTTAGCAAGATCACATTCCGCTCATCGCAGCAGAATTCGAACGCTCAAAGTTAAAAAGTCTCCTTTCGCTTTGATTCGAATTTATAACATTATCATGTGTTATGTTATATTATGTGTTATGTTATTGTAATATACTGTATTGTTTCTCTGCCTGGCCACTAGTTCGTTATCGGCTTACGTCACATAGTTATCCCCGTTCTCATTACTTGTACTTACTATTTCTACCTAACTGTCATTCAAATTCCGTATTACTTATGTATTACGTTATCATAAATATCGTATTTTCCTCCGCTTTCCTCATCGCTGCTGGCTAATTAGACTTTCAAACTCTGATAACCAACCAGGTTCTAATATTATTTAACATAATTTGGCGTAATTATTGTTAACTATAAATATATAACATTGTTGTTAATCCCCTTTAAATTATAGAACAACGGTTAACTCCCCTTCATTATATCAATGGTATCACCTATTTAGATTATTTCAGTAGTAGATATGTCAATTAACAATTTGCTAAAATTGTAATTAAATCTAATGATTTTTTATCATGTAAGAATGTACTTTAATGGAATTGTAATTAAAACAATAATAAGTGAATATGAATTAATTAGTAATTGTAATCGTAATTGTAATGACCAAAATTAATACGTACTCAGTCATGTACTCAAAATTGTGCTTATGTGCTAATACGAAATTATATCGCTTTCAGGAATGTAGAATCAGCGATAGTTGTTCTTTTTTATTTTTATATTTTTTATTCTTTTTAGTTGAAATCATGTGTTCAAAAAGGGGGGAAATTTAACCTTCAACTGTCCTCCCCCAAAACATTAGACTATATTATACTGTACTTATAAAATTACACCACTTCATTATTAGACTTCTGCATTAGACTTCTGATTAGCACCTCATTAGGAGGGGGCAGAGGCCCCTTGCCTCCTTAATATATTTTTAGATTCCGGCCTGAGCCATGGTCGTAAGAGGTCGAACCTCTACCCTTGTAAATTCAGAGTACCAACTGTAATTTTTAAGAAGTAAACCAAAGTAAGAGAAAGTTTTTATTTTCCCTCTCGAGTTGGGCTATCTTCTATTATTGGAAGAAAAGAATTAACAGAGTGTCGACCCCATAAGGCGACCGAAAAGAATTATAGAAAAGTATAAAGAAGAAACATCCGTTGCAGCCTCCTAACCAGAACCCCCCCGTCGAATCCGAACCGACTCAGGGCCATAAAGGGGGGGTTAACAAGTGGCGACCCTGCCAGGATAAGAAGAAGAAGAGGATTCTAACAAACTGGAGACCCTATACCAGGATAAGATGATGATTTTACGAAGAATATTTTAAAAACAAGAAGATTTTAAAAACAAGAAGATTTTAAGAAGAAGATTTTAACCAGAAGATGTTTAACCAGAAGATGTTTAACCAGAAGATGTTTAACAAGATGTTTAACAAGTGGCCACTCTTTGGCCAAGATACAAATTACCCTGCATCTGGGAAAAATGGAAGTACTAAAATATTTTTTGACAAAGTATGAGTGTTATTATTCACACGATAGAAAGTTCGTTTTGCCTTGTTGAGACAAGATTCCATAAACGCAGATGGATAACACAGATCACTTCCAATACCGTTGATTTTTTCCAATTCGGCATCGATGTATTCCGGACTGGCGATCCTTGCCGCGGAGAAACATTGAAGAAAAAATGGCCTTCTTAGTGGGGGTGTCATGTCCCGAGTAAAAATGTACGTAGGACAAATTGTTTGTTTTTTCCGATAGATACAAAACTTAAAACCTGGGCTTTCCCTATGTACACGCACATCCAAAAATAGGATTGAGTTGTCGTGTTCCACTTCTAAAGTAAACTTAATGGAGGGGACCAAAATAAATATTCATTGCCAAATTTAGGTTAATTTGGTAATTAAAAATGCCGGTTGGCAACCCTGATTATAACCAAAAATTATATTCCTTGTCTATATTTATGGCGAAAGAACACTAAACATACTGATATGAATTTGTTACAGATTGGACAAGAGCAAGAATAAGCACCGACTAGACGTGATGGCCGAGTCTGCCCCCAAAACCAGGAAAACGTCAGGTTCAAAGCTCTCGGATGTTGTGGGCCCGGGGAAGGAGTTCATTCCCAACGAGGTGCCGACTTGGAGAGCCGTTCTTCTGAGAGGGATTCGTCTGCAGGAGGAAAATATCCTCATTCATGACATCCAAAGGTCTAAATAACCTATCCGAGAGATGACTGAAGAGCTGGCTTCACTCGTGATGACTCAGTGGAAGAAGTCGAATGTAAAGTTCTCCCCGCCTGTGACAATCACGGAAAAACCGCTCTCATATAAGATCTTTTTGAAATGGAAGGAGATGACAGACGTTGTGAACGGGAGAGTTAAGTCTGCTACCCAGGAGAAGAGGATGGCTGTTCTGGATAAACT
This sequence comes from Bathynomus jamesi, assembly GCA_023014485.1. NCBI lineage: Eukaryota > Metazoa > Arthropoda > Malacostraca > Isopoda > Cirolanidae > Bathynomus > Bathynomus jamesi. The sequence goes on from JAJOZX010000407.1 coordinate 467,681, forward strand.
CTGTGAAGTCTGCGTTTGCAAGCATCAGATCTTCTTGTGCGGCTCAGAGGGGAGTGGATGCTCAGGATGCTACCTCAAGGCCCATATGAACTGTAACTGTCCTTTGGAGGTGAAGATTCCTAAACTGGACCTTGAGTGGCTGTACTACCAGAGAGTGAAGACTTCCGAAGCTTCCAGAATTCTGTAGACTTCGAAGACAGCAGGAGACAGATCAAAGTAGCGAAGAGGAAGGAGGCTGAAGAAGCTTCTGCTGTGAAGAGGAAGAAGAAAGAGGAGGCTACTAATGAGGAGCTTCTCATGAAAGACTTTGAGGAGGACGAAAAGCCAAACTTTGAAGAAGCTGCAAAAGAAGCCTCTGGCAATGCTGAGGCTACTGAAGCTCCTATGGACGTTCCCGCTGAAGTACCTGCCGAAACTCCAACTTCTGCTACACGAAACTACATGAAGATCCAAGGGACAGCTTCAGCAGCTTTGAGGTAGAGGGTGGAAAATGTTCCGGCAGCTGCAGTTGCCACTGGCTTCCTGAACGATCTCATCATGGCCGGTCATCTTTCCAAAGACAAGGGGCTTACTTGGCCATAGATGGCATGAAAATCTGGAGGGCCAAGGATGAAGTAATGGCCTCATCAGTTGAAGCTCTCACGCCGAGGTCAGAGGAGGAGAAGATCTCTGGGACATTCTTTGATGGCAAGCAGGATAGGAACACAAAGGTGTTGAAATATGACGAAGTGACAGGGAGATTTCATCTTGGCAAAGTGATCGAGGAGCATTACACTATAACGTGGGAGCCTCAAGGAAAGTACCTCTTCCATTTCACTCCCGAAGAACCTGAGGAAGGAGAAAAGCCTGCTCATAAGATCGATCACTCAGGGCCTGCATGAGTGGCTTCTGGATCACGGAGATGATGAGATCCTTGTAATGATTGGAGGAGACTCTACCAACAACAACACGGGGTGCTCTGGAAGCGTCATAGCCATATTCGAGAAGATGTTGGGTCGCAAGTGCCACTGGATGATCTGTCAGCTCCATGTGAACGAGCTCCCCCTGAGGCACTTAATCATCAAGCTGGACGGCCACGCTTTTCAGGGATCCAGGAAGAACAGGCGTGTAAACCTACACGTGGAGGTGGCAAGTCTCCCGCTACTCGATCAGAGTAGAGCTGGTGAGCCGCGCCTATTCTTTGAAGAAAAACTTAAAATTCTTAAGTTTTACGTGAAATCTAAACATTTTTTCAGCACCCAAAGGTGTTGAAACACGCAAGAAAGCAAAGCTGAGGTCAGAAAAGCAGCTTTTAGACTAAATTATATGCAGAACAGCTGCGCGCTTTGGTTTGGGTGCCCTGAGGCTGCGTTAGGCAGCCTTCAAATCAGAGAATCGCGATTTTGACCATGAAAATGAGATTTTTCGGAAAAGTTGCAAATAATAAACCCATCTTAGAATTAATTTTTACATAAGAATACATATTAGCCACTTTGTTTTTTCCAAAATTTCAACCCTGAACCCAGAGTATGATATGCCCTATTGCCCCGTGAAATTTGGTGCGTGTCAGATATACCCATTCGTGGAGAGACGAGAAACGCTATGTTTTTTTATCTTGTATTCGACCGCGAGAGAGGGAGAGAGAGAGAGGGTGAGAGAGCGAGAGCGAGTTGAGGATGGTTTGTGAATCGGTTTATGATCCCCTATCTTGAAACATAAAAGTGGAAGGTAATTTCAGATTCAATTATCCATGAAGAAAACTGCTGTAAAAGTTTATAGTATCGTATAAGAATTCAACGATATGATAAATAAATTTAAAAATAACAGATGCGTGCTGATTGCGGATCATTAGCCCAAAGTTTACGATCTCGGGCAGATCGCTGATTAATATAATTGTATATATATATTATATATAGCGAGAGATAGAGAGAGCGAGAGATTTGTACATGTGTAGGATCACCTTTGCTTTCGGTAGAATAAATAAATTAAAAAAAAATAGTCTACGCTTCATCATGTGTCTTTTCAGAGGAAATTGAAGACACGTGTGGGTGAAAATAGAGCAAAAAGAAATGGAAATGTTTTTTACAAAAATATCACCTCAACTTTTCACAAAGACTCGTTTAATTATAGCTATTTAAAACTCGACCTTCTCTAGGTTCGTATGCTGACCCGACGCTGGGCCGTATAATTTAATGATGCATACATTATCTCGAATCTTGGAAACCAGAGAAACGGCAATAAAGAATTAGATAAATATGTGTGTATATATATGAGAGAAGTTCAAAATGGAAGTGAAAGGGTGTTTATAGCCTGTAATTAAATTTTTTATGTTGTAGAAACAGATGTTTCAAATTGATTTTTAAATGTGAACGAAGATAAATATATCTGTGTGTGTATATATATATATGAAGGAATTAACGGGTTTTACATTGATATAAAATAATTTAAAAGAATAATTATCAGAATTGGTAGAGGCTGAGTTAATTAATATAATTTCACGTGATTGCTAATTATAAATTTTGGATCTTTTGTGTACGTTTCTTGAAATAATTTTTATAGTTTTCATAATTTTTTTACATGAACTTTTTTCCGGAACTCTACATATATAGGCTTTCTTTGGTTAGCTCTTCGTTTGCTTCCGCCCGAATTGTTCATTCTGACGAATGTCAATCTTTTCGCCCCACCCTAGACCTACTTTTTAACGGGGATGCGTGTATATATATATATATATATATATATATAATAAAAGAGAGCGCGCGAGAGAGATCCCTGCTAGCGCACTCTGGGTACCCATTTATCTACCAACCGTGGAAAGATGTTTACACGAATTATTTTAGATGAAGTTTTTTCCGGAACTGTACATATATAGGCTTTCTTTGGTTAACCCTTCGATTGCTTCCGCCGGAATTGTTTATTCTGACGAAAGTCAAGCTTTACACTCCACCTTAGACCTACTTTTTAACGGGGATATGTATATATATATATATATATATATATATATATATAAAAGAGAGAGAGAGCGAGGAGGGAGACTGGTTACCCTTTTTATCTACCATTCGTGAAAGGATGTTTACACTCCGCCTTACACCTACAGTTTAATACGGATCATGAGGCTACTCTGGCTACCAACCGTGGAAAGATGTTTACACTACACCTTAGACATACAGTTTAACGCGGATCATTAGATCACCCTGGCTACCAACCACGGAAGGAAGCGCCGCCGCCGTGTCTCGAGCTCGTGCATATAATTGTGTGCGTAATATTTTATGGGTGTATAGACGGGTGTGTACGTGCCAAAACGAAGTATATACTGTGCCAACTGGCTGACAATGCCTGGAGACACTGGCCGATTAAGGCGACTGGCTGATTAAAGGCCCTATAAGACAACGGCCGCTCGGCTGAATTCTTGATATGCGCTTGGTTACCGTCATCGAACACCTATCCTCCTCTTTCTCCTTCTCTCTCTTAGGTTAGGTATACTCCTTTGGGGGTTGAGGCCGTCCCAAATACTTCCCCAAAGAGGTCTCCCCCAACGGGATTTCAATGCAACTTGGGGATAACTCCGCCTCGAAGTTGCATAACGCCTTGTTGCTCTTGCAGCAACCCCCTCCCCCTTTAGGGAGGTGCCTTGCAACAAGGGGTTGTTTGCCACTGGCACTGTGGGTGCCTCACAACAATGGGGAGGGGGTTCGTACTCATGCAACAATTATCAACATTTGCAATTGCATTGCACTCTCCTTTTGCACCCATACTACTCGCATCACTGTGCCGAAGAGTGTCCGCATGCCATTATGCAGTCGACACACCAACAATAATTTAGTATCAATGCATGGGCAGAACTTATTGCCGATAACTTAATCGGTCCTTTTGTTTTGCTTGGAAGATTAACAGGAGAATCCTATTCCAATTTTTTAAGGAATAATTTAAGCGATTTACCGGATGAAGTTCCTCCCGGTGTCCGATGTCGTATGTGGTTTATGCATGACGGCGCTCAAACTCATTTTAATCGAGTAGCCAGAGACTATTTGGATAACCATTTCCCAGATAAATGGATAGGCCGCAAATGACCCATTGCGAAGCCTGCTCGCTCCCCGGACCTGAATCCACTCGATTTTTACCTGTGGGATAACAGCCATTGACAACCTTGAAATATTTCGCCAACGTGTAGAACAAGGATGCCAGAAAATCCGAGCAATACCTGGAATGTTTGAACGCGTCAGGCAGTCTATGACGAAGCGTGTTCAGGCGTGTATTCAAGCGCAAGGCTGTCATTTTGAGCACTTCCTTTAAAGGTAAGGTGGATACTTGCTGGAACAGATAACGGGCTGTAACTTTGAAACAAAGCGATTTCGGGCATAGGTTTATATAAACTTTTTTCATTATTTTCAGTTCCTGAATCGATCCTAAAATTGCGTCCAACATGTTATGAAACACCCTGTATATATAGGGTGTCCCAAAAAAAATTTATACTCTTTATAGCATCATATATTTTATAATTAAAAAAAAATATATATATATATTGTTATAGCAATTGCCAATGAAAGGTAAATTAGTAATCTAAGTGATCAAAATGTTATAGCGAGTTGTTTGCATATAAAATTTAATTAACTACGCCAAGTGCTCAAAATGTTCTCCGGCGGTATGAATGCACTTTTGAATGCGTCGACTAACTGATTCGCAGACATGGACTAATGTGGATGCTGTGATGTTCCCGCACTTTTCCCTAATTGCATCCTTAAGGTGTTCGAGTGTTGCAGGTATTGTGCCATAAACTGCATCCTTCAAATAGCCCCACAAGTAAAAATCAAGTGGAGTCAAGTCCGGTGAACGTGGAGGATACTTAACGCTTCCTCTTCGTCCTATCCAACGGTTAGGCAACGTTTCATCGAGGTACCTTTTGACATCACAATGATAATGAGGGGGGGGGCTCCAGCTTGTTGAAAGTAAAAGTCGTCGTTTCCAAACAACTTCCGAACTGCAGGTATAATTTCTGTCCGCATCATGTCGAGATATGCGGCACCGGTAACTGTCCCATTAAAGAAAAATGGTCCAACCAAACCCCTGGATGATAAACCACACCATGCTGTTAATCCTGGTAAATTAACCTGTTTATCCACATAAACGTGTGGATTATCAAGTGACCAGTACCTGCAGTTGTGTCGATTTACTGTGCTAGTCAGCTTGAAGGTAGCTTCATCAGACCACACGATTTTGTTGTATTGAAAGTGCATTCATGCCGACGGAGAACATTTTGAGCACTTGGCGTAGTTAATTAAATTTTATATGCAAACAACTCGCTATAACATTTTGATCACTTAGATTACTAGTTTACCTTTCATTGGCAATTGCTATAACAATATATATATATTTTTTTTTTAAATTATAAAATATATGATGCTATAAAGAGTATATAGTTTTTTTTGGGACACCCTATATATATATATATATATATATATATATAAAGCAGTCCGTTTAAATTACATTTCACATGAAAATAAACTACGGATTGATCTGTGACTATTTTAAAATGGCTAATTTATGCATCAAAATATAATCAATGTTCGTTCATATCCTGTTTGGCTAGTTAATTTTGGAGGCTATTCGTTCCTACCCTGATATACCGGGTGGCCCAATAAAAATGGCACCAATTTTGAGAAGTGATATCTCAATAACCATTGCAGCTAGGGACTTAAAAAAACAACCAAATGAAAGATACATCTTTTCTCTTTAAATACTTATTCTATGGCTTGATGGTTATAAGCCCATATAATGCCCGAAATTGGCTTCCAAAAAAAATATATAAAAAAAAAAGTTGCGCATTTATATTTATTCCTTGATCCTAATTTTAAATGAAATTTTCTATTCCAGACCCCTCAAGATGGGATTGAGAGAATCTGATAAGAACATTATACAAGCACTACGTGAAGAAAAAGGATATTCATTAAACAGAATCCTTTACGAATTTCCAAATAGAAATTGGAAAAAAAGAACTGTGGCACATTTTTTACAAAAACTTAAAGAAACCGGCAGCAGTCAACGGCGTCTGGGAAGTGGTCGACCAGAAACTATTAGAACGCCAGAAAACATTGAAAAAGTAAATGAAATGGTTTTAAGTCAAGAGGAACAACCGGGAACAAGTAAAAGTGAACGTGAAGTTGCGAAAGAAACCGGGATTTCACGTTCATCAGTACAGCGAATAATTCGCTGTACTGATGAACGTGAAATCCCGGTTTCTTTCGCAACTTCACGTTCACTTTTACTTGTTCCCGGTTGTTCCTCTTGACTTAAAACAATTTCATTTACTTTTCAATGTTTTCTGGCGTTCTAATAGTTTCTGGTCGACCACTTCCCAGACGCCGTTGACTGCTGCCGGTTTCTTTAAGTTTTTGTAAAAAATGTGCCACAGTTCTTTTTTTCCAATTTCTATTTGGAAATTCGTAAAGGATTCTGTTTAATGAATATCCTTTTTCTTCACGTAGTGCTTGTATAATGTTCTTATCAGATTCTCTCAATCCCATCTTGAGGGGTCTGGAATAGAAAAATTTCATTTAAAATTAGGATCAAGGAATAAATATAATTGCGCAACTTTTTTTTTATATATTTTTTTTGGAAGCCAATTTCGGGCATTATATGGGCTTATAACCATCAAGCCATAGAATAAATATTTAAAGAGAAAAGATGTATCTTTCATTTGGTTGTTTTTTTAAGTCCCTAGCTGCAATGGTTATTGAGATATCACTTCTCAAAATTGGTGCCATTTTTTTTGGGCCACCCGATATATTATCAGATCTAAATATACCTACAACACAAATTACGATTCAGAGGATAAATAAACTACGGATCGATTTGCTCATTCGAACAAAAGTGTGAAATATCTTGTTTTAAAGGATCTATTACCATTTTTTTCTGCTTTTTTATTTCCAACCCGATTATCATTCCCCAACTTTGTACCGTCAGTTATAACTAGTGAGGACTTGCTCGTCGCCACGTCACACTACTCCTTTCAGTTAGATTAATGATGTTAAGCCACGTCCTGTCTGTTTTGTAGGTGGATGGATGATCATCCTCGGCTTTCAGAGGATGTAGCGACTCGTGGCTCGGAGTCTACGTAAAGTTGTCGGTCCCTTCCTTCACATGACCTTTGCCGTTACGAAGGTGATTGTAACTTGTTTGCGTTTTCAACTTTCGATTTCATATTTCATGTACAAAAATCAGTTCATATGACGTCAAATAATTCATAATTGTTTGGAAAATTATTCCAACAATAAAAATAATAGAAAAGGGGCTACTTATAATGACAGTGTATTCGTGTTTTATTTTTTTAATGTCTTCCAACCAATTATGAATTCTTTCTGAATTTTGAAATTTTCAGTATTTTCCCAATAGATTTTATTTTTTCGGCAAAAATTACAAATTAAACTTTGATAAGTGTTTTAAACACATGAATGTGATGAGATGATCATCAAATGAGTGATGAAACAGCTGTAGTTAATTGTTGAGTCATCAAAAACCCACAAACATTTAATATCTATAGTGGATACAGGGGCCATAGTTGTAAACATGAAGATTGCGGGTTCGACTCCTGAGAGGGACTTCGTCCCTTAAGATCTCAGCGATTAAGGTGCTTCCTGTAGATCTTCAGTGTTGGGATCGTGTCTAGACTACTGTACACGTTAAGTTGTACGTCCAGTTTGAGGTATAATCAAGACAACGTCAAAATAGCTCAAACTCTGAGCCAACAAATGAACAAACGTCAAAATTGAAAAAAAAATCGGAATCCTTCTTTGAACGTCTGAATCGTTCATCAAATTTTGAACTGAACCTTCAATTTGAACTTTGACTGTGAAGCTAAAATTTAACTTTGACCTTGAGTTCTAATGCCTTTGATTTAAAATTGTGGTTTTACTTTCAATTCTGAATTTAGCTAACCCTGAATTTCTACTTTCACTGACATTGGCGACGTGACTTTTGAGTTTAAATTTACTTAATCTGAAAGTTAAAACGAATTTAAGTCATTTCAAAGTCGTGGACAAAATTTGTTTGAATAAAAATAAAAACCAAAAACGGAGTGCAGAAAGTAGCTCATACAAAGTCCATTTTACTTAACCCTTTAACGACGGATGGTACCTTAAGGTCCACCAGAAATAATATAAATTGTACTACAATGCCTCGTTCCTATAAATGTTTCTACATGTTTATATAGATATCATTTAATTGTCGAGAAAGGATCCCAAAATGTGGATCATTTCAGTGACTAGTTATTAAAATATTTAGTTTTGAATAACAATAAAACCTATACGTTCTGGTAACAAGAGTGACTGCATATGCTGCGGACTCGTCCTTAAAGGGTTAAGATAGAGCTTCAATGCCGAAATCATGCACTCACTAAGGCGAAGTCCTTAACACAACAAAAGGTTTAAAAGCATAAAACAATTATTTGCAATTTTTATACAAAATTTAGCGTAAGTTCTACTATTTTCAATAAATGAAAAAAATAAAATTGTATATTTTACACTCCCTATACATTTTTACGCTTTAACAATGCTCAGCATTTAAATAGTGATTTTACAAAAATTAAAGTACTTTAGTTAAAACAAAAGTAACTTGCCCTCTTTAAGTAACATGCTGTGTAGTTGTGCATCACATACTCTTCCATAAATTGCAAACCTTATTATAATGGTAGATGAAATATTTAACACAGTCAACTTAGTAAGAGTTTATGACGACAGCGAGAATGTAAAACTAAACAGACAGTTCGCCTCGTCCATCTGCCGCTTAGAAAAATATATGAACAGCTGCATTCTCTGTTTAAGATTCAGTTCTGTCATTGACAATTTAGTCATGACCACGTTACGAAAATGATCTTCCTTTATTAATCATATATCGGACAGGAAAAACGCAATTTTTTAAATTTAACAGTAAATTTTTCAAATTCATTATATGTAGAAGACATGCATGGAGTTAATTTGGTGAACGCACACAAAACGTTAACATTTATCTGAAGAAACATTCAAAGTTGATGGCACATGGCACTTTTATTTTATTCAGCCATAATAATTAAGCTATACATATATATAGTATGTTTGTGTGTGTGTATAATACTAATTAGATAAAAAGCGTGCCATTTATTTCAAAAGAAATGTATACGAGACGTACACATCAGTCTGCTTTCATAATACATCCTATTTCCAAGAAAGAATATTAAACTAATAATCATGAAAGGGCTATACTTCTTTACTCAAAATTGAGACTAAAACAGAATTTAAACGCTATGACAGAAAATATGGAAATGATGTACAGAGATATAATTTTCTACTTACAATTCGTTCGTAGAACAGTGTGAGTCTGCACTAGCATCCATTGCAGCGGCCTGTGCAATTCCGTAAGCGCTATCAACCTGTCGCGATACAAAGAGTTCTTCGTTGTCTACAATCGCGAAAAACCGCACATTCGCTTCGGCACAAGAGAACGACCAAAAAACAAAAAATCACTATTCCATATATATATATATAAAATTTAATATATGTGTGTGTATATATATATATATATATATAAAATTTAATATGTGTGTGTGTGTATATATATATATATATATATATAATCTAATATGTGTGTGTGTGTATATATATATATATATATAAAATTTAATATATGTGTGTGTGTGTATATATATATATAAATTTAATATATGTGTGTATATATATATATATAAAATTTAATATGTGTGTGTATATATATATATAAAATTTAATATATGTGTGTGTGTGTGTATATATATATATAAAATTTAATATATGTGTGTGTATATATATATATAAAATTTAATATGTGTGTGTGTGTGTGTATATATATAATTTAATATATGTGTGTGTGTGTAAAAATGAACAATGACTAATCCATATTCATTTTTACATAATAAACCAAAATCGCCTAAGCGAGTTTTGGATAAAAATTGTATTTGTAGCTTCCTATTTTTGTTTGTGTCATAACCTTACGATCTCCCATTTCTATGGTTTAGTCGTATCCATTTTCCATTTTTACATTTTTGTTATAGAAGTTATTATAATTAATTATGATTGTCTTGCATCTCACCCTCGACCCTAGATTATGCATACACAGTGCATGTAACAGGATTGTTACTCTTTGTCTCTAATTCGTTCTTGTAAGTCTTCCTAACAATGATTCGTACTCTACGTACAAATTCAATAACTATGACGTCCTATTTTCCCGTCATTAATTTCCCTTCATCATATCTCTAGTATTCAATGTATGAAAATTTATATATCATCATAATAAAAACTGTACACCCTCTAGAAGTCATTATTTATATGTTATGTAGTATAAATATAATTCTTACATTCATATCTTATCTTGACCAATTATCCAATATAAATCTTATTAAATAATCATCTGTACTCGTGTCAGTCATGAAATGCAAAACCTTTGCCTTCGTTCTAAAACGCAAAAAAAACGTTCTCGTATTATTTTTTTCATTTTTATTTAATTATTTGTGACCTCCCGAGATGAACTCGAAAACGCTTAGTAAGTATTATCAGAAATTCCACTCATCCCAGCATAATTCGAACACTCGAAGGTTAAAATACCTCCTCTCGCTTTGATTTCAAATTTATAATATTATCATGCGTTATGTTATATCATGTATGTCATGTCTCATGTACTTGTTTGTACTAATAACCATATAATCTAACCATATAATCTAACCATGGTAAACGATGTAATGTACTTCAATGAAATTATAATTAACTGTAATATTTTAATTTAATATAATGTAATGTACTTTAATGAAACTGTACTTAATGATGTAATGTACTAAATAACGTAGTCAATGTACTTTAATGAAATTGTAGTTAACGATAATAAATGAATTGATAATTATAATCAAAGTTACAGTAGACCAAAATTACAATGTACTCAATGTCCGACCCGACATTATGTCGCCATAAGGAATGTCGAATCGGCAATACTGTTGTTATGTATTTTTATTATTATTCCTCCGTTGTGATAAATTTTAATGTGCTTTCTACTTTGCCATATAATTGATAACCTGTTGTTTTTTTAAAATCTCATAATCATTTTTTTAGATTTAGCTGAATAATGAATCCTGAGTAACTTTTGCCATGTCATGTTTTGTATACATTCTTTCTTCATTATAAATGTTGAAGTCATGTCTTGCCTAAGCATTTAATTGTAAATCTTAAACCTTTAATTTTTACTCATATGCATATTTTAGTGTAAAGATGCATAGTTCAATTTCCACTTTTAGTTAACTTGGCAGATCATAATAACATCAGATCTGAAAATACGCAGTTTAAGATAAAAATATGGCTTCATCTTCAAATATCTTGTTTATCCGTTTAAACCTTACACAGCTAAAAGATTTACTTTATTTTCAAATATTGTGCAAAAATAATACAGCCTCTTCAACATTTAATAATGATGATGTTAGTAGAATTGGGGTATATAAAGCCCACCAATTTCTTCCATGTTTGTTCTGATACCAACTACGAGGCTGAGCATTACCTGTAACAGTTTAGAAGTAAAACACAGTAAGAACACGTCTTTATCTTCTCCTTCGAGCCGTGCTCTCTTCAGAAGAACTTAGTCATTAGAATCTCCCGATAAGCTACAAGAAGAATCGGAGAGAAACCCCAAAGAATTTAATAAGCCTCTCAGAATCCTCCGAGCCACTGAAGAAGAACTCGGAGAGTAGTATAGAAGAAACTACTGCAAGTAACATATCCGTTGCTGCCTCCTAACCAGAACCCCCGTCGACTCCGAACCAACCCAGGGCCATAGACGGAGGGGTTAACATTGTGGCGACCCTTTACCAGGATAAGAAAAAGATTTTAACAAGAAGATTTTAACAAGAAGATTTTAACAAGAAGATTTTAACAAGAAGATTTTAACAAGAAGATTTTAACAAGAGGCCACTCTTTGGCCAAAATAGAAATTACCCTGCATCAGGATAAACACATAGAAGAAGAGGATCTTAACAACTGGCTACCCTTTAAGCAGGATCTTCACGACTCCAGGATTCTTCCAGTCTTCCAGACCCTGGAACCAGAACCAACACCCAGTTGACCGGTGCGTCACGACTTCTAGTTCGTCACATCCACCCAGTTGACCGGTGCGTCACGACTTCTAGTTCGTCACATCCACCCAGTTGACCGGTGCGTCACGACTTCTAGTTCGTCACATCCACCCAGTTGACCGGTGCGTCACGACTTCTAGTTCGTCACATCCACCCAGTTGACCGGTGCGTCACGACTTCTAGTTCGTCACATCCACCCAGTTGACCGGCGTGTCACGACTTCGAGTTCGTTACATCCACCCTTGAACCGGTGCGTCACGACTCCAAGTTCTGCACGCCTAGTTTTCATCCAGGAACAAGTGGCCAGCAAGACACGTCTTCAGGACACGTCTCTAATGATTTCGCCATAGGAATCTTGTTAAGTACAAAACTCTTTTTTAAAATAATTTCTAAACATTTGAAAAAATCATTATTATTAACAATTAATATTTAGTATTGAGCCAGAATTAACAAAAAACACAGTGAACACTACAGACACCAGTGATACACTCTTTTTATTGAAAACAGTATTGTCACAGTTATTTTCAGTTATTTTTTTACTATTCTAGTTCGTATAGTATAATTTTATTTTATGTACCTTCGCGTACATTAGAGTGAAATGTTTTTTACATTTTTATATTTTAGTCAATTGTAAGAGAAGTCAATTGTAAGAGAAGTCAATTGTAAGAGAAGTCAATTGTAAGAGAAGTCAATTGTAAGAGAAGTCAATTGTAAGAGAAGTCAATTGTAAGAGAAGTCAATTGTAAGAGAAGTCAATTGTAAGAGAAGTCAATTGTAAGAGAAGTCAATTGTAAGAGAAGTCAATTGTAAGAGAAGTCAATTGTAAGAGAAGTCAATTGTAAGAGAAGTCAATTGTAAGAGAAGTCAATTGTAAGAGAAGTCAATTGTAAGAGAAGTCAATTGTAAGAGAAGTCAATTGTAAGAGAAGTCAATTGTAAGAGAAGTCAATTGTAAGAGAAGTCAATTGTAAGAGAAGTCAATTGTAAGAGAAGTCAATTGTAAGAGAAGTCAATTGTAAGAGAAGTCAATTGTAAGAGAAGTCAATTGTAAGAGAAGTCAATTGTAAGAGAAGTCAATTGTAAGAGAAGTCAATTGTAAGAGAAGTCAATTGTCACAATTATATTCAGTATAGTATAATTTTATTTTATGTATCAAACGTAATAGTATCGTACCTTCGTGTACATTCGAGTGAAATGTTGTTTACATTTTATATTTTTTGTTTGCAAATTTTTTTCAATTACGGAATTGAATTGACTTGCAAATTAGAGAGAGAGAGAGTTTAGAGAGAGTTTATAGAATTAGAGAGATTTTTGAAGTCATTTTTGAAGTAATTTTGAAGTCATTTTTTGAAGTCAGTTTTTCAAGTCAGTCGGTTGCACCAAGAGGGTCAACCAAAACAGAGGTTAATCGTCTCCACTTGATAAAGATCAAATGCAGTCATTTTCCATTTTTAGTTAATCTTTACTTGACAAGCGTTCAAGTTAGACAGTTTAAGTTTCAAGATACTTGACAAGCGCTGAAGTTAGACGGTTTAGTTTCATTTTCAGTTCAGAATACTTGATAAGAGGTCAAGTCAGAAGGTTGCGCCAAAACGGCCAACCGCCCCAGAGATTTATAGAGATACTTGATAAGAGTTCAAGTCAATAGGTTGCATCTAAGAGGGACAACCGCCCCAGAGATTTCAGTTAGATTCGAAGTCAGAGTTTATTTCAAGTCAGAGTGATTTATTCCAAGTCATTTTTATTTCAAGTCCCAAGTAGTTTTCAATGCAGTCAATTGAATTCAACTTTTCCTTTGTAATTTAAGAATTTAATTCAACCTTTTTTTTTGTTGTTGTTCAAAAGAATTTAATTCAGCCTTTTTTTGTGTTTGTGAGAAGAAAATTGACCTATCTGTCTTTTCTTGTCATGTCATTATTGCGTATATAAATATATAGGTGAAATGACATTTTGTTGTTTGTAACCCAAAACAGTTTTTACAATTGTTTGTAACGATTTGGTAATCATTGTAATGTATACGTGATAATAATAGTTGTGTAACAATTAATCGATCATGTACCTAATTTATCCTGCTCTGTACGATCGGGAAATTTACCCGTATGAAATTTCAGTCATTTAATTTTTAATAAAACTTCTACGCAATAAAACAGATGTATTTGTCTATATGCAAACAAGTTTTCAGACTAAAATATCAAATAATTCAAAATTCTATCAACATTCAACGAAAAAGTATAATTTTTCTACTTAACCTTCAAAAATTATTAAACCTTTTTAATATTTTTTTTTTTATTATTAATAAAAATAATTTTTAATATAAAATTCAATTGACATTATTAAAAGAAAAGATTGTTCGAAATGCTTCCCTTTCATTTCAATAACTTTTTTATTCCTGATCGAAATTCATCTATGATTCGATTTACTTTTATTTTTTTAGAATATTATAAAATTGTATTTAGCTCGTTGAAATGCATAATTGATTTATGTTTTTTAATTTGTATTTTAATTTTCTTTTGTTCAATTAATCGTGAGTAGCTGTCCCTCGAAATTGTAAAATACACACTTCGCACCTAATACACCCAAATACCCATTTGACCACAGGTCTATACATCATCCACTACGTAATTCGATTTGTACCTACAACAGTCAATAAAAATGCATGCACACTATATATACTATATATACAAACCTCATACTCAAATCATTGAATATCACAATAAAACTATTTCATTACGTAAGTGCCAACTATGCGATTTAATCGTAATCAATTTTTGCATTCATGCATTTATACAGTTAATTTAACAATCTGTCTCGAAATTATCAGCTACACCCTTTATACCTAGTACACAAAAATACACACTAGACCACAGGTCTATACATCATCCATTACGTAATTCTATTTTTTACCTACAATAGTCAATAAAAATTAGCTTATAAATTGTGCGATTTACGTACGTAATTTTTCCCACAGAAAAATAAAATTTTGTAAAAAAAAAAAAAAAAAAAAAAAACATTTAACAATCATTCTTTGTCTAAATTGTTTGTCTAAACTAAAGTATTAATCTTTGAATTCCTTTATATTATATAATAACTCACTTGTTCTGTATAAAACTTGTAATGTAAAGAAAAATTCGTCACCTAACTTGAATTAGTTAGAATGTTATTTTCTCATTTGTATTGTATTAATGGTACCCTATCAGATTATTGTATAAATACCATTTTAGAGGGGGAAACACTGTAAAAATGAACAATGACTAATCCATATTCATTTTTACATAATAAACCAAAATCGCCTAAGCGAGTTTTGGATAAAAATTGTATTTGTAGCTTCCTATTTTTGTTTGTGTCATAACCTTACGATCTCCCATTTCTATGGTTTAGTCGTATCCATTTTCCATTTTTACATTTTTGTTATAGAAGTTATTATAATTAATTATGATTGTCTTGCATCTCACCCTCGACCCTAGATTATGCATACACAGTGCATGTAACAGGATTGTTACTCTTTGTCCCTAATTCGTTCTTGTAAGTCTTCCTAACAATGATTCGTACTCTACGTACAAATTCAATAACTATGACGTCCTATTTTCCCGTCATTAATTTCCCTTCATCATATCTCTAGTATTCAATGTATGAAAATTTATATATCATCATAATAAAAACTGTACACCCTCTAGAAGTCATTATTTATATGTTATGTAGTATAAATATAATTCTTACATTCATATCTTATCTTGACCAATTATCCAATATAAATCTTATTAAATAATCATCTGTACTCGTGTCAGTCATGAAAGCAAAACCTTTGCCTTCGTTCTAAAACGCAAAAAAAAACGTTCTCGTATTATTTTTTCATTTTTATTTTTAATTATTTGACCTCCCGAGATGAACTCGAAAACGCTTAGTAAGTATTATCAGAAATTCCACTCATCCCAGCATAATTCGAACACTCGAAGGTTAAAATACCTCCTCTCGCTTGATTTCAAATAATATTATTATCATGCGTTATGTTATCATGTATGTCATGTCTCATGTACTTGTTTGTACTAATAACCATATAATCTAACCATATAATCTAACCATGGTAAACGATGTAATGTACTTCAATGAAATTATAATTAACTGTAATATTTTAATTTAATATAATGTAATGTACTGTACTTTAATGAAACTGTACTTAATGATGTAATGTACTAAATAACGTAGTCAATGTACTTTAATGAAATTGTAGTTAACGATAATAAATGAATTGATAATTATAATCAAAGTTACAGTAGACCAAAATTACAATGTACTCAATGTCCGACCCGACATTATGTCGCCATAAGGAATGTCGAATCGGCAATACTGTTGTTATGTATTTTATTATTATTCCTCCGTTGTGATAAATTTTAATGTGCTTTCTACTTTGCCATATAATTGATAACCTGTTGTTTTTTTAAAATCTCATAATCATTTTTTAGATTTAGCTGAATAATGAATCCTGAGTAACTTTTGCCATGTCATGTTTTGTATACATTCTTTCTTCATTATAAATGTTGAAGTCATGTCTTGCCTAAGCATTTAATTGTAAATCTTAAACCTTTAATTTTTACTCATATGCATATTTTAGTGTAAAGATGCATAGTTCAATTTCCACTTTTAGTTAACTTGGCAGATCATGATAACATCAGATCTGAAAATACGCAGTTTAAGATAAAAATATGGCTTCATCTTCAAATATCTTGTTTATCCGTTTAAACCTTACACAGCTAAAAGATTTACTTTATTTTCAAATATTGTGCAAAAATAATACAGCCTCTTCAACATTTAATAATGATGATGTTAGTAGAATTGGGGTATATAAAGCCCACCAATTTCTTCCATGTTTGTTCTGATACCAACTACGAGGCTGAGCATTACCTGTAACAGTTTAGAAGTAAAACACAGTAAGAACACGTCTTTATCTTCTCCTTCGAGCCGTGCTCTCTTCAGAAGAACTTAGTCATTAGAATCTCCCGATAAGCTACAAGAAGAATCGGAGAGAAACCCCAAAGAATTTAATAAGCCTCTCAGAATCCTCCGAGCCACTAAAGAAGAATCGGAGAGAAACCCCAAATAATTTAATAAGCCTCTCAGAATCCTCCGAGCCACTAAAGAAGAACTCGGAGAGTAGTATAGAAGAAACTACTGCAAGTAACATATCCGTTGCTGCCTCCTAACCAGAACCCCCGTCGACTCCGAACCAACCCAGGGCCATAGACGGAGGGGTTAACATGTGTATATATATATATATAATTTAATATATGTGTGTGTGTGTATATATATATATATAAAATGTAATATATGTGTGTGTATATATATATAAAATGTAATATATTTGTGTGTGTATATATATATAAAATGTAATATATTTGTGTGTGTATATATATATAATATAAAATTTAATATGTGTGTATATATATATAAAATTTAATATGTGTGTATATATATATATATAAAACTTAATATGTGTGTGTGTGCATATATATATATATATATAAAATTTAATATATGTGTGTGTATATATATATATATATAAAAATTTAATATATGTGTGTGTATATATATATTATATATAAAATTTAATATATGTGTGTGTATATATATATATATAAAAATTTAATATATGTGTGTATATACAGGGTGGGGCACGGGAACCAGGTGTTTTTGGAATAATCAGGAAAATGATATTTATTTTTGTAAAGAAAATATATTGATAGAACAACATTCGTAAGAACATAGCATTTCATGTCATAATAATCATGTACCGAAAATTATATCTGGCATATGATGTCCTTGGCCGTCGACACATTGTTGAAGGCGTTTACGAAAATTGGCCTCCACTCTTCCCAGCAGGTCTCTGTTGATTTGGATGATTTGTTTGACGGATCGCTTCCTTCAATGCATCTAATGTACGGGGCTTGTCCTCGTAGACACGTGACTTGAGGTACCCCCATAGAAAGAAGTCACATGTGGACAAGTCAGGGGACCGAGGGGGCCATGCAATGTCACCAAATCTCGAAATGAGATGGTTGGGAAACAGGGGGCGAAGAACAGCCATTGACGCTCTGGCGGTGTGTGGCGTGGCCCCATCTTGCTGAAACCACAAATGTCGACGAGCAATACGCCTTCTTCGTAACTCAGGGATGAAAAAGGTGTTCACCATCTCAATGTAACGCCCAGATGTTATGGTAACGGTAACCCCATTTTGTTCGAAGAAATAGGGACCGATGACGCCAAACTTTCCCACCGCGCACCAAACTGTAACCTTAGGGCTATGCAGCGGTTTTTTCATGGAGTTGTCGCGGATTTTCAGCAGCCCAATACCGACAGTTTTGATTGTTGACGGCCCATTAAGGTGGAAATGGGCTTCATCACTCATTACCACCATCATGTTTTCATTCTGCTCATAAAGTGCAAGCATTTCCTGTGCAAAATTCAGTCGTTGGGGGCAATCGTTTACATTCAATTCCTGCACCATCGCTAACTTGTATGGGTGAAAATGTAATTCTTCATGCAAAATCCGTCTAACAGTACGATTGCTGATTCCGAGTGCAGCTGAATGTCTCCGAGCAGAGCGGCCTGGGCTTTGCAACATCGCTTGTCTGACCCTTTCAACGTTCTCTGGAGTACGCACAGTGCGTTGCGGCCCCTTCGGTTTTGTTTTCATTATTGAGCCTCCTGTTCGAAGATTGTTAACCCAACGTAAGATTGTGTCACGAGCGGGAACAGAGTCATTTCGATGAATGTTGAATCTGCGGCGAAACGCACGCTGAACTGCTGTCACTGACTCGCCACTCCTAACAAAATGATCATACGCGAACATGCGGTGTTCTAACGTCCACTGCTCCATGATGGCACCTGAAAGATAAAGGTGAGTGTTAATTAAAGTTAAATGCTATGAACCCAGGAATGGAATGCTACCTACCGCACGCCCCTCCCATTCCTAATGGCCGATTACTAGCTATTCAAAAAACACTTGATTCCCGTGCCCCACCCTGTATATATATATATTATATATATATAAAATTTAATATATGTGTGTATATATATATATATATATATACATATATATAAAATTTAATATATGTGTATATATATATATATATATATATATATATATATATATACAGGGTGGGCGGAAAGTAGCTCCCTATTTTGGATTGGTAAAAAAATACGTATATTATCCATTTATTTCAGAAGAAATAATATGAAAAGGTAGGCATACATGGTAGGTTTTCTCTAAAATTCAATGTGGGCTCCAACTCTTTCCACCAGCTTCTGGAGCCGCCCAGGAATGGCGTCCACTGACTTTAGCAGGAACTCCGGCGGGATGGAGGACATGACTTCCCGAATTCGGTCCTCCAGTTCTTCCAATGTCCTCGGTTTGGTGCGGTAGACTTCTTCCTTTACCCACCCCCAAAGAAAGAAGTCGCACGGTTACCGCTGAAAAACGGCAGATCGGTTCAGTGTAACGGTGTGGTGTGGTATGACCTCAGATCAGGTTGTGGCCCGTTCCTTCTGCGCAACACCATGAATGCTGAGCGGTACCTTGCTATGTTGCGAAACGAGGTCTGGCCGGTTGTCAGCACATGGGAAAACATCGACGATCTGATATTTATGCAAGATGGCGCCCCTCCGCACTTCGCTCTTGTTGTCCGTGAGTGGCTGGATGCCCACTTCCCTGGGCGTTGGATGGGTCGTCGTGGTCCACATCAATGGCCAGCCAGGAGCCCCGACTTGACACCGTGCGACTTCTTTCTTTGGGGGTGGGTAAAGGAAGAAGTCTACCGCACCAAACCGAGGACATTGGAAGAACTGGAGGACCGAATTCGGGAAGTTATGTCCTCCATCCCCGGAGTTCCTGCTAAAGTCAGTGGACGCCATTCCTGGCGGCTCCAGAAGCTGGTGGAAAGAGTTGGAGCCCACATTGAATTTCAGAGAAAACCTACCATGTATGCCTACCTTTTCATATTATTTCTTCTGAAATAAATGGATAATATACGTATTTTTTTACCAATCCAAAATAGGGAGCTACTTTCCGCCCACCCTGTATATAAAATTTAATATGTGTGTGTATATATATATATATAAAATTTAATATGTGTGTATATATATATATATATATATAAAATTTAATATATGTGTGTGTATATATATATATATAAAATTTAATATATGTGTGTGTGTGTATATATATATATATATAAAATTTTATGTGTGTGTATATAATATATATATAAAATTTAATATATGTGTGTGTGTGTGTATATATATATATATAAAATTTAATATATGTGTGTGTATATATATATATATATATAAAATTTAATATATGTGTGTATATATATATATAAAATTTAATATATGTATATATATATATATATATATATATATATAATTTAATATATGTGTGTGTGTGTATATATATATAAAATTTTAATATGTGTGTGTATATATATACATGGCGTCCCAAAAAAATGTATACACACTTTAACAGCTGATAGCTCAATTGATGTTTCTTTCTTTCCAAGTTAAACCCATTAGAATTAATAATGGCAGTCAGACTAAGCTTTGAACAAAGGAAATTCATTCTAAAATGCTACTGGAAGTGTGAAAACGCAGTTGAAGTGCAAAGACAGTTTAGAAGGGAGTTTCAAACAGATCCACCAACGCGACTTACCATCACTCGAATTAGAGATAAGTTTGAAGCCGATGGAACTGTTCAGAATGTCCACAAGAAGCGTTCCGGAAGACCACGGACATCGACAAGCCCCACAAAGCAAGAAAGAGTACTGGAAACGTATCACCAAAGTCCAAGAAAATCTGTGCGGCAAGCGAGTCGTGAGGTAGGAATTTCAGAATCGTCTGTCCAACGCATTTTGAAGCGCTGTCAACGGAAAAGTTACATTCCAAGATTAGTCCATGCTATTAATGAAGATGATCCGGACCGAAGAGTGGAGTATTGCGAGTGGTACTTGGCACGATGTGGATGTGGATTGGACGAAGGGGTTTCGTAGAATACCCTCCGTGTTCACCAGACCTCACACCACTAGACTTTTTTTTATGGGATACTTAAAAGACAAAGTCTACGCTATAAAACCTGCAACAGTCGCTGAATTGAGAGCAGCCATTGAACGATAATGCACACAAATACCAAACGAAATGTTTCGTGATGTTTGCGATTCCATTGCTTCGCGTTATCAGCAGTGCCTGGACCAGAACGGACGTCAGTTTGAAAACAGGCGTTGACAAAACAATTAAATAATGTCTGTAGATTCTATTACATTTTGAAAATGAAATGTATTTTAATAAACACTGCCTTTATAAGTATTTAAAGTGTGTATACATTTTTTTGGGACGCCCTGTATATATATATATAAAAAATTTAATATGTGTGTGTGTGTATATATTTATATATAATTTAATATATGTGTGTATATATATATATATATAATTTAATATATGTGTGTATATATATATATATATAATTTAATATATGTGTGTATATATATAATATATATATATATATAATTTAATATATGTGTGTATATATATATATATATAATTTAATATATGTGTATATATATATATATATATAATTTAATATATGTGTGTATATATATATATATATAATTTAATATATGTGTGTATATATATATATATATATAATTTAATATTGTGTGTGTATATATATATATATATATATATAATTTAATATATGTGTGTATATATATATATATAATTTAATATAGTGTGTATATATATATTTAATATATGTGTGTATATATATATATATAATTTAATATATGTGTGTATATATATTATTTTAATATATGTGTATATATATATATATATAATTTAATATATGTGTATATATATATATATTAATTTAATATATGTGTATATATATATATAAAATTTAATATATGTGTGTGTATATATATATATAATATATATATATATAATATATATATAAATATATGTATAATATATATATATATATAATATATATATAATATATGTATAATATATATATATATAAAATATATGTATGTATATATAAACATACAATGAACATGTGTCAAAAGAGACTAGGTTCTTAATAAATCTAGGAGTGGAATTTATAAGTTACACTTAGTGGTTAGGATGAAGAAAATTAGTATAAAATTTTTTTAATTATATTTATAATGAAAACTAAGTTATTAATTAAATAGGTATTACAAAAGGATATATAATTAAACTATGGAAATTAACTTAAATAAAGGTTAGACTAAATGAAATTTATTAAACATAAATGACAAAAAAGATAAATGATATAAATAAATATGGGCAGGAAAGCTTATTGCTCAAGTTAGGAATCTGGTGGATGCCGAGATGTATCCGACAGCCTCCAAGTGTATCTCTCTTAGTGAATTATTTAGAAAAAAGTATTTTTTCTTCTTTGCCAATGTGGCATCGGAGAGTACCAGCATTCAAAAAGAACCTTTTTAAGAATAAGAATTATGAACATAAGATACTAAAATTGAAGACATTTACATTACATAATTAAAGCAATACATAAAGCAAACAAAAAAGAATCGCAATAATACAAATATTAAAACATCAAATTCTAAACAACATAATAAAGAAATAAAAGTTACAAGACAAGTCGGGCTGTACTCACCAGGAGGTAATGTATTTCTAACAGAAGTGAGGTTAGAGACGACTTGTCATACAAATAACATCGCTTTTTAGGAAACGAACGTACGAACACATTCTGATCGTTTAGAAAGGGTCAATGTGGGTGTAGAATTGTAATTTTATAAGGAGTAATCCTAGCCAAGAAGTGTCTTCTTGACAATATGTATGTATAAAACATATATAGACATATATTCATTTATATATGTATATATAAACATATATATTGAAGACACTCCACGTTTACTACTTACAGCATGTCCTCAGCTTCAAACACATCTGGTGAGTGGTGAGGAATAACGTTCTGTTTCACTTTGGGTGAATTCCAATGTGTTAGAATTCATTGTAGCTAACCGAACGAGAATATCCACTGGGAAAAATTAATAACGAGTGTACTCACGGGATGAAGACGTTCCTTTTATATGGCCAGGGGGACGCTCATTTAGAACGACGTGCGCGTAAGCTCAATAGGCCAACCATTAGTTCGCAAGTTTTCTGATTGGCTGAAAATGATCTGTATGCGGGGTTTGTGAATGCTGTTCGCCAATATTGACTTATGCTTCACTCAGATTTTTTTTAAATTAATAAGCAGACATTCTCCCATAATTATTTTAAATATATCTTTAGTACTATTAAAATTTAAAATATATATAGAACTTAAAATTTAATAAGAGACTTGACAATTTGACATAAACGGTGTTCGTAGGATCATTAATTATTACGTATATATAATATATATATATATATATATATATAATATATATATATATATATATACTATATATATACATATATATAATATATATATATATATATAATATATTATATATATATATATATATAATAAACAGGAACACCAGAGAAAATACAAACATCCTTCAAGGTTTAATAGTACCAACGTTTTGGAATGCACTAATTCCATCTTCATGGCTAAAACAATAAAATGCCAAATCACATACAAAATACAAATTGCTTAATAACAATTTAAAATAAACTTAAAAAATTATAAAAAGTAGCTAAGAAAATGTAAAACATTAAAACTAAAAGGTAAATAAATGTGAAGTTAAAAAGTTAAAATTATAAAAAGTAAAAGCATTAAAACTGAAACGTAAATAAAATAAACTAGTACCTTAACCAAAACATAGCAGATCTATCGATGATTCGTCAAAATTTAGGTCTGGTTTTAGTTTATAAATAAACAAAGCTCCATAATTTTAAGCTTAAGGTCAGAGCTTCCGGCAACAAGTACGGCGAAATTAGACTATGAAATTGGGTTGTTATTGTTGTGCGAGTGACTACGTATGAGAGAATTAGGTGGTTTGCCAAGGGGTAAATTTGTACGGACCCATTTATCGAGATGTTCGTAAATACGAGATTTTAAATGTCTTTTAGTTTTACCTATATATGACCCCATACAGTGGTCACACTTGTATTGATAAACTATGGATGACTTAAGAAGTGTAGGAATAACATCCTTGTATTTAAATAAATGGTAAATCGATTTAGACGGGGTGAATATAATTTGTATACATAGTTGTGGGTAGAATTCCTTGAGCAATTTTAAAAGTTTGTTTCTAATGTTAAAACTTGAGGTTCCCATATAGGGCAAAGTGAAATACAGGATACCTTTGGGGCTGTAATTAAGTCTCTAGTTGTAGGGCTTATTAGTCTATTTAAGGTTCTGCCTATTGTAGTTTCCACCAGCCTAGAAGGGAAATTATTCTTGGCAAGGAGTTTTCGGATGAAATCTAGTTCATCGTGTAGTTTAAAGTAATCTGAACAGATATTGAAAGCTCTATTGGTCAGAGTCGAAATTAAATTTCGTTTGAAACCTAAAGGGATAAAGGAAGAAAAGTTCGTATTAAGATTGGTGAATGTCGGCTTTCGGTAAACGGAAGTTTCAAAAGCGGAATCAGTTTTTATTATCTTAATGTCCAAAAAAGACAGAGAGCTATTAGATTCAGCTTCTGAAGTAAATTGAATATTAGGGTGCTTAGAATTAAGGTAATTACGAAACAAAGGGATATGGTCTGGTGATTTAAACAGGAGAAAAGTGTCATCAATATATCTTCAATAAAAAACCGGTTTAAAGTTGGAAGGACACTCATTCAACCATTTGACTTCATGATGACACAGAAACGCGTTAGCTAAGGTGGGACCAAGAGGCAGACCCATTTGAACACCTTCCGTCTGTTTAAAATATTCACCGTTGAATATAAATATAAGGTCTTCCACGGAAAATTTTAGTAGTTCTTTCATTTGACCTCTATTAAAACCCTGCACAGTATCAGTATTATTAAAAAGATTGTCAATACATATATCAATAGTTTCTGCAACAGGCACATTGGTAAATAAAGATTTTACATCGAAGCTAGCCATTGTGTAAGAATTATTATTTAATGAGGTAATTTCTCTAACGAAAGAAAAAGAATCCCGTGCTGTATACAAATTATAAGTTATAGGTGATAGTATGGGAACCAAGAATTTTGAAAGGTTATAACTAAAAGTTCCTAGAGCCGATAAAATTGGCCAAAGTGGACAATTAGGTTTGTGTATTTTAGGGAGTCCATACATAATGCCTGGGCTGGATCCAGAAACAAATAATTTAGAAAAAAACCGTGTCTGAGATTATATTATTAGATTTAAGTTTTCTAAGATACCTATTAATTTTATCTTCCTGTTTAAAATTAAAGCAAAAATGTCACCAGTTACTTTAGTAAATCTAGTTGCATCATTTAAAATATCTAACATTTTATCGACATAAACATTCCTGTCCAAAAGAACAACGCCATTGCCTTTGTCTGGTCTTGTAACCACCAATGACTTGTCCAAAGACAGATTTCTTAGACTTTGAAATTCTTCCACCTCCATATTAGATCTATTGCCATAAGGGTTAAAAGCATAAAATGAAGTAAAAGCTAAATTACGTAAATTATTAGATAAAAAGTTAAAACCTTTACTATGTGGGTCAAAGAATGAATGTTTAAAAAGATCCTTAAAAAATAACTCAAAGTTGAGGAAATAATCGTAAAAATTAAGTTTCTTTGGAGTAAGAGAGAATTTCAGGCCTTTACAAAGGGCAGATTTTTTAATATCACTGAGAACTTTGGAAGAATAATTAAAGATGAGATCATTAGCTGCTAGATTATTACTCGTATTATATCCTAATTTTTGGAGTTTCCTGTTCTGAACAAAATTGACCCTTGCAATACATTTGAAATTGCACGTCTGAATGACGTTCAAAAGATGTGTTGAATCTATACCAGACACCAGAGACTTAAAATCAGCCTTTTCTTAAATTTAATTTCTGTATCTAGTAATTGTTTTTGACAGTTCCTATAGGTTTCACTTGTTTGTGACACAGACACATTTTAGCTCAATAGTATATAGGATTAGAATTAGAGACAAAACTACCTCCTACCTACAAGAAAAGAACTTATACAACCCAAATCAACATAGTTTCAGGGCTGGAAGATCATGCCTATCACAGTTATTAGACCACCAGGAGAAAATATTGGAAACACTCTGTCGAGGACAAAAGATAGCTGGAATAAGAATAACTTAAGAATACAGGAATGAATGGAAAGCCAGGAAGAGAGATATTTCATTTCTTGACGCAAAGAACACAAAGAGTGGTAGTAAATGTAGTGACCTCCGGAGTCTCGAAAGTAGAGAGCTCTGTCCCAGAAGGGACAGTATAACAGAAGACAACAATATGAAGTTCATCGAAGAAAAATTCCAATTTCTAAGATATGGTAATAACAAGGAGTTACAGAATAAAGGGTACAAAACTCTGCAAGCCACACAGATAACACCAAATCCACAAGTCAGGGATCTTGTAGTAATAATGTCGTCGGATGCAGAATTCAGAGAGCACTATAACATCAAAATTACAACAACTTGAAAAATAATGGGAATCATTTGGAGGAGCTTCCACAGCAGAAAAGCAAACACCATGCTCAAATTACGGAACAGTCTAGTCCAGGGGTGGGGAACCTTTTTTCATTGGAAGGCCGCATTTCATTTAACCAAGACCCTATTAGGCCGCATTTCATTTAACCAAGACCCTATTAGGCCGCATGCTGAGTATTTAACATATACAGTACAACAAAATGTCATATTTTAGTCTACAATCTACATATTTACTAATTTTAAATCAAACTTGATAATACGTGAGGGTTTTTATAATAAATAAAAAATTCAGCAAGTGCATTTATTTTTTTTGGGGGGGGGGAATAATTGACAATAGAACTAATATTAAGTGAAAAATGATATTAAGTGAAATGATGTTAATATTAAGTGAAAAAGTGATAAACCATTTCATGACTTTTTTGTGACTGCTTATTGCGGGACAGGAGTCGTACATTTGGTTCCAACATCGTTAACCGTAGTTTTAGTTGGTCCTACAGGTGCATATTCGTCATCTGAGATCTCAAGCGCGTTTTAATTTGAGTCACATACAAAAACGTTGATTCACAACAGTAGGTTGTGCCGAAACAAGACAACATTCGACGAGCATGTTGGCGCAGACGTGGGTATTCAACGGCATTTTTCCATATTTCAACAGGATCCTTCTTAGTATCAAATAGAGACTTAAGGATATTATCTTTTAATAGCTCAATCAACTCCATCTGTAAATCTTCAGGTGCTTTGGAGATATCAACCAGGTGTGGTTGGAAAGCTAGTTTCAGTGTGAAGTCATGTTTCTCAAAATCTTCAAATCTTTCATCGTATTCTTCAATCAGGGAGTCTAGGACAGCTGTGTATTCTTTCACATCGCATTCCCTTAATGATTTGCTTGTATCTTCTTCATCAATTACCTTTCCCAGTTCAGGGAAGTGTTCAGCTGAAAGTTTCGATCGGGTAAAGATAGTTTTGAAAAAGCGCAGCTTCCTTCGAAAAGCCTGGATTTTTTGCCACATTTCATATATGGATTTAGTTTTACCTTGCAAAGAAATATTCAGGTCATTTTGCCTTGACATTACGTCACAAAAAAATGCAGCATTTCTGCAGAAATCCTTTTTTGACAATTTACATGGTTCATTGAGTTCCTCAAAAAATCTTGTGATTTGTTTTCGCAAAGACAAAAGTTTTTCAAAGAATTGCCCTTGTGACAACCAGTGCACTTTAGAATGATACGGAAGATCCACACTGAATGTTTCATCATTAAGCATAAACATATTGCGAAACTGGCGATGTCGTGATGCATTTGCTCTAATGTAGTTCACAATACGTATAACTTTACTTAATGTGTCACTTAAAACAGTAGATTTGGCACAGAGATTCTGTTGATGCAAAATACAGTGAAAGGAAATCAAGCTATCTGGATTTGGCAGTTCTTTTTGTAGTAGCGCAACAAATCCTGCACATTTTCCACTCATGGAAGGTGCACTATCTGTGCATACACTTAATAAATTACATAAATTCAGTTTCGCTTCACGGCATTTTTCTTTGAAGAGAGACAAGACGTCACTTCCACGTGTCTTCCCCGTAAGGGTACCCAAAGCCAGTAACTCCTCGTAGTATTGAAAATCTGCAGTTATAACACGAATAAAAAATGACACTTGCGCTGAGTCAATAATATCAGTGAACTCATCCAAGGCAATCGAATAATAAGTATTTTCGCTTTGGCATATTGTATGAAGCTGTTCAGTCATATTGAGGGCTAATTCATGTTGCCGATCAGTTATGGTCCTTCTTGAAAGAAGTAGTTGTTTGTATTTGTTAACCTTGTCTGAATCTAAAGAGGCTACAACTTCAACAATGCATTCTTTTATGATTTCCACATCGCTATATGGCTTACCTCTTTTTCCAAGTATATATGCTACTTTATAAGTTGCTTCAGTGATTTCAGTTCCTAGGCCTGACATCGTTTTAAATACTTGCTGTTGTTGCTGCTTTTGAAGTTTCATCTTCGTAAGTGCAGACTTTCGGGGTTCTCCTTCCAATATAGCATACTTGTGGTTCTTATGAGTTGCATAATGCTGATATGCATTGTGTTGCTTCACTGTTGCAATTATGGCGTTGTAGAGCAAACACATCATTTTATCTTTCTCAGCAACTATGAAATACTGCAATTCCCATTCTTCATGGAATACTCTGTTCTCTTCCTTTAATTTTCTTTTCACAGTTTTTGACATGATTAGGATACCAGAAGATTTTTAAATAAAAATGGTACACGAATTGATCAAAGATTTACAGTTTTAAAGGAAACAAGCGTGCGTGTCACTATCGGAGAATCGTCAGTAACTGTCATCCAGTCAGCCAGTCGAGTTGGTCGTTGATAGGTAAGGGCGTAAGCCGTAAGGCAACGCTGCCAGTTTCAACTGGCAGCGTTGCCATATTTCCTATTGTTCAAGCCATAAAGAAGGCTTGTATGTGTAAGAAGCAGTGAAGCTGAAACCATGATCTAATGAAATAGCCTAAAGCCCTAAAAGGGTATCATTTGCTCTCCATTATCGTACGGTATGAATTCTGAATGTCAAGTAGGCAGAAGGCCGCAAGTAGTACCCCAAACGGCCGCAGGTTCCCCACCCCTGATCTAATGAAATAGCCTAAAGCCCTAAAAGGGTATCAGTTGCTGTCCATTATCGTACGGTATGAATTCTGAATGTCAAGTAGGCAGAAGGCCGCAACTAGTACCCCAAAAGGCCGCATGCGGCCTTAAGGCCACAGGTTCCCCAACCCTGGTCTAGTCCTACCAATAATTAAGTATTCCTCAGTATTCACAAGCCCATACAGAAAACGAGACATTTTGGACATTGAAGCTATAAAAAAGAAGTTCGCAGGCGGTTCCCAAAACTCGTCGCATGGAAGTTCTCCTCAGTGGTATGGGCGCAAAATGGACGAGTGCAAGAATGTTGCAATAGATAATGGTCAATGTTGCAAAGGGGTGGGATATGTTGCAAAGGGGAGGGGTATGCAATGAAGGGAGTGGGGTATGCAATGAAGGGGGGAGGGGTGTGTGCAACAACTCAATGCTGCAAAGGGGGGTTGGGGGATGCTGCGGGTGCAACAAGGGGTCCTGGAACTTGGAGGCGGCGTTATCCCCCAAGAGAAAAAGAGGAGAAGGAGAGAAAGCAAGAGAGGTGTTCACCTGGCAGGAGCCAAGTGCACACTAAGACTTCAGCCGAGCGGCCGTTGTCTTATAGGCCCCTAATCAGCCAGTTGGCTTCGAAGGAGCCAAGGTGGAGAGGGGAGGTTGCGGGTAAGGGGTCTTCGGGGGGAGAAGGAAGGATGACCTCCCCCCAAAGGGGTTGCCTTAACCTAAGAGAGAAAGAGAAAGGATAGACGGAGGAGGGTTTTGGGGGACAAGGTGGGGCGTCCTAACCCCCCAAAGGGAAACTAAGCTAAGTCTTAACCTAAGAAGGAAGGAGAGATCTTTATTCAACAGCTCTCATCATCAAACTGCCAGCTCCGAAGCCAAGCGGGTCTTATATAGAGGAAGGTTGAGTTGCCAGATACCATTTTTTTATTTTAATTGTACAGGTATACATTATTAGGGTGAGTTGCTAAACACCACCATTTATTTTAATTCGTAACCAAAGCAAACGTACTTTCTGAAACCGAAATTGACAGTAAAAAATTCAATATGTTTATTAATTATTGTAAATAAATAGAATTTGCCTTATACTGCACAAAAAATAATATAATACGAAACGTATAACCACCAAAATGATAGTTCAGACGAAATACACACACACACACACACACACACACACACACACACACACAATTGAACAACTTTCTCCTTACCTTATATATAGAAAGAATCATATTAACTGTGTCTTTATTTTTTTGTAATTCATTATATATATATATAAACGGATTTTCACCTTAAAGTGAATTAATTATTAAAAAAAATATTAACATTAAAAAATTCACTAAACAATTGGCTTAGCAAAAGAAATCGTTCCATTAACATCCTTTAAGAGAAATAAGCACATTAACTGTGTCTATTTTCTTTTGTCATTCCTCTCTCTCTCTCTCTCTCTCTCTCTCTCTCTCTCTCTCTCTCTCTCTCTCTCTCTCTCTATATATATATATAATATATATATATATATATATATATATATATATAAAGAATCATATTAACTGTGTATTTAATTTTGTCATTCCTTATATATATATATATATATATATATATATATATATATATATATATATATAAACGGATTTTCACCTTACGGTGAATTAATTATTAAAACAATATTAACATTAAAAAATTCACTAAACAATTGGCTTAGCAAAAGAAATCGTTCCATTAACATATTCTCAAATCCATGCACACACACACACACACACACACACACAGACACACACACACACACACACACCCACAATTATATTAAATAATTATTCTCTTACAAATACGTTTATTTTAATATTGCGTTCAGACTACAGCTAGAGGAGGCAGGTAATGAGAATATCCAGCAAAAGGTCCAGCCCGAGGCCTTCTAAAACGAAAAACTAGCGAGAAAGAATTTGGGTCCAAAGCTTTCTCTCTAAAAGACACGCTTCGCTCTCCAAGCGACTGTTCCTTGTAAATAAAAAATGTTTTATATTTTATCAACTTAGTTATTTTTATTTACACGTAATTTGTATATCATCTTCTTAGTTATTGAAATGAATGAATAAAAAAATGGATGGGTATATATTATTATTATTATTATTATTCAGAATTAACACACACACACACACACACACAAAAAATATATATATATATATATATATATATATATATATATATATACAGGGTCTCCGAGAATTATCTGTACAATTTTTGGCTGTTATTAAAAGTCAACCATGAAGTGTAGAAATTCCAGTGTTGTCCCATTTTATAGAGAATCTCATTAAGTTTTTTCTGATACCACGTTCTGACAAGTTTTTTAGGAATGTACGCGGGTGACAGACATTGATGATTTAAAAGCAAGAATCACAGCTGCTATTGAGCGAATTGATGTGGATATGCTGTAGCGTACATGGCAACATTTGGAGTATCGATTGATTGGATGTTTTGCGAATCACTAATGGTGCACATATCGAATGTTTGTAACAACGTTACTTTAATAAAAGAAACTTTTGAAAATACAGATTCTAAATAATCTTGTTTAAGAATTTTACGTGTTATCAAGAATTTTATTAAAAGATGAAATTGTACAGATAATGTTCGGACACACTGGAATTTCTAAAACACTTGTCAAAACTTGGTATCAGAAAAAACTTAATGAGATTCTCTGTAAAATGGGACAACATTGGAATTTCTACACTTCATGGTTGACTTTTAATAACAGCCAAAAATTGTACAGATAATTCTCGGACACCCTGTATATATAATATATAGATATAGGGTGGTACAAATTACAATAATAATAATAATTAACTCTTTCTCGCAGAATTGTTCGTTCTAACAATGGCTAAGCTTTTCACTCCGCCTTAGACCCGCAGTTTAACGTGGAAACCGAATACATTAATCCTGGCGGGTAGAAATGTCATCGCCCCGATCTCTCAACCGCCGGCTAATCCAACAGTAGAATACCTAGGGTACCCATTTATCAGCCAACCAAGCAGAAATTCAATAACTAAATACAATTTTTCAACACGCCTACGCGAGAGGTCAAACCGAATACATTAATTAATCAAAGTTGAAACTCAATTTAGTATGGCGGCAAGATAATAAAATATTGTTGTGATCGATATTGCATAAAGGGGCAGGTTGGGGAAATCTACGGAGAGAATATAGCAATCTTGGGAAAGCTGAGATTAGTCTGGGCGCAAAACATGTTAATGCACAAAAATCTTCTACATTTGATGTTTATGTCATAGGATATTACTGTGGTGTTAATGTCAGAGTAATAAAGAGTAGCGACGCTAATTTTGTTTCGTGCGATACTGAGCTGAACCACTCTAATGAATATATTCCTATAACGAACGGCATCCGAAAAATTGAGACTCAATTTAGTATGGACGCAAAATTATAAAATATTGTTGTGAACAATATTGCATAAAGGGGTGGGTGGTGAAAACCAAGTATTGTCGCAAATATTGACGTGGTAGAGACAGCAGGAGGTAATACGAGTATTAAATCTATGGAGAGAATGCCGTTAGTCGTCCAAAGCATGGACCCGTTATTTATATCGGTGTTACGATTGGTACACAAATTAGACCCGCCCAGTTACACTGGCTACCAATCATTACGAACATCCTCTCAATCTTTTGAGCATTAAATCTACAGAGAGAATATAAAGATGCCATTAGTCGTCCAAAGCATGGAGCCATTATATCGGTGTTACGATTGGTACACAAACTTATCATAGCCCCACCCAGTTACACTGGCAACCAATCATTACGAACATCCGCTCTTGGTCTTTTGGGGCGGAGCTTGGTGATTGTGCATATAAAAGAAAATATTTTTCAGTTGGGGGTTACAGTAGCTATTTTCGCCAGTAGATAAACATTCCCTCTGCCAGTGAATAAACATTCCCTCCGCCATGGATCACAAACTTTACACTATTCCGGATTTGTATCAAGAAGGTGACACTGCAGCATTGACTGCAATTAATCTTTCTAACGCGATTGACCGTGATGGATTGTTTCCAACGCAAACCTTTGATGATATTTGCAATGACGCTCCTTACGATCCAACGCAAGGGACTACCATAGAAATGTAAGTGTCTATAATTTTATTTGTTTTTATTCAATTATTCAGAAAGTGTCAGAAAGAAGATTATTTCATATATATATATATGGAGAGATGTAGTATCTCGTCAAATACTTCATTTAGATACTCGCCATTATGCTAAAATCGCAATTTTTTATGGCAAACGTTTGCATGTTTTTTATAAATGTTATTCGGAATTACCTCTTAAATGAGCTTCTCTGAGCGGTCCAAAGATATCTTCACATAATGGGGTCTGTCTTACAATATGTATACTCTGTATATATTTTTATTAAAAAAGATTCAAAATGAACATTATTCTTTCTCCTTTAAGGTCCGATGAGGATTTGACACGTGTTATACAATCTTTTGAAGAACCTCGTGTCATGGACCTGAATACGGAGGATATACCGAACACTCAGCGCAATGATTGTCACATCGAAATAATGTAAGTGTTTTTCGATCTTTCGGTAACGGGGGTGGACTCATCACTTACATACGTAAAAGCATTAGCTACACTGATGCTACCGAAAACATTACAAACACAATCCAAGCAGATAACACGATAGAAATACAGGCAGTTAACATTAAAACACGCGCAAAACACAACACCACACTAATCAACATTTACATCCCACCAGATAGTTCACCTCAGGTGCCAGCCAATTACAATCCACAGTTACACAATCTGGCCTCTCTCACTAATGTCATCTTAGGAGGAGACTTCAACGCCAAAGACACTAGTTGGTACCTGCACAACCAAAACAACACCGGCGCCAACATAGCCACACAACTAAACAGCCTCTTCATTCTTAACAATAGAGAAGAACATACACACATACCACATCAAGCAGGATACTCAAACTCCTCCCCAGACATAACGTTCTGTTCCCCCTCACTAGCAACACATACACAATGGAGAACAGAAAAACAACTGTCATCAGACCACCTGCCCATCATCATTACAACATATTCTACACTATGCCCCAACAGCCTTAGGCACACTCACAGAAATTACAAGAAAGCTGATTGGGAACAGTTCAAAATACAGACTGAGGAATAATTCACCACATTAAACAGCACACCCATCATAAACATCAATACAACACTCAAGACATTTAATCAGATCATCAATAATGCAAACAAATACATACCGAAGGGCAACATTAGGAAATACAACCCAAATTACACTAGAGAAATAGCCCACCTTATAAGGCAACGTAACAATCTCAAATATAACACACAAACCCCACACACAGAAGCCATAAAACAGCAGATACAACAGCTCAACACAGAAATAAACAACAAACTCAAAGAAAAACAAACAGAAACATTCAGGAAATTCATAACAACATTAAACCACTCCACAGATACATCCAGGCTATACAATACTATAAACAGCATTACCCACTCTAACAGCGGCATTCACACCTCACACGCGGCAATCTGTCACAGCCAAAATAATATCCCAACATACACACAACAAGCTAACATTCTAGTTAATCACTACGCAAAGATAAGTTACTTAAACAGAGACAACAACCATAAACATGCAGACAGACAAACAGCCAGACACAAGAAAACCTGCAGACTCGACACAACCATTACACCCTTCAATACAGACCAGACCACCAAGATCACCAAAAACATTAAGAATTCGAAGGCTACTGGACTAGACAACATATCTAACATACACCTTAAACACTTGGGCCCACAAGGAATACTAGCTCTCACAAATATCAGCACATATTCATACCAACACTGTATTATTCCTGACATATGGAAACAAGGTAAAATTATTACACTACTCAAACCAAACAAAAATCCAACAGAACCAGCTTCCTATAGACCCATTATTTTACTATGCACACCTTCCAAAGTAACAGAAAGACTAATCTTACAAATCACCAACCCACACATTCCACTATCGCCTACTCAACATGGATTCAGACCTCACCACTCAACCACGACATTACTCACTAACCTCACGCAGCACATCATGGATGGCATCAACTCGAGACGACCAGCTCAACGTACACTATTAGCAACAATAGACATTAGTAAAGCATTTGATGCTATCCCACGCTTCCCTCTCATAAACAAAATACTCAACACAAACCTGCACAATAACACCAAAAGGTAGCTGAGCAACTATCTTTCAGGAAGATACTCACATGTCACATTTAATGGCAAGTCATCCAAAAACAAGCTTTTTCCGAACGGGGTCCCTCAAGGCTCTGTTCTCTCACCAACACTTCAACTTATACATGCATGACACTCCAACACCCATAGATAACAAGCTTACATTATCATCATATGCAGATGACATCACTCTAACATCCACCCACAACAACATCGACACCGCTACAAATAACCTACAAACATACATAAACAGTATACAAGACTGGCTCACACACAATAGACTCAAAGTAGCGCCCACAAAATCAACCATCACCTTGCTTACAAGCAACACAAAATAACACCAGGTAATTCCACAGCTTACACTAAACAACATCAACATTCCACACACTCACAGGACCAAAATACTTGGGGTCACATACAACACATCATTATCTTTTGCAAACCACATTCAGGATAGTAAAAACAAATGTACGTCAAGACTTAACACGCTTAGGGTACTAACAGGCACAAACTTTGAACACCAGCAGGAAACAACATCACTCATATACAAACAATATATTCGCTCAATTATGGACTATGCTAGTGCTAGCCCATGCTTGGCACCCATTATCTCAAACACACACATAAACACCTTACAGACAATACAAAACAACGCACTTCGTATCATTACAGGATGCCTTCAAACAACACCAATAGAACACCTGCACACAGAAACAAAAATACTGAAAGTTAGGGAACATTTAGACATGAGGGGAACACAATTCATGGCAGCAGCGACAACTAGCCCACACCACCCTTGCCACTACATGTACAATAGGGTGGATCGATTTTACATTTTTTTCGATTTCCATATTCTAATAGACAAAAACTTGCGCATGCATGAGAAAATAGCCTCTGCAAAATCTTAGCTTAATAGGTAATCATCTTCTGCCCCCGGCAGAGCGATGAAAATCATATTTTAGTAGTCAAAAACGTATTTTTAAACCCTAGCCTAGAGTCATAAAATTTTGCGTGTGTGTTATTTCATGCCTAAGCAACGATATAAATGCTGTGGGAAATATATAAATGCATTATTTAAGACAAAGAGCCGATCTGAAAATATGTATAATATACATATTTTCAGATCGGCTCTTTGTCTTAAATAATGCATTTATATATTTCCCATAGCATTTATATCGTTGCTTAGGCATGAAATAACACACACGCAAAATTTTATGACTCTAGGCTAGGGTTTAAAATTACGTTTTTGACTACTACAATATGATTTTCATCGCTCTGCCGGGGGCAGAAGATGATTACCTATTAAGCTAAGATTTTGCAGAGGCTATTTTCTCATGCATGCGCAAGTTTTTGTCTCTTAGAATATGGAAATCGAAAAAAATGTAAAATCGATCCACCCTAATGTACAATCACGCACCGACACCTCGCACCATTAAGGTAACACCAGAGAGACATTATAACCAAATACTCCATTCCATACCACGCCCCACAGACATCACACAGTACAGAAAACACATACACACACACCTAACCCACAAAGCACTGACACGACTCGGTCCGAATGCTGTCCTAGGTGCGAAGCCGCCACCCATTAACAGGTCAGAGAGCAGCCTCAGCAGATCGGATCGAGTTAACTTAGCACGATTCCGATGTGGACATCACCCCAACTTACTAACATATAAACACAGACTAGACAACTCCATAGACGACACCTGCCACCTGTGCCACGACACACCACAAACAATTGAACACATTATGACAGACTGTACCGCTCTAGCACAACAACGAACACAACACAACATCACTAGTGCGCTGAACCTCTGGTCCACTCTGAAGAGGGCGATCGGTTACCTGCGTGCCGCCGGCTTGCTCGATCAGGGTGGGCTGATCGGCTAAACAACAACAACAACAACATGGGTGGATGAAGCGTGCCATGACTATTTAGAAATAGTGCCTCCTCTCTCGACAAGTAGTAAACAAAGTATGATTCATGAGATCAATGTCCTTAGCTTATATCAGTCAAAAAAGTGGTCAACCATAGGCTTCATTCGCTTACAGCACTTCTTTTATGATATCCTTTTACGTTTAATGCCACGTGATCCCTTCTTCCGGACAGCTCTCTTCTTCTTCCCACCACCACGAATTTTTCTCTTTGCATCTTTGATGATTTCGTCCCGTGTACGTTTTAAATGTTTTTTTAGAGCTTCTTTAGGTTTAACCCCAGCCAATATGTCTTCTGCAGTTAAGACCTGATTGTAGCGCTAAGAACTGATTGTAGCGCTTTCCTTCCGAGGTATCTGGCACCCCTCTTCAGCAATGGAACAGCCGTACGTAGTATGGATGAAAAAATGGACCCAAGTCCACTACCGCGCTGGTATCTCACTCCTCGATAGACGGTGAAAGGCTTTCTATCCATTATAACTCAGTGCATCGAAAGTGTAGCTTTACTGTTATGCTCCCGTTACCGAATGGGAAGTTTTCACCCTCAATCGTTCTTATATATATTGAGATATTGGTTATTAAATTGGTTGCGACATTCACATAATGGGGTCTGTCATATGTAATACTCACACTCCTTCCTCTATGGGTTGGGATGTGGGGGAATGCGCAGCAGGCGTGCCTGGGTATCGCCAACAAACTGGTGCTCCACTACAGTATATTACTGTGAATATAGCACATGTCTGGGGACTGAGAGCTTTCAGCAAATTTCTCCATCTTCAATTGAAACATTAAGCTGGACAAGTCACGTTGTGCCTCGTGAAATGTCTCTCTTTGGAAGGCTTCGCTATATCGGCCCTCAGCCGCAATTGTGAACAGCTCTTTATCTCTAATATTTTTGCTAAGCGTTGATTTTAACCTCAATGTGCATGCGGGCGTGTCTATGTTTACGATTTCAAAAAGTAAATCACTTGTCAGGTACGAATTTTCAAGACTCTTGTTTATGCCCTCCACAATATCCATGGCTGTATCATAATGCCCGATTCCTAACGAACCATTTATGCTATAGAACCATCCCTCACCGCACAGGGTTGAGCGTACAATATTGTCTAAGATTATGCCTAATTTTTCGCATTCATCGGTGCTATTAAGGATCAGAAATATGACCTGTGCTTTTTCAAGAGTTAAAAATTTGGTGGTTAACTGGAGTTCACATATCCCCACCTCATACGAATCACGACCCAATTCAATGGGTCCATGGAGCTCTGTTACAAAGTTGGCTAGTGTGTTGTTAGGGTGTACAGACAGGGACGAGGAGGACGGGAGTGTGACATAGAAATGGTTTGGAGCCATGTTGCATACTATTTAAGCTTCATTATTGCATCAGCTTTTATATAGGTGTTGAAGCTTTCTGGGTACCCTAGCCATTTCACCAGGTACATTTTTCTCTTTCCTGAACCTTTGCTTCCTAAAATTTTCTCAATTTTAAACACATTTTTTCCTAAATTAAATGCCACTTTCTGCAACTCCTCGCGGTAAAAGCCTCCTGAGATTTCTTCCCCATTCAAATCTTCAACGTAATACATCATTATCTCGCCTTTAGGTCTCATAGCCCTAACTTTAAAAATCTCACGTGTCCATCCTTGCTCAAAACCCTTTGCGAATTTATTTCCCGAACGCGACAGCCTTACATAATCATTGAATTTGAAACGCGCAGAATGTGGTGGTGTTGGTGATCCATCTCTTCTCGGGAGCGTACCTCTTTCTAAAACTTCGTTAGGTGTTGTCCCAATCGTGCGATGGTGTGAGCGGTTGTTGGATGATGCCAATGATTCCAGAATGTCTAGAAATCTGTATGTGATTTTATGTGTAAAATAGCGGTGCATGCGTTCCTTTATGGTACATTGAACTCTTTCAGCTAAAGAAGCCTTATGTATAGAATTGGTTGTGTAATAGCTGATATTAAACTCTGTCAACATGTTCTGAAAAGCACGGCCTATAAATTCCTTCCACATATCCGTACAAAAATAGCCAGGAACGCTGTTTTCTTTTAACATTAGCGTTTTGGTGGCTTTCGCAACTGTTTCAGGTGATTTATTTTTCAGAGAAACTAGCCACAGATATTTAAAGAGAATTATGAATAGAATGTAACGGTAACCATCGTTATACACAGAATGTCTTTGCATGTCTGTTAAATCTGCTTGCCAAATAGAATCAATCGAGGCAGCCATTGTCTTGGCTGTTTTGAACCTTTTTCTCACCGGCTTATGAAGCGTATAAGCGTCCTGCTCCCGCAAAATTCTCACGACATCTTTTTTTCCTACTCCGTAAACACTTCTGTATAGTCTATCTACGCCGCCGTAGGAGGCTAGGTTAGAAATATCATAATAACGTCTTCTTAATACGTTAGTCATTTGGGTATTTTAGAGGCACGTGGGTAGGGTTGACCGTTGTTTAACCTCTTCTTTCTCCTCTTCAAAGATGTTACCGCCGGGGGTGACGGCGTCTTCAATTGTGTCACGTGAGTTGCATGTTCCAAGTCTTTTAGCCTGTTCAGATTTCCTATCATTGTTTTGGGGACATTTATTTGCTGTAGTCTTGCTTTAATATGCTTCCATCCTGATGGTGAGGGCCTATCCCACATTCTCACCAGATCATGGACAATGTGTACGATATTCGACCCCTGTACCTTTGATCCTTCCACAATGATCTCACCTGTATCGGTCCATTGTATGGCTGGGTCCTCATTCAATAGATTATAAAGACTTAAACCTTTATTCCTCAATGTATGTGGGAGGGTGCTTTTTAATACCTGCTCGATATGTTGTGTGGCCGACCCCTTAATCTTCGGTTGGTCAGCTGTATCGTCGGGTACAGGACTTAGGGTGGATCGATTTTACATTTTTTCGATTTCCATATTCTAATAGAGACAAAAACTTGCGCATGCATGAGAAAATAGCCTCTGCAAAATCTTAGCTTAATAGGTAATCATCTTCTACCCCCGGCAGAGCGATGAAAATCATATTTTAGTAGTCAAAAACGTATTTTTCTTATAATTTTTAAAATATTTCAATATGCATCAAAATTATTCCTAATAACTATAAAGTCGATGAAAAAGACCTCATATGATCGTTTTTCCAAGCGCGTTGTCCTAGTTAATATCTTTTGCCCCCGGCAACAACGTCAAATGTTGAAAAAATAGGTAATTTATATACATATTTCAGGTCGGCTCTTTGTCTTAAATAATGCATTTATGTATTTCCCATAGCATTTATATCGTTGCTTAAGCATGAAATAACACACACGCAAAATTTTATGACTCTAGAGTAATATCTTCTGTCCCCGAGAAAAGTCTAAATGTGGATTATAATTACGTTAATGCGATGTTATAAGTACGATAAGTACTAAGTACAGCTCCTCGCTTGCTAATTTTATAAAATTAGCAACCCAGAACTCACCACGAGGAGGTGGCTGTACGTCGAGTTCCACCCTATCCAGCCCCAACCACCCTTCCTTTGGCTGCATGTCGATTTACATACGGTAATCTTTCTTAGAATCAAATCGTGGAATTTTTGTTCGGGAGTGAAGACGGGAGCGGATGAATCCGTCCCTCTCTTCTATTCCACTTTCACTGGCAGAGGCTTCGGTTACTAATTTGATGAGTCTCTCGACCTTCTTGTTTCAATATCGCCAATCTTCTTGCAAGAGTCATCTCGTTTTTATTTGTTGTTTCAACATCCAAAGTTCCTATTGCCATTTTGCGATCACTTCTTTGGTCGAGTAAAAACTGTTGCTCTTTCAGTGGTACTCGTCGTTCACGAGGGCACCTGCATTTTGTCAAATCAGGGCATTTACAAGCCGATATGTCAAATAAGGTGGTCTTAGTTGATTTCTTGAAGGCCTCAAGATTTTTCTGTAACGATTCGTTCTTCTTTTTCGCGTTCAGTGATTTGATGATGTTAGCCATTTTATCACGATAACTTTTCAACATTTGATTTATCCGTGCTGTCGAAATTGTTGGAATGGAAGCTAATTTCCACAAGTATTCCAGTCTCTCCATGACCACAGCGGCGATGTCGAGGAGGTTCCTTCTTTGATGATCTCAACTCAGTTCTCACATGATGGTAGTATTGCATCACATCTTCACATGTGGGAAAACATCGCAAATTCAAATCTTTCCCAGCACCAAATATTGGACACGTAACCGATCTTCTAGTTGTAGCGGTAGCCATCCTGTAAAGATTAAAGAATAATGTATTGTTCTGTTACGCAATAAAATCGAAAAAAACAGAGTTATGAGAAAAACAAACAAGGATATGAGCAGAGAGATTGAGCACATTGAGGACTCTGAGTGAGGAGCCACACACACACACACACACACACACACACACACACTGAGGACTCGAGGAGCCAGCTGCGAAATACACACCTGCCTTCGACGCTGTCAAAAAGCAACTGAGGGAACTGCGCAGTGCGCAGTGCGTACTGGCGCGTCAGTGGCAGCTGCTGCTGGCAGCACTCACCAGAGATGACCTTTAAACCCTAGCCTAGAGTCATAAAATTTTGCGTGTGTGTTATTTCATGCCTAAGCAACGATATAAATGCTATGGGAAATATATAAATGCATTATTTAAGACAAAGAGCCGATCTGAAAATATGTATATAAATTACCTATTTTTTCAACATTTGACGTTGTTGCCGGGGGAAAAAGATATTAACGTAGGACAACGCGCTTGGAAAAACGATCATATGAGGTCTTTTTCATCGACTTTATAGTTATTAGGAATAATTTTGATGCATATTGAAATATTTTAAAAATTATAAGAAAAATACGTTTTTCACTACTAAAATATGATTTTCAGCGCTCTGCCGGGGGCAGAAGATGATTACCTATTAAGCTAAGATTTTGCAGAGGCTATTTTCTCATGCATGCGCAAGTTTTTGTCTCTATTAGAATATGGAAATCGAAAAAAATGTAAAATCGATCCACCCTAGTACAGGTCCTATGTCATCATGTCTAACGTTCCCTGTGCTGTGCCTAATAACCACAGGAATTTCTGTCGGGTTCTTATAATTTTCGTACTCGTGAAGAAATTTCTGCAGAGCTTCTTGGTATAAGATTCTTTTCTCATCAGGTGTTTTTTCACTGTTTAATAGTGCTAGCAATTCGCTTTCCATTCTTTTAAGTCTGCTTTTACGGGGATCTAGATCCGTGTCTGGATTCCTTTGCAGTGAAGCGTACACCTCGTGTGGAATCACTACCACTTTCTTCATTATATTAATCTAGTCAGTAAAGGACCCAAAACTGAAAATAAGATGGGGAGAAATGACCCTCCTGTTTGCACAATAATTCGTTTTTTCTTCGCTACAGTTTGACTTTTACGAGCGAGTGCACGTACTATTTTCTTGTAACGGCGTAGGCGAGCCTTCTGAGGTGGTTTCATTGATACATTGCAATTTATAACGTTAAGAGAGATTTCACAGATGCATTTTAAAAAGTCGGAGTCGATATTTTTAATAAACATCTGCTCCATTGCCCGGG
Source organism: Bathynomus jamesi (assembly GCA_023014485.1). Taxonomy (NCBI): domain Eukaryota; kingdom Metazoa; phylum Arthropoda; class Malacostraca; order Isopoda; family Cirolanidae; genus Bathynomus; species Bathynomus jamesi. The sequence goes on from JAJOZX010000407.1 coordinate 510,748, forward strand.
GCAGTCGATGATAGATTTTTATTAATTCACCGTATTTCTTTAGTCTCTTTGTCATTCTGGAATATACACCGTTTCAGGTTCGTTTGGAAATATATTCGTTCTTAGAAGCACCCTAAACGTGTTTCGCGGCTGAAGGTCGCAAAGCAAATATCCGTAACGCGTACTTGTAGCTTCTTTATAAACTTCCAAAAACTCCTTACGCTGATTCGAGAACATTTGATTGGCTAATACCCCAATTTGTGATACATCTGTACGTTGCGCGAATAAGACTAGATATTGTGTATTTAGCGACACGTCGCGCATGTATTTTTTTTTCAAAAATAGATTCTGATTGATGAAGAACACGCTTATGTTAAAATGATGGGAGAATACTGTAAATGTCTCGGCAAACTTTTTATCCAATTCCAACATGAGATCGTCAATTACAATGACTGTATGTTCATTTCCTTTTAACGAATTAACGTCATATACACCTTTGTGGAACAAAATATCATCTTGGTACTCGTTGAACACTGATTGATACGTCGAATAGCACCATATAACTTTATGCACAAATTTTGAGAACATCTCTTCCTTTTCTTTAATGATTTTTAAGCATAAACACAGTTTTACCACATCCTGTAGATCCAGATATAATACATGTGGATGGGCTCGTGAACCTGAATTTGTCTACAGAGTCCATTTCTAACACGTCACACTCCTAAGTGGGTCATTTACAAAATATTACAAATTTTGAGTGCTGCTCCTTATATTTTGTTTTCTTCTTCCACAGAACCGTCAATGGCGATGAGGTACAGCACCCCATCATCGACATTACGGATGACCCCGACGACAGTGTAGTTGTGATCACAGAATCCTTTCCCGCCGACGAATCCTCAGCAGCGATACCTGTAACACACGACAATTCAAAGCGGAGACATGATGAAGAGCCCTCCACGTCAGGTATAAAACGTGCTAGGATTGCGACGGTTGTTAGACCACCAGTAGTAGAGCCCCAACCCTGTACGTCTTACGGCGCAATCCCCACAATAGTAACTTCCTCAAATAAAAATATATCCCCTTACTCCTCTTCAAGCCCTTGTACATCCCCCTCAGCAGCTTCTCGCTCTGTTGAAGATGGCATAACATTCGAGTTGGTGCGTACCTTTGCCCCCACCCCATTCTTGACTAGAAATCCGTATATAGTCAGGGTCGATCGTAGATACTTGTATAGCAATGGCGTTCAGTATGGACTACGGCGCCTATTTCAGCGTATTGTAGAGTTTGCCCTTCAGAACCGCGACGAACGTGAAGTCAGGACGATGCTGTCTTTTGGATTCGGGTCAGATGACGGAGATGTAGATGATTTTTAGGTAGTAATACCCTTCAGACGTTTGGCAGCTGAAGATATAGAGTATATATTAGGCCGTATAATGGAGGCCTCTCAAAGTAGTATAGCCTTCAATATGGACAACTTCACGGTAAATATTGACCGTGTATTCCGTGTTGCGGGTCATAGCGCCACACTTATACTCTTAATTTCAATTCTCAGGCTATTTTTAGAAGGCATATAAACGTCGATCGTGGTTGCGGCTTTAGAGCAGTGGTCGTAGCACGTATGTTTACTGTACTAAATACACGGGTCAAAAACATTTGGTTACCTACGGTAGTGGAGCGTGCCCATAAACTAGCTGTAGACTGTGAATTTTAATTTGACTGTAATATGGGTCCTGAATAGGCTGACCATACGTACCGTTTTGAACGGGACAGTACCGTTTTTTTTATATTTCCTGGCCGTCCCGGCGGTAAAGTTGTTAACGTGAACGATAGGAATTATCTCCAAGACGATGTAAATAGGACTATGGAGTGGACGGATAAGTGGCAGATGCAATTTAACGTAGACAAATGTAAAGTTTTGCATATAGGTTCTCGTAACAATAATTACACGTACACGATGGATGATAGAGAGTTAGCGAGCGTTGACAAGGAAGTAGATTTAGGCGTACGCGTATCTAAGGATTTAAAAGTTAGGAACCAGTGCCTGGAGTCTTGCGCAAAAGCTAATGGGATGTTAGGCTTCATAGCGCGTAATTTCGAATTTAAATCGAAGGATATTATATTGCCCCTTTACAATTCCCTAGTCAGGCCTCATTTAGGATATGCTGTTCAGTTTTGGTGCCCGTATTTGCGTGAATATTGATCGGTTAGAAAGGGTTCAGCCTCGTGCCACGAAACTAATTCCGGCATTGCGCAACAAGCCTTATGAAGATAGGATTAAAGAGTTAGACTTGCATTTACTCGAAACTAGGAGATTAAGGGGGAGCTTATTGAAGTTTTCAAAATCGTTAATGACATCGATAACGTAAATTTTGACAATCTGTTCACTTTCGATAATAGCAATACTCGTAATAACGGATTTAAGTTGCGTGGCAGACGTTTCATTACTAATATCACTAAAAACTTCTTTACGTTTAAAGTAATTGATAAATGGAATAATCTTCCCGCATCAGTCTTGAACTCTACCAGCGTTAATATGTTTAAGAACCATTTAGATAGGCATTTTAAAAATATGAACGTTGTTTAAAATAAAAAAACAGTTAGCAACAGGAGCTCTGGGGGTGGTGGTCGAGGATGAGTCTTGACAATTAATGCCAGCTTGTGACATGCCAGCGTGTGATATGCCAGCAAAAAAAAAAAAAAGTTAGACTAACACGAGCTTAGTTGTAGCTTGTTGAGTAAATTAACCCACTTTTTGTTATTCTTTATACTTATTTTTCTTCTCTCTTTATTGCATGTCTGTAGTTTGCATGTTTGCATGGTATGATAGTGTTTGAGTTAAGAATGTGTTGTAATGCGTTCTTATTTGACTTATTTTCATCTTTCACGCCTTTCCAGCCTAGTGGGCTGCATTCTCTACCTCCCTATGGAGTTGAGGATCGGTCTGCAACAGTTGGAAGAATGTGTTGCTTTGAGTTAAGAATGTGTTGTTCTTGAGTTAAGAATGTATTGCATGGTTTGTAAGCGTTCTTATTTTACTTCTTTTCATCTTTTTCCGGCAGTGTGGGCTCTACCTCCCTATGGAGTGAAGGACCGTTCTGCAATCTTTCCTATTCTCTCCGATTATTTTTCTGACTTGTCGGCAGTGGCCGGCGGATGATGATGGTGAATCTTTTTTCACCTTTTCTGAATGAATATTAACCCACGAGTGATAGGTGTTGCTACTTACTTAGCCTCTTATTCTCTTCTCTTAACCCCCTACTCTTTCCTTTCTCTCGGGCTAACCTTAGAGTGGATCTTAGGGTCTTTGTTAGCCTTAGCTTCTGTAGATCTGTAAATCTTTTCCATTTCTCATTCTCTGCTGTGTCTGTGATCAAGTAACTTATAACTGACGTACTTCTTTTAAGGTTTTATAGATTTTAATGTTTTACATTTTAAACTTATCCATAATGTTCCCTGAAATTATTTTATAATGTTCTTACTTAAATTTACTCTCATCGTAAAGGTAAGCCCCTTTTATAGGTTTCTTTTATAATATTTTATATTTTAATTGTATTAATTAGCTTTATAATTTCATGACTTTAATTTTTATTTTTTAGTTTGTGGTATTTAAAATTGTTTAAAATTCATATTTGGTTTTTCATTGGCTATATCTCTCATTTTAGCACTGAAGATGAGATTAGAATACGTCGAAAGCTTTGACTATTTAATGTTTGCATACGGACTAGTCTTCCTATTCCGTATATATATATATATATATATATATATATATATATATATATATACAGGGTGCGAGGTCTCTGGCCGAAGACACGTTGTTTCGTATCTAATTTTTTGTTCATCATGTAAGGACCAAAAAAAATTAACACTGCACAGATTACAATTTCAGCAGTACTACACAGCAAGCTAGTCAACTTAATACTGCACCCAGCGTACTGAAATCAGTGTTGCCGAATCAGTGTTGCCATATCAGTGTTGCCGAATCAGTGTTGCCATATCAGTGTTGCCGAATCAGTGCAGCCAAATATAAAAATAACTTTTCTCGGTATATTAGTCTTCACAAGGTGATTTCATTATTCTTGGTAAACCGACTTATGCCGCACCCTGTGTCGGAAAGATGATATTACAATCCTGGTATAGGGCGTCAATGTCGGAAAATTTTTATTGTTCGTTACACCATCTCTGATGTTTAAAGTATTCTCAGTATGTCACTTCTTTGCACCGACAATGAAGTTTATACTGCTGACATCCACGGTTCTTCTTTTCAAGCTTAATCTGATTGCGAGTTATGGAAAACAATTTATACCTTCGTTCAATGGCGTCCCCTCCCTCAGTTCGTTGTGGGAGTGGTATGCTTCTCTCGTGGAAGGATATAAATGACGAGTTACTTTTTTCAGTCTTTATTTCACAAGGATAGATCCTTGATTGGTTGATTTCTTTTACAATGCAGAGTAATTAGGAAATCAAATCCTTAACACTACACTTGCTTAGAGAGTTATTAACGAAAAAAGGACCCGAGCCGAACCGGCTGCCCAAAGGGCGAGACACGCACTCCGCAGAGGGGTGAGGCTTCGACTGCTCCTCTCAAGGTGTTTTCCCCGGAGGAACTCCCGTGGTGCCACGTTTACAAAAGATTATTAAAGTTGCAAAGTCCTAGTCTAATAATGATATTAGCAAAAGAATTTATATAATTTTGATTCTACACTTAACTCCTTTATGTGATTTATATTAGCCAAAAAGAACATTTAGAATTTAAGAATCTCTGTGGTTTATAGATTATAGATGTGGCATCTTTGAAGAGCGTCGTTAGGCTTATCGAAAAGGATGCCAGAGAATCTACTAAGCATTGAGCAATTTATACAAATATTACAAATTTAACGGCTTAGTACTTTCATTTATACGAATAGAATAATATCTTTTAAAGGATTAATACTTTAATTTATACAAACAGAATAATATTTTTAAATTTCAACAAAAATTTATTTCCTGTGGAAAACCTTTTCTACATGGCTCCCCTCCCAGAATTTGAACTAAGGGGTTACTTTTAAAATCTTCTCAAACAAAAGCAGTTTGATGTAGTGTTACATAGAGACAAAGAATATTTAAAGTAGTTGCATGAATGTTACATAAAAACAAAAGAAATAGTTAAATGAAAATCACCTACTTAATACTTAATCCACTATACTTATCAGTTAAATCATTCACTAAAATCGATACGTATGCAGTAATGAACATTATAATTAACGGTCACTTGTGTGTCCTTGAGCACTTGGAGACTGATTTGTTTAGGCCCATCTTTTACACTGATCTAAGTTCACCGTTTGCATACACTTTTAAATCAAACGCGATTTTTATCAAACTTTATGAGAACAAAAATTTAAAGGAATTTCAATGGACTATGGAAAAAAGTACCTAAGTGAAATTTATACGATTTCTGCAAGGTTTAGAACGGACATGGGTCGTTTGAGAACTTTTTAGAACTTTGGAATTGACTGAACTCTATAGCTTGGAAGGTATAAAATTTCAAGGGTTTGTGCAGTGAAGGGTTTACATGTGGACATTGCTCAAGTTTTTGGATGTACGCGTTGGTGGCTAATTGCCTCCGACATCAATCATTCCACGTCTCAAGCGTATTTCAATAAATTAGTGTTTAGGGGATATGTTAAGCTGACCTAAAGATTACAACTGTGTCATCCACATGAATGTATTAGCAAGGGTGGGTCCTCAGGGGTTACCAATAGGTACACCGTCTGTTTGACTATATAGCACTTTATTAAACAGAAAAATGTAGTCCTTGACTGCCAAAGAAAGAAGTTCATAAAACTGGGATCTGTTGAGACCGTTAATGTTATCCGTAGTCCTAAATAAACTATCTACACAGATTTTTATAGTTTCATCCAAGGGGATGTTAGTAAATAGTGATTAACGTCGAAACTAGCCATGACACCATCATAAAAATTACTCACAAATTTCTTCAGCAAAACTAAAAGAATCCCTTACCATATATTGGTTAGTGGTCATTGGTGCTAATATGGGAACTAAATATTTGGAAAGATTGTAATTAAAATTCCCAATTGCTGACATTATAGGTCTGGTGGGACAACCTTCTTTGTGAACTTTCGGTAATGACGGTAATAAATATATATATGAAAATTAAAATGAAAAGGTTTATTAGCAGACTATAGTCCATATGACGTATATTATTAATACAATGACAGTTCACATACTAAGGATAGAAATATATACAATTGACTAGAAATAATACAGTGAAGTCGAGGTTAAGTGGAGCTACAGATAGACGTTTTCGTAGCAAGAATTCCATAGCTTAGAGGACAAACGGCAAGACTCATGGATAGTTTGGATAATCGGGTTGGTTGAATTTTAATTCTTTGCATTAGACTGTATTGAGCACGTCTTTTTACCTCTGGGAAGCTCGAGATATTGCGGGTAGCAAACATTTGCGAAGCTGAGCATCTCGGGGGTAATTTATGTCAGAGACTAAAGACCTGTTGTACAGCAAATTTAGGGTTCTGCCAGAACCTCTTTTATAATTCACCCAGACTTGCTGTATGTATATATTACTGCAGAAAGTACGAAAGAGAGTGTCTTTAGCTTCACTTGTACAGAACCGAAAGTTCTTTATAGTCATATTCACTTTAGCACAAAGGCTTCGAGATTGTTTTCTTATATCTGAGTAATCACTGAAGGAGCTAGTGATAGTTTGACCCAAATACTTAAACTCTTGTACTTCCTCAATTACTTCACTTCCCATTTTAAACCTAGCATCAGCTGGCTGATTACAGCTTTTAGGATGAAATTGCATAACCTTAGTTTTTGTAACATTAAAAAGATTATCATGTTTCTGCGAATAACTTCACAGACTTTTAGTAGCCGATCCAGACCTATAACAGAGGGACTTATTAACACCATATCATCGGCATAAACTAAGTTATTTATACTTGTGTTATCTATATAACATCGCACTGTTGCCTTATTAAGTGAAGCAATTAATCCGTCAACATACACATTAAACAACATAGGAGAGAGCAAGGAGCCTTGTCTCACCCCGCAAGAGGAGCCAAAACATTCGGATAGTACATTGCCCCAACTAACGGTAAAAGATTGGTGGAAATACCAAAATTTCAATAAATTTAATATGTACATGGGAACCTTCCTGTCTTCTAGTTTTGCAAATAAAATATTGTCGTTCACTCTATCATATGCCTTACTTTTATCTAGGAAGCAGCTATAAATAGTTGAATTACTGTCAGTGTATTTAGATATTATTTCTTTAAGTACATAGATGCAGAGGCCAATTCAGTGGGACCTTTTAAAACTAAACTGATTTGGAGATGTCCATAGGTAATCATTTAATCGGAGTAACAAGAGTTTTTCTAATAGTTTCGAGAAGCAGGAAGCGACAGCAATAGGCTTGTAATTTTTGCTGGAGAGAATACTTATTTTTGACCAGGGGCAAGATATATAACCTCATGAACTCTGCAGGGATATAGCTATGAGCAAGCATGGCTGATGAGAGCAATGATATATGCAGACATACCACGTCATTGGCATATTTTAAGTGCTCATTCGATAGGTCATCTACCCCTGACGCAGAACCAGTCTTTAACTCTTTAATTAACCTCTTTACTTCAGAAACTGATATCAAGGTATTTTCCCTTGTCTTTCCCACAGGCGTTTCGTTGCAATCTATCTTAAGATTATCCCTACTCACGCTGTTAAGAATGTTTGAGTAGTGGTTCTTCCACAGCTTTGCAATTTCATCCTCCCCCGACACCCCATCGATTGTCGGAGGGAGGACACTTTTGACACCCGTTTCATTCTTCACAAATTTCCAAAATTTGTTATTATCGCTATTTATGTGAGCTTCACAGGCTTTTGATGCTCGAATAGACTCTTCTTCCTGTTTACATCACCTTATGGCCTCCTTATACTGACCCCTACTTCTACACATATTCATGTATACTGGTCCTAATCTGGGTCTACCCTGAAAGCACCAATCGTAGGCGTCTTTTGATTCCCTCTTCATGGGGTCAATAAAATCATTCTATCCAGGAATAATCTTAGTATGATAGTTGTAAGATTTAATCAAAGGTCTTCCTTCTTCTTTTAACAGGGATACTGTCTTACTATAATACCTATCTATGAGTTTACAGTGAGAATCATTTGAGCAAGGATTACTACAGGCAAGATGTAAACTTTCTAAATTATTAAAGAGGTGACCTGTTCTGTCTTTGTATTCTATTCTCTGTTGCATATTAACATTAGACCAATCGGCGCGATTATTCTTACCTATTGAGGTCTTGTTATGTCGTGTTGCGTATAAATTGGTAAAATTAATTAATAGTTCTAATGGTCTATGATCAGAAAGAAGGAAATCATGCAGACTATGAACTCTAACAATTCGATCCTTTAGATTATTACTAGTGAGACAATGAGCAATCCACCTAGTGGTACCACTCATATCACTAATGTATGTAAAATTACCACTGGTTACCCCTAATACATCTACATCACTTATACTTAATTTAGCAAACTCGCACATGTTACCCAATTCTACAAAGAATTCCGAGTTCACATGCGCGTTAAAATCCCCCATTATTATACAGTGAGAATATTAGGGATTATCTGATAATGGCTTAATTTTGTACAGCAAATCAATGTATTGATGTAGATTACTGCCGTTGTTGTATGGTAAATAGTAGTTTACAATTAATATGCAATCATTGTTCAATTGTAATTCAATGCCTAACAACCTTATATTATCGCTTGTTAAAACTTTTATATGTTTTGACAAATATTTCCTTATTTTTCTACTGCCGATGACGCATGGTACATAAAATCATCATGGATGGTAGAGAGGAATTTAAGTTCTTGCTTAGGTAGCCAGTGCTCTTGCAGGAGTATCAAATCTGCACTGTCACAGATTTTATGAACATCTACAATTGAATTCCCCACTGACCTTGTTATATGAGACTATTTTCAACAAGTTATCCGCCATGACTGATAGAAAACTTTTTATTATCATGATTATTATTATACGCAGTACAAATTTCAGGCATTACCGTTTGGGCGCCTATCATTATTATTTTGCCTGTTATCAAATCTGGAAAAGTGAATAAAGTCCTTAACAATAACACTGTGTAACACTGATCCTGTTTATCTAGAAATTTTTGTTTTTATATGCATTTGTGGGCGCTGAGTCCAAATCTGGCCTTGGTTTGTGTGTATCATCAATGGTTTCAGAGATAATCCATTTTTCATGTTTTACCAGTATAATGTTATTATGGGCGCAGCAATATCAGAATAATCAGGATTTGTTGTGAACAATCCGGATGTTCGTTGAGAGTTTCTTGCTCTAGAAATTGCTCGAAACTTCCACTGTGCTATATAAAGAAGAGCGCAGAGTCTGAGAAGTCAGTAAGTGTGAGCACACAAAGAAAGCAGGTTGTTTGTCTGATGGTTACCAGCACTGAGGTACTGTGTTTCTGTGCTTCTCTGTGCTGACGATTTGAATGTTATCGATCCTTTTTTATTGCGAACATTATTTCAGTGTTGTGAATACATCTTTTTCCTGGAATCTGTAATCTGTTGCAGATTTAATAACTCTTCTCTCTATATCTGCAGGTTATGATTAATGTAGTACAGTTTGGTAAAGAGAATGGCAACTAGAGCTTGTAAACACTCGACGGACATATTCTGCTACGTTTGTGGGTATTACATAGGTCCCAAGCAAGTATCGCACAAGATTGTGAAAGGCACCAAGTTCTGGATCGCGTATCGGCTCTATTTTGGTATGCCTATGGGTGACCAAGATAAGCCCTGGGCACCCCATGTGATCTGTGGAAGCTGCCGCTCCACACTTGAATGGTGGCTGCGGGGAGTACGCAAGGCAATGCCCTTTGCGGTACCCAGAATATGGAGAGAACCAAAGAGCCACCACGACGATTGCTACTACTGCATGGTAGATGTTTCTAAGTACAGGAAAGTTAAAGGAAGGCAGACTCTTCAGTATCCAAGCATAGCGTCGTCCATAGCTCCTGTACCACATGGCGAAGGTCTTCCAATACCACGTCCACCAGAACAGGTATCTGTCCATTACTTTACCTTCTGTATTTACAGACTGTGGGTCATTATGTGTCGATATTTCTTAGTGCTGATGCTCTTCTACATATATAGCTATGCCTATATTTTGTTTCTTTGCTTTGCAGGTTGAAAATGAGGATGCAGCTAGCTCATCTAAGATGTCGGCTGGTGAGGACAGTCATGATGAAGAATATACAGTAACATTCAGTACAAACCCTCACTTTCCAAATCAGAGGGAATTGGACGACTTAATTAGAGATTTGGGTCTGACGAAATCAGGGTCTGAGCTTCTGACCTCCAGACTCAAAGAGTGAAATTTGCTTGGAGAAGACTGGAAGAGCACTGTATACCGAAAGCGGCATGAAGAGTTTGCAAGATTCTACGATGTCAATGGCTCTCTCTGTTATTGCAGCGAGGTTAATGGTCTATTCACAGCTACTGGGTTAACACATATACCCTCAGAGTGGCGCCTGTTTTTTGACAGTTCAACTCGGAGTTTAAAAGCTGTTCTACTCCATAATGGGAACAAATATCCATCTATACCAGTTGCACATTCTGTTCAAATGAAAGAGGACTATGAAAATGTCAAACAACTGCTCACTCAAATCAGGTATGAACAATATAACTGGGACGTGTGTGGTGATTTCAAAATGATTGGTTTCCTGTTAGGTTTACAAGGAGGGTTTACGAAATATTCATGTTTTCTTTGCCTGTGGGATAGCAGGGCTTCAACTGAGCACTATAAAACAGTTCAGTGGCCTTCACGTGAAGGAATGCAACCAGGAAAGTACAATGTACTCAGGGAACCTCTTGTGAAGCCTGACATAGTTCTGCTACCACTTCTCCATATTAAGTTGGGTCTAATTAAGCAGTCTGTAACTGTGTTAGATTTTGGAGGGGAAGTTTTCCAACAGATTCGGGTCATGTTCCCTAAACTCTCTGAGGCCAAAGTCAAGGCTGGCATCTTTGTAGGACCACAAGTCAAGGCGCTGTTGAATTCGAAGAACCTTGAAGCCAAGATGACTCCGATCGAAAAAGAGGCTTGGTGTGCTTTCCGTGATGTGTTTGGTGGGTTTTTAGGCAACCATAAAGCACCAAACTATAAGGAGTTAGTGTCAAACTTGATTAAGTGCTATGGCAAAATGGGGTGCCGTATGTCTTTAAAATTACACTATCTGCATTCACATCTAGACTTTTTTCGTGATAACCTGGGCGATGTGAGTGAAGAACATGGCGAAAGATTCCATCAAGATATTCAAACGATGGAGAAAAGGTACCAGGGCCATTGGGATGCTTCCATGATGGGAGGCTACGTATGGTCGCTGATCAGAAAGGATAAGAATGTTCATACACGGAAGTCGCGTTCTTCAGTGCATTTTTAAGGAACGCACACTGCATAACGAGGCTTGTTATTCTCTTATCGTTTCTCCTCATGATATATATTATATCTTTTGCACCATTTTGGGTTTGTCAAACAATTTTGGCTCAATAAACATTAATTTTCAATGGTGTTTTTATTTTCAGAAAATATTTATGTTAGCCTCCTTTATATACTTTGCCATATGAAAAGTGTGATAACCTATATTTTTGAAACGGTTGATGATAGAGCAAAACCAATATCATTTTTGGAATCAGCGCCCCGAAATCATTAAGAAACGACAGAAAAATCACAATAAACCAAAAAAAAATTAAATTTTGTTACCCAGTGTAATATCATCTTGTCACTGACTCATATTGTACGGGTTGAATTGCGAATTTACACCTTTAATTATTAATTTAAATGAGTTAAAATACGGAGATTTTGTGCGTAGTTTATTAACTAACAATATACTGTGTTCTCCACAGACTTCTTTCACGATGTGTCGAATATCGCTTTCCTTGTTCGAGAGCTGAATTCGTGACACAAAGAGGGTGAGATTCCTCACCGGTGGCCTTGCTGCGAAGACAGGTTGAGGAACCCTCCGTGAAGAGCGTCTGCTAACCGTGACCCACCCGGCCTCTTCCCTCAATCCCCCTGAGGCAGGGTTCGCCTGACTGGAGATGGGTGACACGACCTTGTCCTGGGGATAGGAGGCCCCTCCCCTACTCTATGGCTTGGTGAGGGTCTGTTAGCGGTATTTATAGCTTGACGGACGCGCGTGCCTCTCCTTCTTCGGTGGGAGGGGGGGGAAACTGCATGCCGAGCGAGGCGTTTGAGTAATCGAACGCCTCTCCCTTGCAGTCGGAGGTAAAGAAGAGGGCAGTGGTGCTTCGTCTCTTGGCATCGGAGAGTCCCTGTTCCTCACTGTGAAATCGGGATTAGAAGTCATTTCCTGAACAGGAGGGAGGTTTACCGCTTCCCCTGCGTGCTGCGTTTCCACCCCACATTCGGGGGGAGAAGGGATTTCATTTCCCTCGCTGTCCGACGTGCTTCTTGGCATTCTAACTTGTTGAACGACGTCCGAGTAACTGGGATTTGGGAGGAGCGTCTCTTTCAATGCATCTAACTCTGACCGAAATTGTTCTAGCGAAATCGCATTTTTCTGATTTGACACCACATGTTGGTGTTTCAGCTCAATTAACGACTTTTGTACCTCATTATACTGTTTGAAGAGCACCGAAACGTCTACAAGATCACGATTTTTAGCAGACGATCTCAGTGTACCTGTATCGATGGAGGAGCAGGCTTGTGGGGGAGCGTAGATGGTAGGGGAGGTTGGGGTGGAGTTGGAGGGAACGCCGATAGTGGTCTCACTTCTTGTACCTTTAAATAATGTTCCAGATACTACCGGTTCAATGACCAGGCATCTTTTCACATTAATTATGTAACTATTACTAACTATGACACATAAAGTATATACGCGGAGTCACTGTACGATTATGCACGTAATGAAACATACAATTCCCGCGGTCACAGTCAAAAACTTTTACTATTAAACAGAAAATTCGCAGTGTAAATGGTGGGGGTGGGGCGGGAGTAGAAGAAGGGGATGGTAATAGGAGTGCCCATTTCTCGTCCCTTTAAATCACGTTCCAGATACCACCAGCTCCATGCACAACCATCCTTTCACATGACTTATCACGACACTATTACCCACTATAATATGCTAAATATATACGCGGGATCACTGAGAGTTCATGAACATAATGATATCTAAATTTTCCGCGAAACAGTCAAAACCTTTACTATTTGACGGCAGACTGGCAGCCCGCCTGAGAGGCATCCTCTCCTGGTGAGACATTATTTTAATTTTAATTTTATTGTTTTGCAGGTTTTCTTGATATATTTTTTGTATAATATTTTTTAACAAAACATTCAAAATGGCAAATCGTAGTATGGTTTGGGACTATTTTGTCATTGATAAATTAGATAATAGTAAAGTCAAGTGCTTGAACTGCACACAGTTAATAAGTCGCGGTACTGAACCAACAAATTTTGGAACGTCGTCAATACCCGAACGGGTATTACACTTCGGGTACCCGTACCCGATTACCCGGTAAAAGCGCTACCCGTTGCATCCCTAATATATATATATATACAGTATATATATATATATATATATAACTGCAATGACCACGCAGTATATAAATGAATAGAAACGACATAAGTGTTAAGGAACGTTTCTGCACACGAGGAGGAGAGATAACGAATAAATGAAAAATGAGGCGAACCGCCCGGGAATCGAACCCAGGGCCTTCCAATTGCCGGTTGGACGCGCGTCCAACCTGCAATTGGAAGGCCCTGGGTTCGATTCCCGGGCGGTTCGCCTCATTTTTCATTTATTCGTTATCTCTCCTCCTCGTGTGCAGAAACGTTCCTTAACACTTATGTCGTTTATATTCATATATATATATATATATATATATATTAGGGTGATTCAAAAAAATCAGTTTTTTTTTTAATTGTTCAACCTGTATTTTTGTTCCCTATGACAAAAAAGTAGTGTATGCCAAATTTGGTGAATTTTAAATAAAATTTACTATGTGCTACCAGGCGTCAAAGTTTCCCTTTTTTTCAATTTGTTTGTTTTTACAACTTATGATTTTATGTTTAATTGTTTATATTTCAGAATTTTTAATTAATGGTTTATATACTAGCTTACTTTTAATTGTTGCTTGGAACTCGTAATTTTGATACCAATTAATCGATTATGGAAGCTAGGCCTAACTCACCATCACCCAGTTGCTCATTTGGGAGAAGTTCTACAAGAAAAGAAACTGAAGTATGGCTAATTGGGCAGCCCTCTGCAGTACTAAAAACATCTTTATTACCATCAGAGAAGGAAATGATGGCTTTCTTCATGCACTACAGAAATATTAAAAAGCAAGACATTAGAGAATCATGCTGCTCTACTGCAGATGATGTGCTAGCAGTTTGGAAAAAAGCAGGAATACCAGCAAAACGAAGAATACATGTAGTAGATAAAATTCAAGGAATACTGAAGGAATGGCAGCTGCTTAAGAAAAACAAAGCAAACAAATTGAAAAGATCACAAAATTTAAATAATAAAGAAGAAAAATGGAAAGATAAACTGGAAAACTTATTTGACATTGCTCATGAGAATGCTATGCAGCTTATAAAAATAGAAGATGATAAGAAATTCTTGAAAATGCAACGTGAGGAAGGACGTCATGGAAAAATGAGTACCATTGATAAGGCTGTTGCTAAAAAAGAGCAAAGAGCAGCAGAAAAGCAACAACGTTATGAAAAGAGGAAAGCAGAAGAAGAGATCAAAAGAAAGAAGAATGAAGAGGCTGTCATACTCACCAGTACATCATCAGAATCAGAATCAGAGGAGAGTAAAAGTGATGAATCTGGTTTCTGTGCTGCACAACCTTCAACATGGAAAAGTAAGGTTGGCAAACGTAGAAAATTGTTTGATATAAATTATTAGGAAGTCTTGATGTTGCAAAATTGAGTGACAGAAATGCGTCTCTTTTTAATGCAAACAATCAGACATCGCTTGAATGGGACATCTGCGAACAAATAAAATGCATGTGTTTCAATACAACGGCAGCCAATACTGGTCCTAGAAATGGTGCAGCTATTCTTCTAGAACAAAAATTCGACAACGATTTATTGTGGCTGGCATGTCGACACCATATATTTGAAATTATGCTGGAAGCTGTTGTTTCAAAGTCTTTATCACTATCTTCTGGCCCAGATATAGTCCTTTTTAAGAAGTTCAGAGAAAAATGGTCAAGCATTAATAAGGAGGACTACGAAACAGCATTATCAGATCCAGATATCTATGAAAATATTCATGACATCAAAGATGACATAATTATATTTGCAGCAAATCAACTAGATACATTCCAACCAAGAGACGATTACCTAGAACTATTGCAGTTAATAATTATTGTTTTGGGAGGTGAACCAAAAGGTGGAATCAAATTTAAACATCCAGCGGGACTTCATCGGGCTAGGTGGATGGCCAAAATTACATATTCATTAAAAAATTTTATGTTCAAATCTCAGTTCAAAATTTCAGTAAAAGACAAAAAGGACTAAAAGACATCTGTCTATTTGCTACTCGGTTATATGTAAAGGCATGGTTTACAGCTCCTGTGCCATCTTGCGCTCCTCGTCTTGATCTGGAATTATTACAGAATCTTGTAGTCTACAAACAAATAAATGACACAATTGCATCTGTTGCTATTAAAAAACTGTTAGGTCACCTCTGGTACCTATCAGAAGAACTGGTAGCCTTGGCCTTTTATGATGATGAAGTGCCTACTGAAACGAAAAACAAAATTGTAACGGCCTTGCAAAATACAACAGAAACTCTTCCTGCAAAACGGGCTTTTCTAGATCCTGCACTTATTCCAACGAAGAAATTAGAAGATTTTGTCACATCAAATACTCAAGATTCTTTACAATAACAGAATTTAGTTCAAAATTTTTACTCAAAGATGCTAAAGAATGGCATAATGATGAAGAGTATAACTCCGCTAAGAAATCTATCAAACAGTGGAAAGTCGTGAATGATATAGCGGAAAGAGGAGTAAAATTAATGGCTGAATATAATAAAATACTAACACATGACGAAGATCAAAAACAATTCTTGCTACAAGTAGTGAAAAACTACAGGGCTGTTTACTAGGGCGGATCGAAAATGAGGTTTTTAAACTTTTTTTCGAAATTCAAATATGGCTAGTGCGGAAAATATGTGGGTGCTATAGATAATGACTGTGCATAAATATTAGTCCTGCGAAATTATATCTTCAGGTGCCACAAAGCCGTCGAAAAAAGTGAAATATAATGATTTTCTTATATTCTGCATTAGTACAATAACTGAAACTTACTTGTTATTATTATATATTAAGTGTTCCAATTACCAAAATAGTTACTGAATTACGCAGCTCTTAGTTTATTTAGATAAATGTTCTTTTGATTAATGATCTAAATAATCCATAACTCACCACGAGGAGGTGGCTGCGTGTCGAGCTCCACCCATGCCCTCCCAACCACCCATCCTTGCGCATGTTTTTTTCTATTACGTTTTATTTAAACTTTATATTCAGCTTTACTTTCGAATGATGGCATTTTTTTACGTGACTGAAGTGTTGATCTTATGAAGCCATCTCGCGCGTTCAATCCAAATACTTTTGATGATGCTTCAGTCACTAATTTTACCATTCTTTCTACTACTTGTGTATGACAAGGGAATTTCTCGAATGGAGGGGTACTCTTGTTTTCTATGAATTCTTCAATCTCATTTTCTGTCAGGTGTCTTGTCACAGGTGGTTCAGTGACAATGCATTTTTGCCAATTAATTAAATCAGTATAATCAGTAGCTTCAAATTGAATAACAGGTACTGTGAAACGCCTCACAACTTTTTCCTTGTTTGTTTGCCTTGCTTTCTTTATTCGCCTCCACGCTAATTCTCTTATGGCGCTGCGGTCATCATGAATCATTGATGCTAGAATATTTTCTGGATTTGCAAAAAATGCATTTCTTTGTATGACAGTGTTTACAATATCCTTTACTTCGTCATTCAGTGTTCTTGTTAGTTCAATAGTTTTGAAAACATGTTTTGAGCAAACGATTTGCTGTAGTCAGCCATCGTGAATGTGCCATTTTGCCTGGACTACGATGAGCAAGATCTGGAGAGCAATATCCTTTGTTATGGCCTGATGAATATCAATTAGATTTTTTGGTCGGTGCTAAGATCTTCACAGTCTACAGTTGGTTCCTCAGCATCATCCTTTCAAACTCGACAATAGGAAGACTCTCACAGTTCTCTAATTCCCTGCCAATAGACCGGTGATCCGCGGGGGCCAGATGTTTTTCCATCCAGCTTTGCAACTAAATGGCGTAATGGCAATTCATTGGCATGGAACTGGCACACTAAATGTTGAACTGGCTTCTTCAGATTCAATTCTATAAGCCTTATAACGCCTCCCTTTTCTCCAGTGTTGACTGCTGCACCATCGCATCCAATGGCAACAAGGTTTTCCAGGTTCATGTCATTATTTCCAATATACTCAAACATTCCTTTACATATTTCTTCAGCTGATCCAGAATTCACAGAATAATGGCCAAAATAATCTGAACCAGGTTCTCTCACTAAAGTGATATGTTCTTCTGTACTTTCTTCTGATATACTTTGGACTCTTTTTTTTCTTGGAAGAGTGTAGAATCTTTTCGACCATCAAAATAGATTCCTCTGATTGGGACCTGATTTTGATCTTTCATAATTTCTGATCTCTTCTTTTGTCTTTCTCTTCTGATTTTACTCCTATCCACTACTTCAGATGTATTGTCAATAGAAACTTCTCCAATATCTTGCAATACTGCACTAACAATGAATGCTGCAGCTCGATCTGAAACTGCAGTCCTGTCACAAGCAGTAGCCACTGAAGGTAGATTTGTAGTTTTCCTTTTCTTGAATAATTGTTCTTCAGGTTGTTCGAGCTTTCTCTTCGAGCTAACTGGCTCTGGAAATGTATCGTCTGATATTTCGCCAGATTCACTTTCACTATTTGATGTCGATGATGATAATTCAACATTTGTATCCTGCAATTTCTCCTGTGAAGATTCTTTGGTGAGCCTCAGCTTCTTTTGCTTTCTTAGCAACGTAGATGCTTTTTTCTTTGAGAGTGTAATATCTACTCTATCAATAAACAGTTTTCTTTCACTCCTTTGATCTAAGAGGAACGTCACTTCTTCCTTTGGAACCGTTTTTCTTTGGGACAAGAACATTGTGTTAGTACTTTGCACTTGCACGCTGCAATGTCAAAAAGTTTCGTGTGTGCTTCTTTTTTGAACATATCAATCTTTGCTTTGTAAGCTTCAGAATTTTTCTGCTTTGGTATGGCCTCATAATGACACGATACTTTTCGTGGTAGCTTCTGAACATTGTTTCAATTCGTCTGTCTGACAGAATTGGGACGGAAGCACTTTCCCAAATTGTTTTCAATTTATCAACAACTTGTTCTAATATTTGAGATATTGAAGGATCTTTATTAGTATTCTGTTTCAAATCGTTTCTTACAAACAAGTAATATTTAAAAACTCCTTCGTATGTAGGAAGATTCCTGTGCCACAAATCTTCCCCCATACCAAACATGGGGCACTCAGTTGAGGCCCTGGTTGATTTTGCACAAACTCGAGACATTTTGAAAGTATACAAATCTGAAAAAGAAAGAGCTAATATCAATTATACGTTAATTTCAGTTAATAGTACATGGCAAACTTAGGGCAACACAATACAGAAATGCAAAATATATAAGAAATATAGTTTAGACTATCTGAGTAACGCCAACAACAGAACACCCACCTGCTACGAGAGCGACAGCTACACTGAACCGAGGTACTCACGTGACAGCTGAGTGAGCTGACTATAGAAAACTGTTTTTAGAGAATAGAAACTTTTTTTAAAGGTTGACTGAGCTATTTTTATACAAGTGTGAATAAATTCTTGTCTATTGTGCATCGTGGACTCTTCTGTAATTATTGGTTAAAATCTGCCTTTTTCAATTTTTTTCAATATTGAAGGTCATTGTGGCACCTGAAGATATTAATGTTATGATTTTAAATTTATACCAGCTTATTTCCTCACTACTCCACACATTTTCCACACTAGCCAATTTGAAAATTCGAAAAATGAGTTTTTCACTCCGCCCTACTGTTTACCC
Organism: Bathynomus jamesi; assembly: GCA_023014485.1. Taxonomy (NCBI): domain Eukaryota; kingdom Metazoa; phylum Arthropoda; class Malacostraca; order Isopoda; family Cirolanidae; genus Bathynomus; species Bathynomus jamesi. The sequence goes on from JAJOZX010000407.1 coordinate 529,949, forward strand.
TGATAGAAAGAAAGAAACATTGATGAAGTAAGGACAGCTAATGTCTCAAATATCATGCTAGTTTAATTATGCATGCTTGTGGTTATGGTAGGACCTACGGGGAGCTTTCCACATTAAAAAAAAGCAATGCGCCTTGTACTGTACCCCCTGGGTGGTGTGGAAAAAATTTGACAATTTGAGTCGTTCTGTCAATTTTTAATTGCTGTTTGCAACCCCTAAAAATTAAAAATTTGCTAAAATATTTTAGGATAGTTGTTTTTATGCTGAAATGAACCATTTAAAGGGTTGAACACATTAAAATATTAAAAAAAATTTTTACCCCCATATTTGAATCACCCTAAATTATATATATATATATATATATATATATATATATATTAAGAGCAAACCGCAATGAACGCAAACACTTGAACAAAGCTTTGAAGCTACAAGTAACCACAATCTGACAGGAACACCGTTGGATTGTGATTACTTGCAGCTTCAAAGCATATGGACACACACACACACACACACACACACACACATATATATATATATATATATATGAATAGAAACGACATAAGTATTAAGGAACGTTTCTGCACACGAGGAGGAGAGATAACGAAATAATGAAAAATTTCAACTTTTAAGTTTCCTTGCTCTGATCCCATCAAAGTATGCCATATGATGTAAAAACACTGTACAAAGTTTTATTGAGATATTTTAATATTTAGAGGTCGCTCAACGGCTTCGAAGTATTGGTTACGAGATTCTCAGAAAGTGTGAATATAAACAATTTCCAAATGCATTTAAATAATTTATTGTTCCTACATTAGCAGGAAGTGCACAAGACATTATCATAATATTAAGATGAAGTACATTAACATCAAACACTAGCGTAATTATTATGATTAATCATTATTTCCACTCAAGGTATGCTTTTGTCCCCATGTGCAATGCTTGCGATGGTCTTCAACAACCTGGAGAAGAAACTCGAGTTGTTCTTCATCTTTGGTTAGGTATCCAGAAAAATCCTGGATGAGAGCAACTCCACGTTCAGCGAAGTCATTTGTTACAGTTAGAGTTTTTACAGTCTCTTTCGCAGTCTGGTAATGGGTATCCTCTTCCCATTGCTTAGAAGTTTTCTCCAAGAATTCATCTGGGAGGTTGAGCTTCGTGAACAATGATTGTGTTTTTTGTTACAAAGTTTTCCAAGCTTTTTTCTTTCACAGTATCCAGGTCAACAACCACACGCTTTGGAGGGTTCTCTTGTCCATCAACACTAGTCATAGATATGACCATGCGATTTTTTATATCAGGGAGGATATAGTCATCGAAAAAGCAAGACCCACCAGCTCTTCAGACAAATACCATAAATGAGCTGCCGTCTTCTATGAAGTTACCATGGTAATGCATGGATGGATGTTTGAATACTTTATTAGTGACTGTAGGAGATGAAGGTCATTTTGGGGAGCACTAATGGCGCAAGGGCACGTAGTCCAAGCTTTCACATAGATGCATACAATAAAAATGCAAAAGTCGCGAAGTCCTCTTTCCTCACGGTTTGTTAACTTAAATTGTGATCTGAACATCCAAATCTTTGAGGAATAGATTGCCTTTGACATCCATCGTGTCTGATGCATCGCTCTGGGAGCAAGAAAAACCACCACGATTAGAGACAGCACCAAGAAACAGACATGCCAGTTCAAGTAGCTCCTTATTGTCATCTCGCGGGATTTTTGTAGTCATTGCAGATTTAGAGAAGCTAATGAGACTTTCCTTTACATCAGCGACAGCAGAAGTGGCAATTTCATCAGTGGTGGTCTTCATACCGCTTTCGATCAATGTCGTCCCACTTTCCTTGAAATCTCTTAAAAGTTGGACATCTGTAGCTAATGTAAAACTGCTGTGAGACCAGGCGTGATGACTTCTTTTCTTCCCCACTTGAAAAGGGTTTCTGCCTACTTGTTCCAGGAACAGTTTCAGGTTCTGATTCCTCTGATGCCTCCTTCTGATGTAGCACAATATCAACAGAAGACATTGTTCCACGACGGCCTTTTTCACGCTGAGCAATGAGAAACTGATTATCTTCCTCCATTTTGATTATATCGAGGACATTTGCATGAGCGATATCAAAGAGGTCGTGAAAACAGTCCTTGAACATGCTCTCATTCTTAGCCTGTACTTCTGTCTTGCGGGATGCATTTTTCTTCAATGCTTTCCATCGTGAGAAGAGTTTTTCCAGTTTTCTGATTGTGTCCTGTTTGTGTTGAGTTGGAATTCGGGCACGATTCCAAAACTCCTCAATTTTTTCAATTGTCATTGACGAAGCCTCTCTTATCGTCTTCTTTTTTATATGTAAATGAAGAAAAAAAGAACAGAGCCTGAAGATTTGATGGCAATTTACCACCTCTAATATCATTCTCACATTTGTCAATCAAGTAAACCTTAGATTTCTTTTGAGTCTCCATCATTAGATAATTAATAAATGTATTTTGCTATATAAATTTACACCTGAAAATAAAAAATAAGTGTTATAGTCATTATGCAATAAAAAAAACACTAATACACACATATGCTACTATTAAAACTAAAATAACACACACTAATGCAAACACATCCAACCCTTAAGGCGACTGAAATGATACTGGGGTGAGGCATAGAAAGGAAGCGCATTTCAATTTAGGACAAGTAACGACGCGTCATCAAAATTGTAATGGCCTTGAGCGACCTCTAAATATTAATATTTTCTCATGAAACTTGATAATCAGCGTTTTTACATGCAATGTCACATTTCTAGAGGGTCAGACCGAAACTTCTTGATGGTTCATTTCTTACCATACAATTAAATGACACCCTAATATACTGTATATACACCTGATAATTTAGTAGTAGTTTCGTGCGTCGGTCTCTCTTCATACGAAGGCCAAGCTGGTGGGCCCAGCTCTAGGCCAGGCAAATACCCAGGCACACGCGGCTCATCCGAAATGGTCCTGAGCCAGGCGTCTAATCTCCTTTTGAAGTAATATTCCTGATGTCCTTCGGAAGCTGTCTTAAAACTCTTGTTCCCTTGACAACCAAGCTATTTCCCTTCAGAGTTGAGAGTGTCCCTTCTTTAGCCTTTAATTAGTGAACACTGCATATTCTACCTTTTCTATTTTTTATTGTTGTTTGGGTGGTTGCTAGGTTCAGTTTAAGGATAGGTACCAGTTTTTCTATTATTTTTCATGAGTAAATAATGCTCTCTCTCTCTCTCTCTCTCTCTCTCTCTCTCTCTCTCTCTCTCTCTCTCTCTATTGAAAATAGATTTAATTTACGAAGTCTTGCCCAGGGTTCTGTCTTGTCTCCCACTCTCTTCCTTTTATCAAAAATCTCTTAAGTCACACTTCCTGTCCTATACACTCCTATGCTGATGATTCCACCCTTCACTTTTCCACTCATTTCAAAAAGTGTCCCTCTAAACCAGTGTTTCCTAAACGGTGGGACGCGACCCCACAGGCCGTAGTTTGTTTACCCCGTGTTAGTGATTTGTGCGCATAAAAACAAAAAAAAAACCTTCTTAAGTTTATTTACCCCTGTAGGATGATAATGGTTTGCGCCGACATAAGATCCTGACACTGAAGTCGTGGGGCAAATCCAGCTGAGAAACGCTACTCTAAACAGTCACTATATTATTCGCGAGACGGTGCACCTGATATCTGATCTTTCTACTTGCCTTGTGGCATTGTTTTGTGGCATTGCCTTGTGGCATTGTGGCTTTCAATGCTTCATAAACTTAGTTCCTTCATCTGTTCACTCGTCACAATCTCCTACACAACTATTCCCTTACCTTCAACAGTACACAACTCAATCCTTCCTCTTCTCTTAACATTCTTGGTGTTTCTTTTTCTTGTAATTTTCCTAAAATCTCTTTCTAAAATACCTTCTAAGGGTTTAGGTGTGTGCACCTGCTTCGCAGTTTCTTCACCCCGACTCAGTTTCTATCTCTGTACAGGGGTCTTGTCCGCCTCTGTATGGAGTGCGCTTCTTATGTGTGGGGTGGCTCAACCCATACAGCTTTTCGTCTCATCAGTTTCCCGCCTCTTACTGACTGTCTTCAATTCCTCTCTCTTTGCTTCAATGTTACCTTACTCTCTCTTTACTATCGCTATTATAACGGACACTCTTTTCTTGACTCTCAAACGGCATGCCTCCTCCTTTCTAACACACATCCGGTATTCTAAATCTTTAATGTACTCAACCGATGAACTCTAGAATAATCTTTTTCAATCCATCTTTCCACTTGACTATAACACTCAATTTTTCAAATGCAGCGTGTCCTAACTCCTAAATCTATTGCTGTTTATATGTATGTATATATATATATATATATATATATATATAATATATACAGGGACGTAGACAGATGGTGGGGGCTACAGGGGCTTCAGCCGCCCTCGAAATAAAATCGTAGGTTTCATACTTTTATGCATTACTCATGAGTAAGTACGCCATGCCAAGTACCTTCAGCACATGTTTAATTATTGTAATACATTTAGGAATGTGTTTTTACTAATTTACACACTTTAAAATATATATATATATATATATATATATATATATATATATATATATATATATATATATACATATACAGCGGAGTAAACAGCAATAGTAGAGTAACATCCTTTGCAGACGATACAAAGACCAGCAGAAAAATCAGCGATGTACATGACGTGGAGGCCTTGCAGATGGACACGAACAAAATATACAAATGGTCAGAAGACAACAACATGTCATTCAACGCCGAGAAATTTCAGCTCTTGAGATATGGTAGAAAAGAAGAACTTAAACAGACTGCATATTATGCTCCAGATAGACAGGAAATTCAGAGAAGCATGAAAGCGATTGATCTCGGGATAATAATGACAGATGATGCGAAATTCGAAACACAAAATCAGATAGCGATAAATAAAGCAAAAAGAGTCGCCGGACAGGTTCTAAGAACGTTCAAGAGAAGGGACAGGACAGTAATGATTCCCCTGCTAAAAACACTGATTATACCAAAACTTGAATACTGCTCAGTTTTGACGTCCCCATATAAAAAGGAAGAAACTAATAAACTAGAAGAAACGGAAAGGCATTTCACAGCCAAGATTGATGGCTGCAAAGAACTCAACTACTGGGAAGAATACGTAAACTAAATCTGTACTCACTGGAAAGAAGAAGAGAGAGGTACATCATAATCTACATATGGAAAATGATCGAAAAACTGGTACCAAACCTAAAACTAAACCCAATTACCATTCAAACAACACTGGAAAATAGGAAAGGCAGAATGTGTAGTGTTCCCAAATTAAAGGCCCGACAAGGGACCTCCTCAACCCTGAAGGAAAATAGCTTGGTTGTCAGGGGGCCAAGACTTTTCAACCAGCTTCCTAAGGACCTCAGAAACGTAACGGGGGTCAAAGTTGAAGTCTTCAAGAAAAGACTGGATGCCTGGCTCAGGACAGTACCAGATGAGCCGGGCGTGCCTGGCTATGTACGGTGGAGAGCGCAAGAAAGCAACTCGCTCCTCCACCAGGCCAGACCTAGAGGCGGGGCCACCAGCTTGACCTCCGTGTGAAGAGAGACCAACGCACGAAACAACATAAGGTTCATAAGGTAAGGTAAGGTATCTATATATATATATGGGATGAATTTCACAATTAAACACGTGAAATGAATAAATGATACAAACCCACATGGAAAAAGAAAAATGATTCCAAGGTCTTTCGTGTATTCAGAAGTACATTCCCTGACGAGGTGTACTTCTGAATACACGAAAGGCCTTGGAATCATTTTTCTTTTTCCTTGTGGGTTTGTATCATATATATATATATTAGCTCCTCCCGAAAAGAAATTCTGGCTACGCCCCTGTATATATATATGATACACACAGACCGTGCATGGAACAAGGAACTCTTCTGGGAAAATTAAATCCACTATAGTCCGAATAAGTAATGGTAAATGACAAACACTATAGTTTTTTCTTTTTCATGATGTTAGTCCAACGTGGATAACGGATCACTCGCAAAGAGGCCCCAAAAATGTAGCTGCCTTCACCATCTATCTGCAAGGCAGATGGGATCCAGCTTTGGGACAGGATCTAGGGTTTAAAGGATCCCAGCCAAACTATATTCAGAACATCAATATAAGTAAAAGACTCGTTGCATTCACGTCGGATTGAATACATCAAAGAAAAAGAAAAAAACTATAGTGTTTGTCATTTACCATTACTTATTCGGACTATAGTGGATTTAATTTTCCCAGAAGAGTTCCTTGTTCCATGCTCGGTCTGTGTGTATCATAAAAAACCTTTGGGGACCATTCTGAGTTCAATCCGATATATATATATATATATATATATATATATATATATGTATGGGATGAATCTCACAATTAAACACGTGAAATGAATGAATGATGTAAACCCACAACTTTGATATATATATATATATATATATTTGTGTGTGTGTGTATATATATATATATATATTATATATATATATATATATATTATATATATACTTCTTATAAGATATAAAAGAAGCGGATTAATTGTTTTAATGTGTTTTTCCAATGCAAAGAGTCCATCCAGTTTTCTTTCAGCCCGTAATAAACGTTGTAAATATATTTCCCCACTGACCGCTAAATACAAAGAAACAAAACAAAGTTAAAGAGAAAAATGTTGACGCAAAGTTAGATACTGTATATACATAAAAATTAAATGAAAGTGTTTTTATTGTTTAATCTTTCAAAATTCGTTTCAGCTACATTTCCACACAATTTCTTTATTGTGTGGAAGGATGAACAGCTGGGTTTGTCTGCGCACCGCCTGCCGTCACCGGGTCTCGATCCCGGGGTCGATGGATTTGTAGTCAGCGATGCTAACCACTACACTACCGAGAAGCATATATAACCTTGGTTAACCTTGGTTTAGCTTCCGCCCGAATTGTTCATTCTGATGAAGGTCAAGCTTGTCACTCTACCTTAGACATACAGTTTAAAGTGGAAACTGAATCACGCCACACTAGTAGGCCAGCGTCTTAACCACTAGGCTACCCAGAGTGCCCATTTATCTACCAACCAATTTTTTTTTTATTGTTTGGAAGGCTGAACAGCTGGGTTTTGCTGCGCGCCGCCTGCCGTCACCTGGTCTCGATCCCGGGGCCGATGGATAATGTCAGCGACACTAACCACTTCACCACCGAAGCGCATATATATATATAATATAGAGTGGGGGAAGAGATTCTAGGCACCAACTGACCAAGGAATTTTTAGATCTTTTCTTTTATAGCACCCTCAATTTCTTTTCAGTTAGTAACAATTTAGACAGGTTAAGTCATGATATTTTCGTTAAAACTAACGAAAATATCACGATTTAACCTAACAAATCGTCAAGGGCGTGCAGTTGACCTAACTGGGCATTCAATTAATCCCAAAAGTTTCCTACCCTACAACTTTAGAATGAGACGTGAACGTAAAAATTAACCAACTAGTTAGCTTAATTGAATGCCCGGTTAGGTCAATTGTACGCCCTTGACGATTGGTTACGTTAAGTCGTGATATTTTCGTTCGTTTTAATGAAAATATCACGACTTAACCTGTGTCAAAATTGTTACTACCTGAAAAGAAGAAATTGCGGTGCTATAAAGGAAAAGATCCGATGTTTTTATTATGCAGGAAGGAGGGGCCAAGGGCGAATGCCAGCAAAAACGTCCCCACTCGCAGAAGAAGAAGAGAGCCAAAATTAAAAGGTCCAGGGGTTTGGAAATGCCTAGACACTCTGCGTATGAAAGAGTGGAGGTTATTGGCAGGAGTAAAGATGGATGCAGGAAGATTGTTCCAAAGTTGACCGGTTGAGTAAAGGAAAGATTGAAAATACCGATTAACCCTTGCGTTAGAAAGTTGGACGGAAAAGGAATGATAAAGTGTCGAAACTCAGGTGCGTACTCTCCTTAAAGTAGGAGGTATGCAGTTAGAGAGTTCAGAAGAACAGTGTCCGTTATAATAGCAATAGTAAAGAAAGTGTGAGGCAACATTGCGGCGAAGAAAGATTGAAGACAGTCCGTAAAAGGCGGGGAATTTATGAGACGAAATGCCTTTGAATTGAGAAGCATACTCCATAAAGGAGCGGACAAGAACCCCATACAGAGACAGCAACTTAAGGGGAGTGAAGAAACTGCGGAGGCGGTACAACACACTTAACCTCTGAGAAGCTGTTTTGGAAAGAGAGTACTGTATATGTGATCTTTCCAGGAAAGATCACGAGAAAAGGAAACGCCAAAAATGTTAAGTGAAGAGAAAGGATTGAGTTGTGTGTTGTTGAAGGTATAGCGTAATGTTACTTTTAATACTTTAATGTTAGCACTATAATAATAATGATAATGGTTAATTGATAATAGTTAATGATGATGATTATGCTGATGGCTGTTGATAAGGCTGGGGTCACCATGATATTTTCAGATCAAATAATGTTATTAATTAGGTTCATTGATAGAATGAGTTTTCTTTCTTTATTAAACAAAATAAATTATTTATGAATGAGACAAAATATAAGTTGGTTGTTTACAGTTGAAATTAAATGTGCACTCGAATAATGACTTCAATATAATAATGACTTCAATATTAATAACGCGCGAGGTAATGATTACTCTTTATTTAAAGTTAGGTGAATGACAACAGGCTAAAATGGGGCCTGCACGATGATGTTTACATGATGGTAGCTTTCGTGTCACTGGTTCTTCGAAGAGAGGTCGAGGTGCGATGTCGTCGTCCTACTCGAGAAGTCCTTGTAACGAGGTTGAGGTGTGAGGCAAAGCATAAGGACATGCTTTGAGCGAATCCTCGCGATTTGACGTCATCTTAGTCGTACTTGTGTGACGTCATCTTGGTGGTGTTTGTGTTGATGGAACATCGCTAAAGTATTTGAAAACGTCTCTGCCACCACATAGGTAAGGGGATAGTCGTGTGGAAGATTGTGACGAGTAGACAGATGGAGGAACTGAGTTTTTCAGGCATTGAAAGCCACAAGGTTTTCTCTGCCCCAATCAGAGATAGTAGAAAGATTAGAAGTCAGGTGCTCCATAGCAGTGCTTCGCGAATCATGGAGTAACTGTTGAGAGGTTTGCTTTGTGATGCGGATAGGAGAGGTGAAGAATGGAATCATCAGCATAGGAATGGATAGGACAGGAAGTGCGAGTTAATAGATCATTGATAAATAAAAGGAAAAGAGTAGGTGGCAGGACAGAGCCCTGAGGAACACCAATGTTAATAGCGTTAGAAGAACACTGGCCATCTACAACTGCAGCTATAGATCGGCCAGAAAGGAAATTAGAGATGACAAGCGGTAGCTCGCTTTCGCCCTCCGGGCAGGTAGCTGTATATCGGGACTATATATATATATATATGATACACACAGACAGTGCATGGAACAAGGAACTCTTCTGGGATAATTAAATCCACTATAGTCCGAATAAGTAATGGTAAATGACAAATACCATAGTTTTTCTTTTTCATGATGCTAGCCCGACGTGGGCAACGAGTCACTCGCAAAGAGGTCCCATAAATATAGCTTCCCTCACCAGCTATCTGCAAAGCAGACAGGATCCAGCTTTGGGACATGGATCTAGGGTTTAAAGCACCTAGCCATGCTACATTTAGAACCTCAATATAAGCAAAAGACTCGCTGCCTTCACGTCAGATTGAATGCATCAAAGAAAAAGAAAAAGGGGTAACTATTATATTTTTAGCCAAAAACCAAAACTTAAACCTCAACTGGCAGAATTGAGCGTCCACTTTTCAAGGCACATAACATGTCCGTTTCAAGATGGGAATGAACTCAGAATGGTCCCCTGAGTTTTTTATGATACACACAGACAGTGCATGGAACAAGGAACTCTTCTGGGATAATTAAATCCACTATAGTCCGAATAAGTAATGGTAAATGACAAATACCATAGTTTTTCTTTTCATGATGCTAGCCCGACGTGGGCAACGGGTCACTCGCAAAGAGGTCCCATAAATATAGCTTCCCTCACCAGCTATCTGCAAAGCAGACAGGATCCAGCTTTGGGACATGGATCTAGGGTTTAAAGCACCTAGCCATGCTACATTTAGAACCTCAATATAAGCAAAAGACTCGCTGCCTTCACGTCAGATTGAATGCATCAAAGAAAAAGAAAAAGGGGTAACTATTATATTTTTAGCCAAAAACCAAAACTTAAACCTCAACTGGCAGAATTGAGCGTCCAGTTTTCAAGGCACATAACATGTCCGTTTCAAGATGGGAATGAACTCAGAATGGTCCCCTGAGTTTTTTATGATACACACAGACAGTGCATGGAACAAGGAACTCTTCTGGGATAATTAAATCCACTATAGTCCGAATAAGTAATGGTAAATGACAAATACCATAGTTTTTCTTTTTCATGATGCTAGCCCGACGTGGGCAACGGGTCACTCGCAAAGAGGTCCCATAAATATAGCTTCCCTCACCAGCTCTCTGCAAAGCAGACAGGATCCAGCTTTGGGACATGGATCTAGGGTTTAAAGCACCTAGCCATGCTACATTTAGAACCTCAATATAAGCAAAAGACTCGCTGCCTTCACGTCAGATTGAATGCATCAAAAAAAGAAAAAGGGGTAACTATTATATTTTAGCCAAAAACCAAAACTTAAACCTCAACTGGCAGAATTGAGCGTCCACTTTTCAAGGCTAGCATCATGAAAAAGAAAAACTATGGTATTTGTCATTTACCATTACTTATTCGGACTATAGTGGATTTAATTATCCCAGAAAAGTTCCTTGTTCCATGCACTGTCTGTGTGTATCATAAAAAACTCAGGGGACCATTCTGAGTTCATTCCCATCTTGAAACGGACATGTTATGTGCCTTGAAAAGTGGACGCTCAATTCTGCCAGTTGAGGTTTAAGTTTTGGTTTTTGGCTAAAAATATAATAGTTACCCCTTTTTCTTTTTCTTTGATGCATTCAATCTGACGTGAAGGCAGCGAGTCTTTTGCTTATATTGAGGTTCTAAATGTAGCATGGCTAGGTGCTTTAAACCCTAGATCCATGTCCCAAAGCTGGATCCTGTCTGCTTTGCAGATAGCTGGTGAGGGAAGCTATATTTATGGGACCTCTTTGCGAGTGACCCGTTGCCCACGTCGGGCTAGCATCATGAAAAAGAAAAACTATGGTATTTGTCATTTACCATTACTTATTCGGACTATAGTGGATTTAATTATCCCAGAAGAGTTCCTTGTTCCATGCACTGTCTGTGTGTATCATAAAAAACTCAGGGGACCATTCTGAGTTCATTCCCATATATATATATATATATATATATATATATATATATATATATATATATATAACAGAAACTGATAGGCCTATTTTGGGACTCTAAGTAACCCATAACTCCACGATCAAGACAGGCATCACCTTGGGAGAAGTAAAGGTCTTGAAATTGTACTAATTCATCATTCAGAGCCGGAGATAAAAAGTCAAATTTATTACAAAGATTTTGAGAAGCTCTTTTCATTTCTTCATCTTGCATCATTGTGAAGTGACATGGATTGAGAAAACCAAAACAGTCAGTAACTTCTTTTAATCCCAGAATCCTTTCACTTAGTTAATTTGTTATTCCATCAATGGTTTGGAAGATGACTTCGATCTTGAATCGAGTATCAGGGTCTTACATGGGCTCATCTTCAACCATCTCACTAGGTACTCTTTTCTTTCTTCTCATTCTTCGTTCAGAAAGAAGTATTTTACTGGACTCCATGTCTGATTGCAACCATTTAGTAGCTGCAGATTTGTTTTATATCTTCAAATGATGAATCACATCTCAATGCTTGCAATTTCTGGTTAGCTCTTTCCATGAATTAAACCACCTGAAACAGATCACTTTCTTTTTTTCTGAAGAAGTCTAGAGACATCAGTGACATCAGTGATTTGTAACAGTTTATTCCAAAATACCAGTGAGACCAAAAATTCAAAATTCAAGTTCTGAAGAAGTGATGTAGCTGAATAAACTTTCGAGTTGTCGTATTTCATCTCAACCAAATCTTCTAAACAACAGATGACATTCTTAAAGTTCATAAGAAGTACACTTGTTGCTTTAGCTCTAGATGACCATCTTGTTACTGAGAGACCTTTCAGTGTTGTATTGCGGTTTTGGAGTTGAACTTCGTCACCACCTGAGAACTCATCATTGCTTGAAAGCACTTCATCGAGGACTTTATCATTCGAACTTCCACAAATACATATTTCCTTTAGTTTAGACCAACGCCTCGGTGGAGAATCAGCAAAAAATGTATAGACACTTTGAAGGGCACCAAAGAAGTTCATGGTTTGTACCAATGCACATTTTTCTGCAGCATAACTGAGGATTAAGTCGAGTTGGAGAGGTGGGCAATGGACGTATGGAGCATAGGTGTTGTGCCCATTACTGCTGATTTCTTCACGCAACAAAGTATGAACACCACCATCTTTACCGCTCATCACACTGGCTCCATCATAACTAACAGGATTTTTTGTGTCCAAACTAAAACGTTTGAAAGATTTCATCAATGCAGAGACAAATCCACGAGCGTCATGATCTTTTAAATTCATGTATTCCATAAAAACCTCTTTAACCTCTGTTAACCTCTGTTACTGATATGAACATAGCAAATTATCAGAGCAACTTGATCAGTTTTAGAGATATCAGTTGTCCTCTTAACAATAACACTCCACAAAACAGCTTTCCTGATGTCAACTAAAATTTCATCTCCGACACAAGTTGCAAGAATCTTAACTTGCTCTTCCATTATTGTATTGCTGAGGTAAAGAATTTTATTATTGGATTGAAAATGCTACTGTAGCTGAGGATGATATTTTGAAAGTAGCTTCAAAAGTGAGAGATACACACCACGATCTGAATGTGCAATACATATTTAAAGATTTGCTTCTTAATGGTAAATTTAATCCAGTAATAGTTCTAATGAGATCAAACTGAACAGTCAGGACTTCTTTTCATTTCTTCTGTTCTTCATCTAACCACTTCATCAATAGATTTGTCTGCCAAATATGTCTTTATACCAACAACTCCCTGAAAATGAGATTTACTTTTCACATGCTCTTGAATCCGAGTTGATAAATGAATCCAATCTCTCCAGAATACCACTTCCCCATTTCCAAAGAGCCAGCAAGTGTGACAATATGCTGCATCCAAAATTACAGAATATGAAAGTCATCAACGATTTCTCTTTTCACCCCAGTTATTACAGATTTCATAATATTTCTCTGAGAAGCCGCGATTCGTGTTCTTTGGAAACTTTATTCCACGTGGCTGACAAGCACCTGCTTTTGCCAATTTTTTTTTTTTACTTTCTGTGAGTTCAATGCCTTTGTATATTTCAATATGCGACAGAATTTCGTCTTTGTTAACAGCTGCTGCAGAATCTAGTTGATTTGTGGATGTTGTTGCCATTTCATGTTCCGGAACTTCAACTCCAACAGCATCTTCATGTGATGGACCAACGTTTGATTCTACCTGTAATTATAAGGCAGGCTTTGGTTCTTGTACTGGTTCTGTCTTATGTGAGTCATGTTCTCCTAAATCTTGCGTTGTACTATTAGAAGAGTAAGAAAAGCCAAGAAATTCTGATAATTTTCAACATTTCTTCAAGGCTTCTTCTCGCAGTTTTTCTTTAGCAGCACTTCGTTTTGCAGCACCAGATTTGTGTTTATACATGCTTCTCTTCATTTTAAATATGGGAGAAAAATATAAAATACAATAAATAATAGGCTATGTCATTGGTAAATTTGGTAATCCTGCGCTTTAGCGTCGTAAAATATTTCAAGGGCATAATATGTCTATCATGCGCCGGATATGTCTACAAGATTTGTCAAATAATATAAAGATGGTAGCGTCTCATGTGACGCCACGATTTGTTTACATTTAAAATTGTCGGCAAAAGATGTGGACAAGATAATTAGCAATAATGAGCAATCTCGTGTTAGTTTTAAATTTCTGCTTTTAATTATTATTTCTGTTATATTTAAGTGTGATAGTCAATAGTAATGTAAGAATATTTCATGTTGGCCGTTTTAAAAGTTTGTTTTTTAATTACTTGGGAGCCCGTAATAAAAGGGGCCCGTCGGTGCGTTGCACTGATTGCAACTACATTAAATACCCGCCTGCCTGGGAAATACCAAAAGTGAAAACTACGAAGGGCTTGTCGAAAATTTTACTGAAAATTTTGAAAGACTGGGCTGTAGAATTTACATTCTCATTTGGACTTCTTCAGAGCAAATTTAGGTGACGTGAGTGAAGAACATGGTGAACGGTTCCATCAGGATATTCAAACTACGGAGAAGAGGTATCAGGGAAGGTGGGATGCAGCCATGATGGTGTTTGCTCCGAAGTAATGATGATCACAAAAGAAAAAGCCGATTAAAAATCATTTCTAAATGACCCCAGGCTACGTCGTAGCCAATGTCGTAACACCGCTTCCCGTTGATCAGCGAAGTTAAGCGACATTGCGTCTGTATAGTAGTTGGATGGGAGACCGTGCTCCGCGTCCAGATTATGTAGCGACCCGTGGTTCGGATCCCACGTAAAGCTGTAGATCCCCTCCGTCATATGACTTTAGACGTTGCGAAGGAGGTTAAACAACCGTTAACAAATCTAAATGACCCAATTAATATATCCTAATACATGAGACATGCTGTTTTAATTAAATAATTGCTGTTCTAAGATGATGTATTGACTTAATTTGATAAAGGGATGTTTTTTCTTTCTGTTTATCATGCTAAAACTTTCATAATAAATTAAAATATAGCATAAGTAGTATATTTACATACAAAATCTTATTTTTGGTTTCGTGAAAAATCAAGGGATACAACAAAGAAACCAATATCATTTTTGTAATCAGTATACCCAAATTCATAAAGAAACAATAAAAAAAAAAAAAAAAAAAAAAGATAAACAGAAAATTTCCAAATTTTTGTTACACAGTGTTTTGTATATGCATGGCAATAGTCCGATTCCTATGTTTCGATTTAAGAAAATGGTTTGAAGAGCAAAGGAACGTCAGTAGTATAGCCGAAAAAGGTTAGAGTGCAGGAATGTTGCAATTTATTACGTAATGTTGCAATGTTGCAAATGGGGGTGGGGGTGTTGCGAAGGGGGGTGTTGCAAAAAAAATCCCCCCAAAGGGGAGGGGATGCTGCAGGTCCAACAAGGGGGGTCATGAAACTTGGAGGCGGCGTTATCCCCCAAGAGAAAGAAGGAGGAGAGAAAGGAGGAGGAGAGGTGTTCACCTGGCCGGAGCCAAGTGCATATTAAGACTTCAGCCGAGTAGGCGTTGTCTTATAGACTCCTAATCAGCCAGTTGGCTTAGAAGGAGCCAAGGGGGGAGGGGTACACCTGAAGGAGAGAGAGAGAGAGAGAGAGTGAGTAGCGGCCTTTGATTGCAAGGCATGCAACTTGGAGGCGGAGTTCTCCCCCAAGCTATTTTCGTTTACCTAACCTAAGAGGCCTCTAAGGGGTTTTCCCAAAGGGCCAGAAAGAGAAAGGACCAGAGGTCCTTGCTCGGCTGCGAGCCGAGCTTGAATGACTCCGTCATCAGCTTCTCACTCTTTTATAGACCTCTATTCATTCCGGCTGAATTGCCAGATAGCGCCATGTATTCAGTTGCCAGATAGCAAAAACCATATAAAATACCACAATATATTTATATAGTTAATCAATTAATTGTTGGAAGATTCAACTCTTTATTTAAACACACGCTCCAATAAATCACTTAATTCCTATTTAAATACCGAACAACAGTGGGAAACACGAAAGGTAAAGAAACGAAGAAAGTTGAAAAAAAACGAAAGGTAAAGAAACGAAGAAAGTTGAAATTAACCAAAACACACGCTCGTCCATTCCCCCCAATCTCCTCACCCCATCTGTGTTTTTATATATATATATATAGAAAGAATCATAATAACCGTCTATTTAATTTGTCTTATATACTATATAATATTGTCACACACCCTATATACTATATATATATATGTACATATATAATATATATATATATATATATATATATATATATACCGAATTAAAACCAAACCGCACGGTCGACCATTCCCCCCAATCTCCTCACCCCATCTGTGTTTGTATATATAAACGAATGAACAACTCGTGCACACACGCACACGTATCTGTACATATCATGTGAATGAAAATCAGGAAAAATGCCAAACGTATATTAATTTAAACCAAATGATGCTAAATAATGTATACAAAAATGAATTTTCTCCTTTTAATTATTCAATATAATAAATTAATCATTAAGTGTTGTTTTTCCTTTCACGAGGAAAGGATTTCCGAGAATCTGGACCAAATCAAATCGTTTACCCTGATGCCTTTTTTTGACCATAATTTTACCTTTCTTCCAGTCAACTTGAACAAAACCTCTCTTGACTCCGTTTCTTACATATACCCACAATTATAATAAATAATAATCAGCGAAAGAAATAAGGTAGGCAAACCTGAAAGTACTAATAATTATATATATACATATATATATATATATATATATAGAAGAGAGAGAGAGAGAGAGAGAGAGAGAAGAGAGAGAGAGAGAGTTTTGTTCATTAAAAAATAAAGGAATATGCTTGTATCTTGTGCCAGCAAATTCCATTCACGTAACCTAGAATTTTTCTATCACCCATAGTTTTCGAGAAAATAATATTTCCATTTACTCAGAGTTTTCCCAAAATATTATTTAAAATTAAGTGTACTAATTTAATTTTACTTTCTTTTTTTCCAGGTTAACTATACCCACAATTATAATAAATAATAATCAGCGAAAGAAATAAGGTAGGCAAACCTGAAAGTACTAATAATTATATATATATATATATATATATATATAGAAAGAAAGAGAGCGAGAATTTTGTTCATTAATAAATAAAGGAATCCAGTGGTGGCCAACCATTTTTTGATGCGTGCCATTTTTAGGTTAGGTTTAATTCGGATGCGCCAAAAAAAAAAAATTGTGAAAACATTACTAATAACTTGTAAGTAAAAATAAAAATATAATATAAGGGACTACCATAGAAATGTAAGTGTCTATAATTAATTCACAAGAAACACGATTTTATATATATGGAGGGTTGTAGTATCTCGTCAAATACTTCATTTAGATACTCACCATTATGCTAAAATCGAAATTTTTATGGCAATCGTTTTAAATGGTGGCCAACCATTTTTTGATGCATGCCATTTTTAGGTTAGGTTTAATTCAGATGCGCCAAAAAAAAAAATTTGTGAAAAAATTACTAATAACTTGTAAGTAAAAATAAAAATATAATATAATATTTACCTTAAATAGAAATATAATGTGAAAAATATTTACCTTAATTTTTAGTTAACTACACCTTAACTGCTTAAATCTTTGATTTTTAATATTTAGTGTTAGAAGTGAAAATTTAGCACAATTCATACTAGACCTCGATGCGACACTTCAAAGTACTTGATAATATTTTGGGAAAAAATGGAAATATTATTTTCTCGAAAACTATGGGTGATAGAAACATTCTGAAACCATATTTGGAATCAGTATCAAAAGTTCTATAAGAATCACCAAATAATTTTCAAGAGACAAAAATGTTGTTCCCTAGTGTAATTAACTCTTTCTCGCCGAATTGGAAAGGTTTTCACTCCGCCTTAGACCCACAGTTTAACGTGGATTCAGAAATACATCTCGTCAGGGAATGATTGCTCACTATTTCATCGAGATAATTAAAGCTCATATACAGGACCTGCATTGTCTATAAGATCTGTGGGAAACTCTGAGTAAATGGAAATATTATTTTCTCGAAAACTATGGGTGATAGAAACATTCTGAAACCATATTTGGAATCAGCATCAAAAGTTCTATAAGAAACAGTAGATAGTTTTCAAGAAACAAAAATGTTGTTCCCTAGTGTAATTAACTCTTTCTCGCCGAATTGGAAAGGTTTTCACTCCGCCTTAGACCCACAGTTTAACGTGGAAACCGAATGCTCTTTTAAAAATATAATTAGGATATATTTCTTTATTATAAAATCCTCTCGATTACATTAGTGACTAATGATCCGGGAATAGTGGGGGAAAAATATTGACATGGTAAAGACAGCAAGGAGTAATACGAGCATTAAATCTATTGGAGAAAATATAAAGATGCCATTACTCGTCCGGACCCGTTATAGCGGATTGGTACACAAACTTATCATAGCTCCACCCAGCTACACTGGCAGCCAATCACTACGAACATCTGGCCTTAATCTTTTGGGGCGGAGCTTGGCGATTGTACATATAAAAGGGGATATTTTTCAGTTTGGAGTAACAGTAGCTATTTTCGCGTCAGTGAATAATCATTCCCTCTGCCAGTGCATTCCTCCACCATGGACCACGAACTGTACGTCTCCCCGGATTTGTATGAAGAAGGTGACACTGCAGCATTAACTGCAATTAATCTTTTTAACGCAATTGACCGTGATGAATTATTTCCAACGCAAACCGTTGAAGATATTTGCAGTGACGCTCCTTACAATCCGACGCAAGGGACTACCATAGAAATGTAAGTGTCTATAATTTATTCACAAGAAACATGATTTTATATATATGGAGGGTTGTAGTATCTCGTCAAATACTTCATTTAGATAATCACCATTATGCTAAAATCGAAATTTTTTATGGCAATCGTTTTAAATGTTATTTGGCTTTGACAGCAAGGCATGCAACTTGGAAGGGGAGTTCTCCCCAAAGCTATTTTCGTTTACCTAACCTAAGAGGCCTCCAAGGGGTTTTCCCAAAGGGCCAGAAAGAGAAAGGACCAGAGGTCCTTGCTCGGCTGGGAGCCGAGCTTGAATGACTCCGTCATCAGCTTCTCACTCTTTTATAGACTTCTATTCCGGCTGAGTTGCCAGATAGCGCCATGTATTCAGTTGCCAGATAGCAAAAACCATATAAAATACCACAATATATTTATATAGTTAATCAATTAATTGTTGGAAGATTCAACTGTTTATTTAAACACACGCTCTTTACACAATAAATCACTTAATTCCTATTTAAATACCGAACAACAGTGGGAAAAACGAAAGGTAAAGAAACGAAGAAAGTTGAAATTAACCAAAACACACGCTCGTCCATTCCCCCCAATCTCCTCACCCAATCTGTGTTTGTGTATATATATATATATATATATATATATATATATATATATATAGAAAGAATCATAATAACCGTGTCTATTTAATTTTGTCAATCCTTCTATATATATATATAAATATATATAAATGGATTTTCACCGAATTAAAACATTAACCAAAACACACGGTCGACCATTCCCCCCAATCTCCTCACCCCATCTGTGTTTGTATATATAAATGAATGAACAACTCGTGCACACACGCACACACCTCTGTACATATCACGTGAATGAAAATCAGAAAAAAAATGCCAAACTTATATTTTGTCAATCCTTATATATATATATATATATATATATATATATATATATATATATATATATATATGTTAACCCCCCCTTTATGGCCCTTAATCGGTTCGGATTCGACGGGGTTCTAGTTACGGAGGCAAGCAACGGATATTCTTCTGTTACTTTTCATCTATAATTTTCTAATTCTTTCTCTGATACTTTATAACTTGTCGACTTTACTAAGTTCCTCTGACGATTTCCCAACTCGAGGGGGAAAATAAAAAGTTTCTCTTACTGTAAATTTACTTCTTAAAAATATACAGGTACTGCTCTGAATTTACAGGGGTAGAGGTTCGACCTCTTTCGACCATAGCTCAGGCCGGAATCTAAAAATATTAAGGAGGCAAGGGGCCTCCGCCCCTCCCCGCAGCGAAGCTGCTAACAGGGGAGTCTCTTAGCAGTGACCAAGGCAGAGTCTCGTAATGAAGTGTCCTTCATTTTACAAATACATGTATAAAATATGCCTGAATGTTGGGGGATGGCAGTTGGAGGTTAAGTTTCCCCCCTTTTAAACACGATCAGGTGTTTGAAAGTTTCCAAATAAAAAAAAAAAATAAAAAAATAAAAACTAATCTTATTTTTTTTTGCCACGTCTTCATTTCTGAAGGCGATATCATTTTTGTTTGGGTTTATTACAATTATGATTGCGATTATGGATTACTTCCCATTCGCTTATGATTGTCCCTTACAGTTCGATTAAAGTACATTCTTACATTATATATAAAGTCATTACATTCAATTATAGTTTCATTGAAGTACATTACGTCGTTACCATTCTTACAGTGTTTTTATATATATATATATGGTTAGATTATATGGTTAGATTATATGGTTAGATTATATGGTTAGATTATATGGTCAGATTATATGGTCAGATTATATATGGTTATTATATATGGTTATTAGTACAACACAAGTACATGAGACATGACAAGATAATTTATATACAACATAATATGTTATATTACATTATATGTTATAGATTTGGATCAGAGCGAAAGATGTTGTTTATCTTAGAAACGTTCGGTTCTGCTGATTCGCAAATTTGAGCATTTAACTACTGTAAGCCTAATGCCTTGAGGTGAACGCACTTAAAAAAAAAAAAAAAAAAAATATATGTGGACGTATTTTACATGTACATAATCCAATAGGTTGTGTGCGTAATATAGAGACGCGTAAAATATGGACTGATAGGTTGATAGGTATCAGTAGACAATAGGTAGGAAACAACATAACTAATGATGTATAGAGAATGAAGTTTCTTTTTTTCTTTTTATTATTATTATTATTATTATTATTAAGGAATTTACCATACATTCAATACGGAAGATGTCCAAATACTAAACACGTGATTCAGTGTTCAAGGTATGGAAAACGTGAAGAGAATTAAGTTACTTTATGACGTCATAGTTATTAAATTTTGTACGTATAATACAAATCATTATTAGGAAGATTTACAGAACGAATTAGAGGCAAAGAGTTATATGCAATGTGTATGCATAATCTAGGGACGAGGGTGAGATGCAAGACAATCATAATTAATTAATAACTTCTATAACAAATAAAAATGGATACGACTAAACCATAGGTATGGTAGATCGTAGGGTTTTGACACGATCAAGAATAGGAAGCCACAAGTAAAATTATATCCAAACTCGCGTTAAGCGATTTTGGTTCTTATGTAAAAATGAATATTGATTATTCATTTCATTTTTACATTGCTCTCCCCTTTTAAAAAAAAACGATATTTATACAATAATCTAATAGGGTACCATTAATACAATACAAATGAGAAAATAACATCCTAACTACTTCAAGTTAGATGACGAATTTTTTTCTTTACATTACAAATTTTTATACAGAGCAAGTGAGTTATTATATAATATAAAAAATTCAAAGATTAATACTTCAATTTTAGACAAACAATTACGCTAGACAAAGAATGATATTGTTAAATTTTTTTACAAAATTTTTATTTTTCTGTGGGAAAAAATTATGTACATAATGAATAGTAGGTAAAAGGAAAAAAATATAAATTATTTTCCAAAGTTACCCTGATCGTGCAGTCTATAACTAATTTTATTGACTATTGTAGGTAAAAAATCGAATTACGTAATGGATGATGTATAGACCTGTGGTCTAGTGTGTATTTGTGTGTATTAGATACAAAGTGTGTATCATAACTTTGAGGGACAGACTAGCGGAGAGGATTCTTAAATTAACTGAATAAATGCCTGAGCAAAAATTTATATATAGTAAGCAAAAAGGCTTAGGACTATATAAATAGCAGAGTTAGCACCTACACGCTATGAAATAGTTTGTGATATCGAATGATTTTAGAATAAGGTTTGTATATATAGTATATATAGTGTGCATACATGCGTGTGTATGTGTAGAGATTTGGAAGGTTTTTGAATTAACAAAGTTTAAAAATAATGTATAATAATTTAAGATGGGTTTTAGGGTTATAAAATCTTTTGAGTCAATTATTGTTGTTATTATTATTATTATCATTATTATTATAAAATCCTTTAAGTTCAAGGTAGTATTTAATTAAATCAGTTCCACGTATTAAGGTAATACAAAGAAATGTACTTAGAGGACTTACAATTGATGAAAGTAAATCTCACGGTTTAAAAATTGAATTTTTGAAGATGGAATTAAATTCGACTAGTAACATTCCTAGCTATATATGAACTATATAAACATTAACCAGAAGTATCGGTACGATATATTGAATTAAGAAAGTTAAGAATACAAATTAAAAATATAAACAATTTATGCATTTTAATGAGCTAAACATAATTTTATAATATTCTTAAAAATAAAAGTAAATCGAACCTTAGATGAGTTTCGGCCAAGAATAAAAAGTGTTATTGAAATGGAAGGAAAGCATTTCGAACAATCTTTTCTTTTAATAATTTCAGGTAAATTTTACATTAAAAATTATTTTTTATATACTAAAAAAAAATATTAAAAAGGTTTAATAATTTTTTGCATGTTAAGTAGAAAAATCATACTCTTTCGTTGAATGTTGATAGAATTTGAATTATTTGATATTTTAGTCTGAAAACTTGTTTGCATATGATAAATACATATGTTTTATTGTGTAGAAGTTTTATTAAAATTAAATGACAAAAAAGAATAAACAACTGAAATTTAGGGCCATGTGCGGTCCTACGGGTAAATTTCCCGACCATACAGAGCAAGATAAATTAGGTACATGATCGATTAATTATTACACTATTTCTGTCATCATATAATCGCAATAATTATAAAACTCGTTACCAACATTTGTAAAAACGGTTTTGGTTGCCAACAATAAAATATGTCATTTTACCTATATATTTTTATACGCAACAATGGCATGAAAAAGAAAAGACAAATCGGTCCATTTCCTTCTTACAACAAAACAAAGAAAGGTTAACTAAAGACGCAACCCGGTCAATTCAGGTTGAATTAAATTCTCTTTACATTTTCTTAAATTAAATTCTCTTAACTTACAAAGAAAAAGTTGAATTCAATTGACTGCATTGAAATGACTTGGGACTTAAAAACTAACTTCTTCAAAACTAACTTCTTCAAAACTAACTTCTTCAAAACTAACTTCTTCAAAACTAACTTCTTCAAAACTAACTTCTTCAAAACTAACTTCTTCAAAACTAACTTCTTCAAAACTAACTTCTTCAAAACTAACTTCTTCAAAACTAACTTCTTCAAAACTGGCTTCTTCAAAACTGGCTTCTTCAAAACTGGGGCGGTTGTCCCTCTTGGATGCAACCTATTGACTTGACCTCTTATCAAGTATTTCTATAAATCTCTGGGGCGGTTGTCCCTTTTGGCGCAACCTTCTGACTTGACCTCTTATCAAGTATTTCTACAAATCTCTGGGGCGGTTGTCCCTTTTGGCGCAACCTTCTGACTTGACCTCTTATCAAGTATTTCTATAAATCTCTGGGGCGGTTGTCCCTTTTGGCGCAACCTTCTGACTTGACCTCTTATCAAGTATTTCTACAAATCTCTGGGGCGGTTGTCCCTTTTGGCGCAACCTTCTGACTTGACCTCTTGTCAAGTATTTCTATAAATCTCTGGGGCGGTTGTCCATCTTGGCGCAACCTTCTGACTTGACCTCTTATCAAGTATTTCTATAAATCTCTGGGGCGGTTGTCCATCTTGGCGCAACCTTCTGACTTGACCTCTTGTCAAGTATTTCTATAAATCTCTGGGGCGGTTGTCCATCTTGGCGCAACCTTCTGACTTGACCTCTTGTCAAGTATTTCTATAAATCTCTGGGGCGGTTGTCCCTTTGGCGCAACCTTCTGACTTGACCTCTTGCAAGTATTTCTATGTCTCTGGGGCGGTTGTCCATCTTGGCGCAACCTTCTGACTTGACCTCTTGTCAAGTATTCTGAAACTATCTGACTTGAACGCTTGTCAAGTATTCTGAACTGTAACTGAACTCTTATAAAGTATTCTTGAAACTTAACTGTCTAACTTGAACGCTTGTCAAGTATCTTTATAAATCTCTGGGGTTTGGTTATCCCTTTTGGATGCAACCAACTGAAAACTGATTTGCAACTTATTTGCAACGAAAACTGACTTCAAAACTGACTTGCAACTTCTTTGCAACGAAAACTGACTTCAAAACTGACTTGCAACTTCTTTGCAACGAAAACTGACTTCAAAACTGACTTGCAACTTCTTTGCAACGAAAACTGACTTGCAACTTATTTGCAACGAAAACTGACTTCAAAACTGATTTGCAACTTGTTTGCAACGAAAACTGACTTCAAAACTGACTTGCAACTTATTTGCAACGAAAACTGACTTGCAACTTATTTGCAACGAAAACTGACTTCAAAACTGACTTGCAACTTGTTTGCAACGAAACCTGACTTCAAAACTGACTTGCAACTTGTTTGCAACGAAAACTGACTTCAAATATCTCTAAATCTATAAACTCTCTGTAAACTCTCTCTCTCTTAATTTGCAAGTCAATTCAATTCAGTAATTGAAAAAAATTTGCAAACAAAAATATGAAATGTAAACAACATTTCACTCTGGTATTATTATGTTTGGTACATAAAATAAAATTATTCTATACTGAATATAACAAGTGAAAATAACTCTGAAATTAACTCTTTTGAAATTAACTCTCTTTTGAAATTAACTCTCTTTTGAAATTAACTCTCTTTTGAAATTAACTCTCTTTTGAAATTAACTCTCTTTTTGAAATTAACTCTCTTTTGAAATTAACTCTCTTTTGAAATTAACTCTCTTTTGAAATTAACTCTGTTACAATAAACTTTCTGTTACAATAAACTTTCTGTTACAATAAACTTTCTCTGAAATTAACTCTCTCTGAAATTAACTCTCTCTGAAATTAACTCTCTCTGAAATTAACTCTCTCTGAAATTAACTCTCTCTGAAATTAACTCTCTCTGAAATTAACTCTCTCTGAAATTAATTCTCTCTTACATTTAACTCTGTTACAATTACTGTTTCACTAAGAAAAATGTATCACTAGTGTCTGAAGTGTTCACTGTGTTTCTTGTAAATTCTGACTTAATACTCATTATTAACTGTTAATAATACTGACTTTTCAAGTGTTTATAAATTACTTAAAAAAAACAAAATGTACTTAACAAAATTTTCTATGGGGAAATCCTTAGAGACGTGTCCTGAAGACGTGTCTTGCTGGCCACTTCTTCTTGGATGAAAACTAGGCGTGAAGAACTTGGAGTCGTGACACACCGGTCAAGGGTGGATGTTACGAACTAGAAGTCGTGACACGCCGGTCAAATGGTTTTATCCTGATAAATCTTCTTTTATAAATCTTCTTCTTATAAATCTTCTTTTATAAATCTTCTTTCATAAATCTTCTTTTATAAATCTTCTTTTATAAATCTCTTTTATAAGTCTTCTTTTATAAGTCTGCTTCTTTTATAAATCTTCTTCTTTTATAAATCTTCTTCTTTTATAAATCTTCTTCTTTTATAAGTCTTCTTTTATAAGTCTTCTTCTTATCCTGGTAAAGGGTCGCCAGCTGCTAAACCCTTCCTTCTTCTATGTGTTTATCCTGGCTATAGGGTCGCCAACTGTTAACCCCCCCCTTTATGGCCCTTAATCGGTTCGGATTCGAAGGGGGTTCTGGTTACGGAGGCAAGCAACGGATATTTCTTCTGTTACTTTTCATCTATAATTTTCTAATTCTTTCTCTGATACTTTATAACTTGTCGACTTTACTAAGTTCCTCTGACGATTTCCCAACTCGAGGGGGAAAATAAAAAGTTTCTCTTACTGTAAATTTACTTCTTAAAAATATACAGGTACTGCTCTGAATTTACAGGGGTAGAGGTTCGACCTCTTTCGACCATAGGTCAGGCCGGAATCTAAAAATATTAAGGAGGCAAGGGGCCTCCGCCCCTCCCCGCAGCGAAGCTGCTAACAAGGGGAGTCTCTTAGCAGTGACCAAGGCAGGCAGAGTCTCGTAATGAAGTGATCTCCATTTTACAAATACATGTATAAAATATGCCTGAATGTTGGGGGATGGCAGTTGGAGGTTAAGTTTCCCCCCTTTTAAACACGATCAGGTGTTTGAAAGTTTCCAAATAAAAAAAAATAAAATAAAATAAAAATAAAAACTAATCTTATTTTTTTTGCCACGTCTTCATTTCTGAAGGCGATATCATTTTTGTTTGGGTTTATTACAATTATGATTGCGATTATGGATTACTTCCCATTCGCTTATGATTGTCCCTTACAGTTCGATTAAATACATTCTTACATTATATATAAAGTCATTACATTCAATTATAGTTTCATTGAAGTACATTACGTCGTTACCATTCTTACAGTGTTTTTATATATATATATATATATGGTTAGATTATATGGTTAGATTATATGGTTAGATTATATGGTTAGATTATATGGTCAGATTATATATGGTTATTATATATGGGTATTAGTACAGCACAAGTACATGAGACATGACAAGATAATTTATATACAACATAATATGTTATATTACATTTTTAATATGTTATGAATTTGGATCAGAGCGAAAGATGTTGTTTATCTTAGAAACGTTCAATTCTGCTGTAATTCGCAAATTCGACCACTCAACTACTGTAAGCCTAATGAGTCTTGAGGGTGAACGCACTTAAAAGAAAAAAAGAAAAAAAATACATGTGGACGTATTTTACATGTAAGTAACAGAATAGGTTGTGTGCGTAATATAGACGCGTAAAATATGGACTGATAGGTTGATAGGTATCAGTAGACAATAGGTAGGAAACAACATAACTAATGATGTATAGAGAATGAAGTTTCTTAGAAAGTTAAGAATACAAATTAAAAATATAAATCATTATTAGGAAGATTTATAAGAACGAATTAGAGGCAAAGAGTTATATGCAATGTGTATGCATAATCTAGGGACGAGGGTGAGATGCAAGACAATCATAATTAATTAATAACTTCTATAACAAATAAAAATGGATACGACTAAACCATAGGTATGGTAGATCGTAGGGTTTTGACACGATCAAGAATAGGAAGCCACAAGTAAAATTACTATCCAAACTCGCGTTAAGCGATTTTGGTTCTTATGTAAAAATGAATATTGATTATTCATTTCATTTTTACATATATATATATATATATGTATATAAATTGATTTCCACCGAATTAAAACATTAACTTTATTCCTATTTTTATTATAAATATCGAATAACAGTGGGAAACTTACGAAGACAGATGAAAATAAACCAAAACACACAGTCATATTCTCAAATCTATACACACACACACACACACACACACACACACACCCACACACGAGGAAAGGATTTCCGAGAATCTGGGCCAAATCGAATCGTTTACCCTGATGTCTTTTTTGACCATAATTTTACCTTTCTTCCAGTCAACTCGATCAAAACCTCTCTTGACTCCGATTCTTAGCAAACCTAAAAGTACTAATAATTATATATACAGTACTGGCCAAATTATTAGGAATTTTTTAAAATTTCATTTTTTGATATAAAATGTTAAATTAAACCAATTTTAAACGTTGAAAAGTTATTTATTTCTACACAAGAATACATGGTCATTATTTAGCAATAGTTTAGTACTTAGTTTGACCCACCTTAGCTTCCATAATGGCTGCGACACGCTTCGGCATGCCATGAATCAATTTTTTGCATAATTCTTTAGTCGAACGAAGCGTGTTTGTTCGTCAGTTGTCGTTTGGTTGTCGTGCGATGCGGGTGTGTTTCTCTTTCTTTTACGTGTCATTGTAACTACCGTTTAATTTAAATAGTGTATTTACCCAATTTCGGCAATTATTTGTTACAGTTTTTAAGTGAATTTGAAAATGGGGCGAAAGAATGACTTGAGTCCACGGAAAATTGGGCAAATACAGGTTTTATTAACTTCTTCTACATTTAAACAAAAGGAAATCGCTGCCAAACTCCATGTTTCACCACAGTCAGTACTTCGTATTAAGAAAAAAATGGTATTTGGAGAAAATGTAGGCCCCAAAAGGGTTGGAAGATGCGGCAGAAAAAGGGTAACGACTCCAAGAACTGATAGACAGATTGCAATTTTGTCTCTTAGAAATAGAAGAGCTACTTGCAAAACATTTCCAGTAGTCTAGCGGCTGATGGCATCAATATTAGTCGTAGAACAGTCAACAGGAGGCTTCTAACTGCCGGCTTCAAAGCCTACCGCCCAAGGAAGAAGCCCAGGCTCACTGAGGCTATGAAGAAGGCACGTTTTGCATGGGCAAAGGAACACATTAACTGGACTAGTGAGGATTGGGAACAGGTAAGAATAATATTTAACATTAAATAGAATGTTAATACAGTAAATACAGTATGCATAGAAGTGTATTTACAGTACGTGATAAAACTGCAGTAAAAATATCTGTAAAGCAGCAAGTCATACTGTACTTCGTTTTAGCTGTACTTCATACGCTATGCACTGACTCTTTCACAGGGCTTTCTTTGATTGCAGGTGGTGTTCTCCGATGAGTCAACGATTTCCGTGCTTGACGATCGTGTTCAAAGTGTAAGAAGGAGGCCTGGAGAAGAATTTTTGCCTGAGTGTCTGATGAAAACGGTGAAATTTCCACAAAAGATCATGGTTTGGGGAGCAATTTCTGTGCATGGAACTAGTCGTTTGAGCATTGTTGAGGGGAATATGAACCAAGTCAAGTATATAGAAGTACTAAGAAGACGTCTACTGCCTCAAATAAGGGAATGGTATGGTAATAGACGTTGGATTTTTCAACAAGACTCAGCTCCATGCCACACGGCAAAGTCGGTTAAAAAATGGTGTCATGAAAATAGTGTTCGGTTGCTCCCATGGGCTGGAAATTCTCCAGACATGAACCCAATCGAAAGTTTATGGTGTATTTTAAAGGACGTAATCCATGAAACGCCGATAACAACAAAACACCAACTCATAGAGCGACTTATTCAAGTCTGGTTTCACTCTACACGTATTAAGGAATTATGCAAAAAATTGATTCATGGCATGCCGAAGCGTGTCGCAGCCCTTAAGGCAGCTAAGGGGGGTCAAACTAAGTACTAAACTATTGCTAAATAATGACCATGTATTCTTGTGTAGAAATAAATAACTTTTCAACGTTTAAAATTGGTTTAATTTAACATTTTATACCAAAAAATGAAATTTTTAAAAAATTCCTAATAATTTGGCCAGTACTGTATATATATATATATATATATATATATATATATATATATATATATAGAAAGAAAGAGAGAGAGAGTTTTGTTCATTAATAAATAAAGGAATATGCTTGTATCTTTTGCCAGCTGTCAATCCTTATATATATATATATATATATATATATATATATATATATATATAAATTGAATTTCAACTTCAAGTGAATTAAAACATTAAAAAAATCACTGAACAATTAAAAGAAACCTTACGAAGATAGGTGATTGTATATATAATAAACGAATGAGCAAATCGTGCACACACACACACACTATATATATATATATATATATATATATATATATATATATATATGGGTGGTACAAATTACAGTAGTAATAATAATAATTAACTCCTTTTCGCCGAATTTGAAAGATCTGGAGTTATAATTTCAATAAAGAACAGAGTTAAAATAAATCAGATGATTGAGCGCGAAAGCTGAACCGTGCACCCTTTGCATTAAGCAAACGTGGTTGCGACTTGCAACGAACTATGTACACCCTTCTAAAGGCCTGGAAGCAGCTGTTACCCTTAAAAACCCAAATCTCCAAGTCTCCAAATCAATATGGCTTCCGTAATAATAGAGCAACGGAAATGGCTATTTTAAATCTTATGGAAAATGTAAATATAGCTAAGGAGAACAAAGAAATAATGATATCAATAAACTCTTCCTAAATACCAGTAAAACAAATTTCATGATTTTTACTAATAAAAGAAATGTATATCTTGATGAATTTAATGTTAATGAAATCGCCATAAAGGAGTGTACTGTAACAAAATTTCTTGGTGTAGTGCTAGATAAGAATCTGCAATGGAGTGATCATGTAAATTATATATATCTTTTAACTAATATTTTGGGAAAACTCTGAGTAAATGGAAATATTATTTTCTCGAAAACTAATAAATAATAATCAGCGAAAGAAATAAGGTAGGCAAACCTGAAAGTACTAATAATTATATATATATATATATATATATATATAGAGAGAGAGAGAGAGAGAGAGAGAGAGAAAGAGAGAGAGAGTTTTGTTCATTAATAAATAAAGGAATATGCTGGTATCTTTTGCCAGCAAATTCCATTCACGTAACCTGGAGTCCAATAATTCCGCTCTTGGGCTCTCTCCAAATCATTGGTATGGCAAATGGCATAGATTTGCGGGTACCTTTAATGATCCAGTGGTGGCCAACCATTTTTTGATGCGTGCCATTTTTAGGTTAGGTTTAATTCGGATGCGCCAAAAAAAAAAATTTGTGAAAAAATTACTAATAACTTGTAAGTAAAAATAAAAATATAATATAATATTTACCTTAAATAGAAATATAATGTGAAAAATATTTACCTTAATTTTTAGTTAACTACACCTTAACTGCTTAAATCTTTGATTTTTAATATTTAGTGTTAGAAGTGAAAATTTAGCACAATTCATACTAGACCTCGATGCGCCACTTCAAAGTACTTGATGCACCACCTTTGGCGCAATGCGCCGCGGTTGGCCACCACTCAGTGAGTTTAATCCAACCCCTAAGAGTGACGGCACAGGAAATGCATGAGATATGAGGTGCCCAGGATGTGTCTTGGTCGCCTACCTTACATCCAAAAAAAAGTTCGTAAGCCTTCTTCACGAGTGGGGTCATCTTCTTCCTCTGTGCCATTATGGTCAGTTCTCCACATACGTAGCAAAATGTATCTCTGGGATTAATACAGTTTCGATTCATGTTGGCGGAAAAGAAAATTTAGCACAATTCATAATAGACCTCGATGCACCACTTCAAAGTACTTGATGCGCCACCTTTGGCACAATGCGCCGCGGTTGGCCACCACTCAGTGAGTTTAATCCAACCCCTAAGAGTGACGGCACAGGAAATGCATGAGATATGAGGTGCCCAGGATTTGTCTTGGCCGCCTACCTTACATCCAAAATAAAGTTCGTAAGCCTTCTTCACGAGTGGGGCCATCGTCTTACTCTGTGCCATTATGGTCAGTTCTCCACATACGTAGCAAAATGTATCTCTGGGATTAATACAGTTTCGATTCATGCTGGCGGAAAATTATTGAAATCACGGAAAACTTTTTGGAATGAAAAACCAATTTTTTCTACTATGAAAAATTTTAAAATTTGAGCAAACCTTGAACAAAATTTCTTTCTTTTTATTAAAAATCTGTTTGTTTAAATAGCTATATTTTTTTAATGCAAAAAATACTATTAAATATAGTTAACCTGGAAAAAAAGAAAGTAAAATTAAATTAGTACACTTAATTTTAAATAATATTTTGGTAAAACTCTGAGTAAATGGAAATATTATTTTCTCGAAAACTATGGGTGAGAGAAACATTCTGAAACCATATTTGGAATCAGCATCAAAAGTTCTATAAGAAACACCAAATAGTTTTCAAGAAACAAAAGTGTTGTTCCCTAGTGTAATTAACTCTTTCTCGCCGAATTGGAAAGCTTTTCACCGACCTTAGACCTACAGTTTAACGTGGATTCAGAAATACATCTCGTCAGGGAATGATTGCTCACTATTTCATCGAGATAATTAAAGCTCATATACAGGACCTGCATTGTCTATAAGATCTGTGGCGCGTCGAGCCTTCAGAAGTGGTGCCAGATACCATTGTATACATTATTATGGAGAGTTGCCAGATACCATTGCTTTAGTACAAAGTTGCCAGATTGTACCATTTATTTTCTTAAAAGTTGGTTTAGAATTCCGCTAGTAGGTTTAGAAGGCGTAACATGATATAATTAACCAAAAGAATTAAGTAAAACAACATTGTATCATTCTGTTTATTATAATTATATAGAAAATAAATATACATTTGAATGATAATAGAAATGAGGAATATGCATATAATCCGTCAATATAACAGTACAGGAGAAATATATATACGCACACACACACACACACAATTATGGAGATATATAGAAAATAAATATACATTTGAATGATCAATAATAATAGAAATGAGGAATATGCATATAATCAAAAAAAAAATATACACACACAAACACACACAATTATGGAGATATATAGAAATAAATATACATTTGAATGGTCAATAATAATAGAAATGAGGAATATGCATATAATAAAAAAAAATACACACACACACACACACACACACACACACACAATTATGGAGATATATAGAAATAAATATACATTTTTCAATAATAATAGAAATAAATATGCATATATAATCATAACAGTACAGGAGAAATATCACAAAATATATAAATACATTTCACTTTTTTTTCAAAATACTAAACTCGCACTTAATCGAGTTTACAATTACATCATTATTGCTCTGCATTACGCAGTATATACGGTTTAATAATATTTCACCGCTTTAAGTATAGGGAAACCTGTACTCGATATGAAGGGCTTTCATATCGTTCAGTACTATTTTTGTTCCCACTTTACAACCGGATGGTAAGTCATCTTTAAATACGTCTAGAATACAATCAAAAGCACGCACAAAGAGTTCACGTTAGCTACATTATTAAACACAAGTTTATAAACACGCTTTTCCAATCGAGGGTTTATTTCTACCGACCCGAGCTTTTCAATCGTGAACTCGTCTTCACTCAACATAGCGGCAATTGAAATAATCTTCTAAATCGTTACGACAACTGCGCGTTATATAAAGAAATAGTTCTTCAGGATAATTTTCACGAACTAGGCACATTTTATAATGTTTTACTAAACATCTTCACACTCCGGCGCACTATTTGAGAGGAACATATGCTCATATTTTTCCTTTCTGCCCATCAAACGATACTCGTCTCTAAAGTCTGTTAAAAACTCACGCAGGGCACTAGCCACAACCTCACTACGAACCTCATCATGATATACATTAATATAGTGATAAAAATACTTAAGATTGTCCATGATTACGAGATTCACATTTTCATTCGTAGGGTATGAGTAATCGACATGGTGTAACATGACGTAATACCGCTTGTCACACCACCCATCCACAAGACTCATTATCCATACCTGCTGCTTCTCTTCTGCACGCGTTGTTTCTTTTACTTCACGGTATATGTGAGACTTTATAAAGTTTAGCTCTACAGCATACTTCAGCACATCGTCTGTGCAACGAAAGCCTTCAACGGTCTCACCAGAACATCCGTAGAGTATTTGTACATCTTGCAACTTCGCACAATCCAATGTGGTTTTAAAAGAGGCATAGGAGGGGGAATAGGAAGTTTTTCGGTATCCACACATCCTGGCACTTTGCTGAATACCATTTCATAAACGTTGTACAAGCAATATTAAAGGCAGCCATTTGAATACACGTCTGATCTTTTTTTCTTCTACGCTGGCGAATACACGTCTGATCTCAAGGGCTTACTGCAGTCGACTGACCACGCAGGGAATCACAGATAGTAGCATGACTCACGTTGCTGGTCTTACAGTGGGCGGAGCTTAGAACTTTCACCTGTGCACACACAAAGGAGAAAGTGAAACGCTAATTGAAACATGATTTATTTAATAAACGAGATATTCAAGTTTATATATTTACAAATACGATTTAATAAACGAGATATTCAAGTTATATATATATATTACAAATACGTGTAATAAATAAGTTAACAATAGGCACATCAATGATTATATTCAAGACATATATATTTAAAAACACGTGATAAATAAGTTAACAATTGAAATTATGTTAACACAAGAAATAACAGAAAACACAAGAAAAAACAAATGCTTAGATTTGGTGATCACAAACAACAGTAACCTAATACTTTAAAGAAAGTATTCTATTAAATACTTTTAGCCTATGTTCACGAATTAATACCGGTTTTAAAATAGATTCGAGACGAAGACCGTCTGGACTGATTTTATAGAAATTCAAGGATTCCAAGTTGATCACGAGAGAAGTTATGTAGTCATCTTCCATGCTGCAAAATCTCGTCGTTTGCCTGTCTGCTCAGAGCACCGACAAGAGGTAAGATCGAATCCACATCAACACAAAATTTTAGTCGCTAAAATAGCAGCCTGAGTATTGTTCATGTTCTAAATTATCTTTGATTCGTTTTGGTAAAATTGAGTAAACTGCAGCCTTTGTTTCCTGATCAGAAACTCTCCGTCTTTTTCTGGTATGGTGCAAGGTTTCGTTGCAACCATATTCACTGCTCGAGTCTACTTCACATCGTTGCCTTCTAATCTAGATTTACGCTCTTCACTAATGCATTCAATGGGTGAATAATCATCTTGGTTGATATTATTGACACCACAATCGAGAGGGCTCACTGGGGTAACGGACACTTCAGGTAATGGTGCGGGCGCTTGAGGTGGGTCGGGGACAATCTCCTCAGGTTGCCCTTGTGGCGGGGAAAATATTGTGTGGAGGTAATTATGTGCTGCTTCTAAGTAAACAAAACGGGCTTTATGTAACACAGTGGCAACTAATAATGATTTATGCAAAGATGCACCAGCTCTTCTGGAACGTCTGGATGCAATTTTACCGAGCGATATATTTATCAACTTGTGTGCTTCAAACCCGTTTGGAACGTCAGATATCATGTTCACCACCTAGGAATTGGTCAAGGCACAGAGAGCTAACTAACACGACTCTATCCTCTATTTCCAATCTTGTAATGAGTTAAAGTGAAAGTTTCGCCTGCCTTTATACAATGTCGTTTTGACGTCATTATCAAGCTCCACGCAGGGAATTTCCAGGTAGTAGCATGAATCACGTTGCTGTTCTTTCACCTGTGCACACACACACACACACACACACACACACACAAAGGAGAAAGCGAAACGCTAATTGAAACATGACTTATTTAAAAACGAAATATTGAAGCTATATATATTTACAAACACGTGTAATAAATAAGTTAACAATAGACACATCAATGATTATATTCAAGACATATATATTTAAAACGTGTGTAATAAATAAGTTAACAAATGAAATTATGTTAACACAGAAATTCATTTGTTAACTTATTTATCACACGTTTGTAAATATATATATACACCTTGAATATAATCTTGATGTGTCTATTGTTAACTTATTTATTACACGTGTTTGTAAATATATATATAGCTTGAATATTTCGTTTATTAAATAATCATGTTTCAATTACGTTTCACTTTCTCCTTTGTGTGTGTGTGTGTGTGTGTGTGTGTGTGTGGTGCACAGGTGAAAGAACAGCAACGTGATTCATGCTACTACCTGGAAATTCCCTGCGTGGAGCTTGATAATGACGTCAAAACGACATTGTATAAAGGCAGGCGAAACTTTCACTTTAACTCATTACAAGATTGGAAATAGAGGATAGAGTCGTGTTAGTTAGCTCTCTGTGCCTTGACCAATTCCTAGGTGGTGAACATGATA
The DNA here is from genome assembly GCA_023014485.1 of Bathynomus jamesi. Classification (NCBI taxonomy): domain Eukaryota; kingdom Metazoa; phylum Arthropoda; class Malacostraca; order Isopoda; family Cirolanidae; genus Bathynomus; species Bathynomus jamesi. The sequence continues at coordinate 565,599 of JAJOZX010000407.1, forward strand.
TCTGACGTTCCAAACGGGTTTGAAGCACACAAGTTGATAAATATATCGCTCGGTAAAATTGCATCCAGACGTTCCAGAAGAGCTGGTGCATCTTTGCATAAATCATTATTAGTTGCCACTGTGTTACATAAAGCCCGTTTTGTTTACTTAGAAGCAGCACATAATTACCTCCACACAATATTTTCCCCGCCACAAGGGCAACCTGAGGAGATTGTCCCCGACCCACCTCAAGCGCCCGCACCATTACCTGAAGTGTCCGTTACCCCAGTGAGCCCTCTCGATTGTGGTGTCAATAATATCAACCAAGATGATTATTCACCCATTGAATGCATTAGTGAAGAGCGTAAATCTAGATTAGAAGGCAACGATTGTGAAGTAGACTCGAGCAGTGAATATGGTTGCAACGAAACCTTGCACCATACCAGAAAAAGACGGAGAGTTTCTGATCAGGAAACAAAGGCTGCAGTTTACTCAATTTTACCAAAACGAATCAAAGATAATTTAGAACATGAACAATACTCAGGCTGCTATTTTAGCGACTAAAATTTTGTGTTGATGTGGATTCGATCTTACCTCTTGTCGGTGCTCTGAGCAGACAGGCAAACGACGAGATTTTGCAGCATGGAAGATGACTACATAACTTCTCTCGTGATCAACTTGGAATCCTTGAATTTCTATAAAATCAGTCCAGACGGTCTTCGTCTCGAATCTATTTTAAAACCGGTATTAATTCGTGAACATAGGCTAAAAGTATTTAATAGAATACTTTCTTTAAAGTATTAGGTTACTGTTGTTTGTGATCACCAAATCTAAGCATTTGTTTTTTCTTGTGTTTTCTGTTATTTCTTGTGTTAACATAATTTCAATTGTTAACTTATTTATCACGTGTTTTTAAATATATATGTCTTGAATATAATCATTGATGTGCCTATTGTTAACTTATTTATTACACGTATTTGTAAATATATATATAACTTGAATATCTCGTTTATTAAATCGTATTTGTAAATATATATAACTTGAATATCTCGTTTATTAAATAAATCATGTTTCAATTAGCGTTTCACTTTCTCCTTTGTGTGTGCACAGGTGAAAGTTCTAAGCTCCGCCCACTGTAAGACCAGCAACGTGAGTCATGCTACTATCTGTGATTCCCTGCGTGGTCAGTCGACTGCAGTAAGCCCTTGAGATCAGACGTGTATTCGCCAGCGTAGAAGAAAAAAAGAGATCAGACGTGTATTCAAATGGCTGCCTTTAATATTGCTTGTACAACGTTTATGAAATGGTATTCAGCAAAGTGCCAGGATGTGGTGGATACCGAAAAACTTCCTATTCCCCCTCCTATGCCTCTTTTAAAACCACATTGGATTGTGCGAAGTTGCAAGATGTACAAATACTCTACGGATGTTCTGGTGAGACCGTTGAAGGCTTTCGTTGCACAGACGATGTGCTGAAGTATGCTGTAGAGCTAAACTTTATAAAGTCTCACATATACCGTGAAGTAAAAGAAACAACGCGTGCAGAAGAGAAGCAGCAGGTATGGATAATGAGTCTTGTGGATGGGTGGTGTGACAAGCGGTATTACGTCATGTTACACCATGTCGATTACTCATACCCTACGAATGAAAATGTGAATCTCGTAATCATGGACAATCTTAAGTATTTTTATCACTATATTAATGTATATCATGATGAGGTTCGTAGTGAGGTTGTGGCTAGTGCCCTGCGTGAGTTTTTAACAGACTTTAGAGACGAGTATCGTTTGATGGGCAGAAAGGAAAAATATGAGCATATGTTCCTCTCAAATAGTGCGCCGGAGTGTGAAGATGTTTAGTAAAACATTATAAAATGTGCCTAGTTCGTGAAAATTATCCTGAAGAACTATTTCTTTATATAACGCGC